>CAWUFW010007814.1:600000-961594 GCA_963921515.1 Calotriton arnoldi | reverse complement strand
GTCAGCAGATCTGCTGTAGAGCCAGATAACCAGGTCAGCAGAGCTGCTGTAGAGCCAGAGAACAAGGTCAGCAGAGCTGCTCTATGGCCAGAGAACCAGGTCAGCGAACCAGGTCAGCAGAGGTGTTGTAGAGTCAGAGAACCAGGTCAGCAAGCTGCTGTAGAGCCAGAGAACCAGGTCAGCAGAGCTGCTGTAGAGCCTTAGAACGAGGTCAGCAGAGCTGCTGTACAGCCTTAGAACCAGGTCATCAAGCTGCTGTAGAGCCAGAGAAGCAGGTCAGCAAGCTGCTGTAGAGCCATAGAACCAGGTCAGCAGAGCTGCTGTAGAGCCATAGAACCAGGTCAGCAGAGCTGCTGTAGAGCCAGAGAACCAGGTCAGCAGAGCCATTGTATAGCCTGAGACCTAGATCAGCAGAGCTGTTGTAGAGCCAGAGAACCAGGTCAGCAGAGCCGCTCTAGAGCCAGAGAACCAGGTCAGCAGAGCTGCTGTAGAGCCATAGAACCAGGTCAGCAGAGCCGTTGTAGAGCCATAGAACCAGGTCAGCAGAGCTGCTGTAGAGCCATAGAACCAGGTCAGCAGACACGCTCTAGAGCCAGAGAACCAGTTCAGCAGAGCCGCTCTAGAGCCAGAGAACCAGGTCAGCAGAGCCACTCTAGAGCCAGAGAACCAGGTCAGCAAGCTGCTGTAGAGCCTTAGAACCAGGTCAGCAGAGCTGCTGTAGAGCCTTAGAACCAGGTCAGCAGAGCTGCTGTACAGCCTTAGAACCAGGTCATCAAGCTGCTGTAGAGGTAGAGAAGCAGGTCAGCAAGCTGCTGTAGAGCCATAGAACCAGGTCAGCAGAGCTGCTGTAGAGCCATAGAACCAGGTCAGCAGAGCCGTTGTAGAGCCATAGAACCAGGTCAGCAGAGCTGCTGTTGAGCCATAGAACCAGGTCAGCAGACACGCTCTAGAGCCAGAGAACCAGTTCAGCAGAGCCGCTCTAGTGCCAGAGAACCAGGTCAGCAGAGCCGCTCTAGAGCCTGAGAACCAGGTCAGCAGAGCCGTTGTAGAGCCAGAGAACCAGGTCAGCAGAGCTGCTCTACAGCCAGAGAACCAGGTCAGCAGAGCCGTTGTAGAGCCAGAGAACCAGGTCAGCAGAGCTGCTCTACAGCCAGAGAACCAGGTCAGCAGAGCTGCTCTAGAGCCAGAGAACCAGGTCAGCAGAGCTGCTGTAGAGCCAGAGAACCAGGTCAGCAGAGCCATTGTAGAGCCAAAGAACCAGGTCAGCAGAGCTGCTCTAGAGCCAGAGAACCAGGTCAGCAGAGCTGCTGTAGAGCCGGAGAACCAGGTCAGCAGAGCTGCTGTAGAGCCAGAGAACCAGGTCAGCAGAGCTGCTGTAGAGCCAGAGAACCAGGTCAGCAGAGCCGTTGTAGAGCCAGAGAACCAGGTCAGCAGAGTCGTTGTAGAGCCAGAGAACCAGGTCAGCAGAGCTACTCTAGAGCCAGAGAACCAGGTCAGCAGAGCTGCTGTAGAGCCAGAGAACCAGGTCAGCAGAGCTGCTGTAGAGCCAGAGAACAAGGTCAGCAGAGCCGCTGTAGAGCCAGAGAACCAGGTCAGCAGTGCCGCTCTAGAGCCAGAGAACCAGGTCAGCAGAGCCGCTGTAGAGCCAGAGAACCAGGTCAGCAGTGCCGCTCTAGAGCCAGAGAACCAGGTCAGCAGAGCCGCTGTAGAGCCAGAGAACCAGGTCAGCAGAGCCGCTCTAGAGCCAGAGAACCAGGTCAGCAGAGCCGCTCTAGAGCCAGAGAACCAGGTCAGCAGAGCTGCTGTAGAGCCAGAGAACCAGGTCAGCAGAGCCGCTCTAGAGCCAGAGAAACCAGGTCAGCAGAGCTGCTCTAGAGCCAGAGAACCAGGTCAGCAGAGCGGCTGTAGAGCCCGAGAACTAGGTCAGCAGAGCCGTTGTAGAACCAGAGAACCAGGTCAGCAGAGCTGTTGTAGAGCCAGAGAACCAGGTCAGCAGAGCTGCTCTAGAGCCAGAGATCCAGGTCAGCAGAGCTGCTGTAGAGCCAGAGAACAAGGTCAGCAGAGCTGCTGTAGAGCCATAGAACCAGGTCAGCAGACACGCTCTAGAGCCAGAGAACCAGTTCAGCAGAGCCGCTCTAGAGCCAGAGAACCAGGTCAGCAGAGCTGCTCTAGAGCCAGAGAACCAGGTCAGCAGAGCTGCTCTAGAGCCAGAGAGCCAGGTCAGCAGAGCTGCTGTAGAGCCATAGAACCAGGTCAGCAGAGCCGTTGTAGAGCCATAGAACCAGGTCAGCAGAGCTGCTGTAGAGCCATAGAACCAGGTCAGCAGACACGCTCTAGAGCCAGAGAACCAGTTCAGCAGAGCCGCTCTAGAGCCAGAGAACCAGGTCAGCAGAGCTGCTCTAGAGCCAGAGAACCAGGTCAGCAGAGCTGCTCTAGAGCCAGAGAGCCAGGCCAGCAGAGCCACTCTAGAGCCAGAGAACCAGGTCAGCAAGCTGCTATAGAGCCTTAGAACCAGGTCAGCAGAGCTGCTGTAGAGCCTTAGAACCAGGTCAGCAGAGCTGCTGTACAGCCTTAGAACCAGGTCATCAAGCTGCTGTAGAGCCAGAGAAGCAGGTCAGCAAGCTGCTGTAGAGCCATAGAACCAGGTCAGCGGAGCTGCCTGTAGAGCCATAGAACCAGGTCAGCAGAGCTGCTGTAGAGCCAGAGAACCAGGTCAGCAGAGCCATTGTATAGCCTGAGACCTAGGTCAGCAGAGCTGCTGTAGAGCCAGAGAACCAGGTCAGCAGAGCCGCTCTAGAGCCAGAGAATCAGGTCAGCAGAGCTGCTGTGAGAGCCATAGAACCAGGTCAGCAGAGCCGTTGTAGAGCCATAGAACCAGGTCAGCAGAGCTGCTGTAGAGCCATAGAACCAGGTCAGCAGACACGCTCTAGAACCAGAGAACCAGTTCAGCAGAGCCGCTCTAGAGCCAGAGAACCAGGTCAGCAGAGCTGCTCTAGAGCCAGAGAACCAGGTCAGCAGAGCTGCTCTAGAGCCAGAGAACCATGTCAGCAGAGCTGCTCTAGAGCCAGAGAGCCAGGCCAGCAGAGCCACTCTAGAGCCAGAGAACCAGGTCAGCAAGTTGCTGTAGAGCCTGATAACCAGGTCAGCAGAGCCATTGTAGAGCCAGAGAACCAGGTCAGCAGAGCTGCTATAGAGCCAGAGAACCAGGTCAGCAGAGCCGCTCTAGAGCCTGAGAACCAGGTCAGCAGAGCTGCTGTAGAGCCAGAGAACCAGGTCAGCAGAGCTCCTGTAGATCCAGAGAACCAGGTCAGCAGAGCTGCTGTAGAGCCAGAGAACCAGGTCAGCAGAGCTGTTGTAGAGCCTGAGACCCAGGTCAGAACATGTGCTGCAGGGACTGGAGAGGTACAAACATAATCAGACACAGAAGAGGTGCAATGATGCAGCGTAATATGGCACATTCTGTTGCAATATTTTGCTATTTTGTCATTTTACAACACAGTAGTACTGTCTGGGCAAACGTTTCTCCTCATTAGCAGCACTCTAACACCCGAATACAGCCGTCAGCAATGAAATGGTGACAGTTAATCTTTGCAAAGAGTCTGTCCCCCCGGGGGACCACGGCTGATGCTTTTTAAAGCCTCTTTTGATCAATCTGCGCTAGAATCAATGTTTGCAACTGATACAGAAGATCTGAATCATGTGGCAAGTGTGGAAAATATGTAAATACTCCGAGAACACGGCAGCCACAATATTGCGTTATTCCAGTGGTCCTGCCTATGAGCAAAGACTTGTAGTGTAATGGCCTTGATTTACTGACTGTGTAGTAAATCCATGGAACTGTCCCCCAGAAGAATATTTGGGCTAAAAATAACCTCGAAGTACTGATTCTGTGGTACTGATAAAGTAAGGGTAAAAGTGGAGGCCATGCAAGATCACTTAAGTCAAGAAGAAATGGGCAGTTCTGTACAGCGTTGTCATTCTCCAGGTAGGAATTCCCATGCAGGGCAGTGGCAAGAAGCTGGGATGAAACAGGCATTTGCAATGCAATAGGTCTCTCATTTACGCGAGTTGAAGCTATTGGCATTGTAAATGACAATGTCTTTTATTTATGTTTTAAAAACCAAAACATAAATAAAAGGCATTGTCATTTACAATGCCAATAGCTCAAACTTGCGTAAATGCGAGACCTATTGCATTGCAAATGCTTGTTTATAGAAGCGGAAGGGGGTCACATGGTCCCCCTCCCCAAGCCTTATTAGGCCCTTGGGACCCTATCCCTTTTCTTTTTGATTTTTATTAAATGGGAGGGGTGCTGTGCGTCCCCCCCCTGAGCCTTGTTAAGATCTGGAGACTCCACCCCCCCAAGGCCTCTTCTTAAAATTAAAGGGCGGTCTCACTCCCCGAGCAGCTATCGGCCCGAGGACCCAATCCCTGGGGTGCACACTTTTTAAAGGTAGGTACTCTGGTGCCCACCCAGGGCACCCACCACATACTTGTTGGTATAGCCCTAAGGTCTCGGCATCCCAGCCGGCTCCACGCATGCAGCTGGAGCCAGCATTGCTCCCGCCCGGAGAGAGCAGCTACTAATTCAGGTGGGAGCAATATTTTGCATCAGTGTGGGCCAGGAAACAGATCAAAAGTCAGTTTGCTGGGAGCAGACTTCGTGTTTGCTCCTGGTTGACCAGGGTTTTGAAAATGCTCCCACCAAGCGAAAGCAAGCACAGATTTCCCTGCCTGCGCTGGTGCAGGCAGGTAAACCGCTATGTCCCAAGCTGGGCTCTCCAGGACATAGCATTGGAGCCGGCCTGGGGCTTTTAATGACACAGGGAAGGGGACTGCGCAGTACCCCCTCCCATTTTGCCAAATTTTGGCCCGAGCATTGGCTCTTCTGAGGCCTTTGGACGCTTGGGGGTGGGGGAACCACGTGTCCCCCCGCCATATACATGGATTTCGGCCCCTGGGGTGGGCTCCTTGGGGCATAAACTTAGTAAATGCAACCCGCTGCCATTTTTTCTTTTTTAGTCCTGCGGGATCGCTGCATTTTTTGCTTTTTTTTTTATTTATGGCCCTGGGGGTCCCTCTGGGTCTCCCCCATGGGGCATGGGGGGACAGGGTATTCCTACCCTGCCCCCCTTATATATTTTTTTTTCTACAAGTTCAGGACAGTGGACTAAGTACCTGAGTCCTGTAATGGCTGGCAGTAACATTTTTCTCATGTTGCTGGCAGTCAGAGAGCTCGCTCCTGCAGGAGTCTGACCCAGCGGGAGTGAGATGGTCCAAGGGAAATAAAAACCCTGCGCCAATCAGAATGCTCTATTTTTTAATTATCGCTCCCACAAGAGCCACTTGAGACTCTTGCAGACCCAACCATCCAGATATACAATTATTTTTTAACCTTAATTTCTCAAAAACTGAACAGATTTACACAAGATCACAAAAAGCACAACCTGTGGACAAAGATCTAGCTTTTGTTTCGTGGAGGTTCGTCAAATGGTGCCAAAGGTATTAGCAACACAAAAAACACTTTTTCTATGGAACAGCTGACCTAACTATAACTGCCTATTGGCAAGCACGATATATATATATATCCACAACTCTGCTTAACCAGGTCACATTCACCCATGGGGGTCAGTGCAGAATAACAGGCGCAGAAAACCCGTTCACAATGAAACGCTGAGTTTCTCGTGTTTTCCACAAAAACAATTTGATCGCACTCCAGGATGTGCTTTTCAGAGATTTATTAACAGGAAACACGTTTCAACCAGTGGTCTTTGTCACAGCTTACATAAACACTCTGCACTACCACCCTTAAAAACAGCAGTGCAACAAAAAACATAGAAGAAACTCTTCAACAAATGATGTTTCCAATTCTGAGAAACAGAATTTACCCCAAAAAATTCATATCAAAACAAAAGGAATAAACTTTACAAAAAATATATTTTACAACCATTAATAAACAGTCAAATTCATTTATTTTTTATGCTTCCAAAATCATAATATGGATATAACATGATCTCAATTTATAATTAATAAACATTTCATACCTTCATATCTCATGTAAACTATAAAGGCATAGTGGTCATAGGTATTTGCATAAAACAGTGACATCAAATAATCATTTCCATAGTTTTACCATCAACAAATTAATGTAACTACCTTCCAGAAAATGAGGATAGACACCCATCTGTAAATATCATTCATTAGCAACCCACTTATACTTAAAGTGCAATCCAAAGTGCAAAAAGTGCAATACAGACAAACCCTTGATATCACTGTATGGTTCACATATCATAGATGCGTAATTTAATGCATTACGAAACAGAAAAATATATATGTCTGCAACTAAATTTCGAAAAAGAAAGTTCCTAATCTTCTTCCAGGCTGTTTGAGAGGAACATATGCTTCAACATTCCAAAAAAACCAACCAAACATGAAAAAAGGAATTTTCTTATATAAACAAGTTATCCAATGTGCACATGAAGCTCCTCGTCGGCATTCAATTCTTCCCGGCTCCCGGTATTGAGGAGGAAACAATATTCTGATTCCAGAAATCTCAGTTTCTTCTCTCTATCTCCTCCTCTTGCATTGTTTTGACCCAGCCAATCCCCAAAAAACAAAGAGTATCAGGATCGTGGCCAAGTGTCAGCTGCCAATTTCTAGCCACAGGGCAGTTCTGGTCACAATTTTTAATCACACTAGAATTTTCAAGTATTCTTTTTTCCACAGGAAAAATCATGCTATCCACATATTGTAGCCCGCAAATACACTTTATTACATATATACAATAATCACTACTTCATGTTATAAGTTGTTTTATGCATGCAGTTTTCCCTGTGGCTAAATTGTACTTTCTTCTGTTCATGCTGCCTCTGCATGCTTTGCACCTTCCATAGCGAAAAAGCCCACCCATTTCTTTCAGCCACATCTTTGAAAGTTTACCCAGGTAGCTTCGAGCTAGGTTATCCCAAATAGACTTGGATCTCTGATATGTCTCCAAGAGATTTGGGGTGACAAGGTGGATCAGATCTCACCAAATGCAAATGTCCTGTAAGTATTGTATTGTAATTGCATTTATATAGCGCTTGTAACCCTGATGGGGTGTTGAAGCGCTTTATTGGCGAGTAGCACGCTACTTCAGAACCCATAAAGGATTAGTGGTGAATTAGTATAGTGGAATATGAAATTTGAGAAGTGAACATGTTAGTCTGTTATTTTGATTGAAAAAGATAGTGGAGGGATAGGAGAGTGAAGGATTTTGATTTTTTTTTTGGAGGTCATAGCACTAGGAGTAGGCTTTTGGATGAGTAAAAAGGAGTTGTGGAGGGGAAGAGTCAGAGGGAAGAGTTTTGAAAGGTTTGTTTTGGGGATCGGTATAGTAAAAGAGGTGTCAGATGATGCAAGGAGGGGTAGAGTAAGGGAGAGTCTAGAAAGGGTTATTTTGGGGATCATAGTAGTGGTATGGGGTTTGGGATAAATGAGAGAGTGGTGTAAAGGATATATTGATAGATGTATAGGGTGAGAAATAGGGTAGTGCATTGGAAAGAGCAGTAGAAAGAAGTTTGAGATGAGTCAGAAAGTTGGGTTAGAAGATATATTGACAGAAGTATAGGGTGAGAAATAGGGTAGTGCATTGGATATGCTGAATTAGAAGAAAGTGATAAATATATAGATCCATAAGTACATTGAAAGTATATAGATGCATAAAGGAGGTAGGTATATGTAGATTAAAGATATTGATAGAGGTACAGGATGAGAAATAGGGTAGTGCATTGGATATGCTTTTCAGGAGGAAAGTAATAAACACACAGATCCAAGTACATGGAAGGTACATAGATGTACAATGGAAGAAGTACATGTAGACCAAAGATGCACCAGATAAACTCCGGTTTTCAAGTGTTATTGTACTCAAATTATTATTTTTTTAACATAATTATTCTACATGTTTATACAAGGCAATACACAAAGATAGTTACATATTTATAGAAAAAATAAATGATTATATACAGAGAACCAGGTCAGCAGAGCTGCTGTAGAGCCAGAGAACCAGGTCAGCAGAGCTGCTGTAGAGCCAGAGAACCAGGTCAGCAGAGCTGCTGTAGAGCCAGAGAACCAGGTCAGCAGAGCCGTTGTAGAGCCTGAGACCCAGGTCAGCAGAGCTGCTTAGAGCCATAAAACCAGGTCAGCAGAGCCGCTCTAGAGCCAGAGAACCAGGTCAGATTCTTAGTCCCTCCTTGTTACCGCCCTGTCTCCTTTTGGGACCGCCCATCAGGACTGGATCTTTTACTTGCGGCGTTACACTGTCTCCTTCATTAGTCGGTAAGCACTATATTTTTTTCTCAATGGCGACAGCTTGTCTGGTATTTGTATTCAGGGTTTTAACACGCGGCTGTAGAGCCTGAGAACCAGGTCAGCAGAGCCGTTGTAGAGCCAGAGAACCAGGTCAGCAGAGCTGCTCTACAGCCAGAGAACCAGGTCAGCAGAGCCGTTGTAGAGCCAGAGAACCAGGTCAGCAGAGCTGCTCTACAGCCAGAGAACCAGGTCAGCAGAGCTGCTCTAGAGCCAAAGAACCAGGTCAGCAGAGCCGTTGTAGAGCCAGAGAACCAGGTCAGCAGAGTCGTTGTAGAGCCAGAGAACCAGGTCAGCAGAGCTGCTCTAGAGCCAGAGAACCAGGTCAGCAGAGCTGCTGTAGAGCCAGAGAACCAGGTCAGCAGAGCTGCTGTAGAGCCAGAGAACCAGGTCAGCAGAGCCATTGTAGAGCCAAAGAACCAGGTCAGCAGAGCCGTTGTAGAGCCAGAGAACCAGGTCAGCAGAGCTGCTCTACAGCCAGAGAACCAGGTCAGCAGAGCTGCTCTAGAGCCAGAGAACCAGGTCAGCAGAGCTGCTGTAGAGCCAGAGAACCAGGTCAGCAGAGCCATTGTAGAGCCAAAGAACCAGGTCAGCAGAGCCGTTGTAGAGCCAGAGAACCAGGTCAGCAGAGTCGTTGTAGAGCCAGAGAACCAGGTCAGCAGAGCTGCTCTAGAGCCAGAGAACCAGGTCAGCAGAGCTGCTGTAGAGCCAGAGAACCAGGTCAGCAGAGCTGCTGTAGAGCCAGAGAACCAGGTCAGCAGAGCTGCTGTAGAGCCAGAGAACAAGGTCAGCAGAGCTGCTGTAGAGCCAGAGAACCAGGTCAGCAGTGCCGCTCTAGAGCCAGAGAACCAGGTCAGCAGAGCCGCTGTAGAGCCAGAGAACCAGGTCAGCAGAACCGCTCTAGAGCCAGAGAACCAGGTCAGCAGAGCCGCTCTAGAGCCAGAGAACCAGGTCAGCAGAGCTGCTGTAGAACCAGAGAACCAGGTCAGCAGAGCCGCTCTAGAGCCAGAGAAACCAGGTCAGCAGAGCTGCTCTAGAGCCAGAGAACCAGGTCAGCAGAGCTGCTGTAGAGCCAGAGAACCAGGTCAGCAGAGTTGTTGTAGAGCCAGAGAACCAGGTCAGCAGAGCCGTTGTAGAGCCAGAGAACCAGGTCAGCAGAGCTGCTCTAGAGCCAGAGAACCAGGTAAACAGTGCTGCTGTAGAGCCAGAGAACCAGGTCAGCAGAGCTGCTGTAGAGCCAGAGAACCAGGTCAGCAGAGTCGTTGTAGAGCCAGAGAACCAGGTCAGCAGAGCTGCTCTAGAGCCAGAGAACCAGGTCAGCAGAGCTGCTGTAGAGCCAGAGAACCAGGTCAGCAGAGCTGCTGTAGAGCCAGAGAACCAGGTCAGCAGAGCTGCTGTAGAGCCAGAGAACCAGGTCAGCAGTGCCGCTCTAAAGCCAGAGAACCTGGTCAGCAGAGCTGCTGTAGAGCCAGAGAACCAGGTCAGCAGAGCCGCTGTAGAGCCAGAGAACCAGGTCAGCAGAGCCGCTCTAGAGCCAGAGAACCAGGTCAGCAGAGCTGCTGTAGAGCCAGAGAACCAGGTCAGCAGAGCTGCTGTAGAGCCAGAGAACCAGGTCAGCAGAGCTGCTGTAGAGCCAGAGAACCAGGTCAACAGAGCCGTTGTAGAGCCAGAGAACCAGGTCAGCAGTGCTGCTCTAGAGCCAGAGAACCAGGTAAACAGTGCTGCTGTAGAGCCAGAGAACCAGGTCAGCAGAGCTCCTCTAGAGCCAGAGAACCAGGTCAGCAGAGCTGTTGTAAAGCCAGAGAACCAGGTCAGCAGAGCTGCTGTAGAGCCAGAGAACCAGGTCAGCAGAGCGGCTGTAGAGCCCGAGAACTAGGTCAGCAGAGCCGTTGTAGAACCAGGTCAGCAGAGCTGTTGTAGAGCCAGAGAACCAGGTCAGCAGAGCTGCTCTAGAGCCAGAGAACCAGGTCAGCAGAGCTGCTGTAGAGCCGGAGAACCAGGTCAGCAGAGCTGCTCTAGAGCCAGAGAACCAGGTCAGCAGAGCTGCTGTAGAGCCAGAGAACCAGGTCAGCAGGGCTGCTGTAGAGCCAGAGAACCAGGTCAGCAGAGCGGCTGTAGAGCCAGAGAACTAGGTCAGCAGAGCCGTTGTAGAACCAGAGAACCAGGTCAGCAGAGCTGTTTTAGAGCCAGAGAACCAGGTCAGCAGAGCTGCTCTTGAGCCAGAGATCCAGGTCAGCAGAGCTACTGTAGAGCCAGAGAACAAGGTCAGCAGAGCTGCTCTATGGCCAGAGAACTGGGCCAGAGAACCAGGTCAGCGAACCAGGTCAGCAGAGGTGTTGTAGAGCCAGAGAACCAGGTCAGCAAGCTGCTGTAGAGCCAGAGAACCAGGTCAGCAGAGCTGCTGTAGAGCCTTAGAACCAGGTCAGCAGAGCTGCTGTAGAGCCTTAGAACGAGGTCAGCAGAGCTGCTGTACAGCCTTAGAACCAGGTCATCAAGCTGCTGTAGAGCCAGAGAAGCAGGTCAGCAAGCTGCTGTAGAGCCATAGAACCAGGTCAGCAGAGCTGCTGTAGAGCCATAGAACCAGGTCAGCAGAGGTGCTGTAGAGCCAGAGAACCAGGTCAGCAGAGCCTTTGTATAGCCTGAGACCTAGGTCAGCAGAGCTGTTGTAGAGCCAGAGAACCAGGTCAGCAGAGCCGCTCTAGAGCCAGAGAACCAGGTCAGCAGATCTGCTGTAGAGCCATAGAACCAGGTCAGCAGAGGCATTGTAGAGCCATAGAACCAGGTCAGCAGAGCTGCTGTAGAGCCATAGAACCAGGTCAGCAGACATGCTCTAGAGCCAGAGAACCAGTTCAGCAGAGCCGCTCTAGAGCCAGAGAACCAGGTCAGCAGAGCTGCTCTAGAGCCAGAGAACCAGGTCAGCAGAGCTGCTCTAGAGCCAGAGAACCAGGTCAGCAGAGCCATTGTATAGCCTGAGACCTAGGTCAGCAGAGCTGTTGTAGAGCCAGAGAACCAGGTCAGCAGAGCCGCTCTAGAGCCAGAGAACCAGGTCAGCAGAGTCATTGTATAGCCTGAGACCTAGGTCAGCAGAGCTGCTGTAGAGCCAGAGAAGCAGGTCAGCAAGCTGCTGTAGAGCCATAGAACCAGGTCAGCAGAGCCATTGTATAGCCTGAGACCTAGGTCAGCAGAGCTGCTGTAGAGCCAGAGAAGCAGGTCAGCAAGCTGCTGTAGAGCCATAGAACCAGGTCAGCAGAGCCATTGTATAGCCTGAGACCTAGGTCAGCAGAGCTGTTGTAGAGCCATAGAACCAGGTCAGCAGAGCTGCTGTAGAGCCAGAGAACCAGGTCAGCAGAGCCATTGTATAGCCTGAGACCTAGGTCAGCAGAGCTGCTGTAGAGCCAGAGAAGCAGGTCAGCAAGCTGCTGTAGAGCCATAGAACCAGGTCAGCAGAGCTGCTGTAGAGCCATAGAACCAGGTCAGCAGAGCTGCTGTAGAGCCAGAGAACCAGGTCAGCAGAGCCATTGTATAGCCTAAGACCTAGGTCAGCAGAGCTGTTGTAGAGCCAGAGAACCAGGTCAGCAGAGCCGCTCTAGAGCCAGAGAACCAGGTCAGCAGAGCTGCTGTAGAGCCATAGAACCAGGTCAGCAGAGCTGCTGTAGAGCCATAGAACCAGGTCAGCAGACATGCTCTAGAGCCAGAGAACCAGTTCAGCAGAGCCGCTCTAGAGCCAGAGAACCAGGTCAGCAGAGCTGCTGTAGAGCCAGAGAACCAGGTCAGCAGAGCTGCTATAGAGCCAGAGAACCAGGTCAGCAGAGCTGTTGTAGAGCCAGAGAACCAGGTCAGTAGAGCCGCTCTGGAGCCAGAGAACCAGGTCAGCAGAGCTGCTCTAGTGCCAGAGAACCAGGTCAGCAGTGCTGCTGTAGAGCCAGAGAACCAGGTCAGCAGAGCTGCTCTATGGCCAGAGAACTGGGCCAGAGAACCAGGTCAGCGAACCAGGTCAGCAGAGGTGTTGTAGAGCCAGAGAACCAGGTCAGCAAGCTGCTGTAGAGCCAGAGAACCAGGTCAGCAGAGCTGCTGTAGAGCCTTAGAACCAGGTCAGCAGAGCTGCTGTAGAGCCTTAGAACAAGGTCAGCAGAGCTGCTGTACAGCCTTAGAACCAGGTCATCAAGCTGCTGGAGAGCCAGAGAAGCAGGTCAGCAAGCTGCTGTAGAGCCATAGAACCAGGTCAGCAGAGCTGCTGTAGAGCCATAGAACCAGGTCAGCAGAGGTGCTGTAGAGCCAGAGAACCAGGTCAGCAGAGCCTTTGTATAGCCTGAGACCTAGGTCAGCAGAGCTGTTGTAGAGCCAGAGAACCAGGTCAGCAGAGCCGCTCTAGAGCCAGAGAACCAGGTCAGCAGATCTGCTGTAGAGCCATAGAACCAGGTCAGCAGAGCCGTTGTAGAGCCATAGAACCAGGTCAGCAGAGCTGCTGTAGAGCCATAGAACCAGGTCAGCAGACATGCTCTAGAGCCAGAGAACCAGTTCAACAGAGCCGCTCTAGAGCCAGAGAACCAGGTCAGCAGAGCTGCTCTAGAGCCAGAGAACCAGGTCAGCAGAGCTGCTCTAGAGCCAGAGAACCAGGTCAGCAGAGCCATTGTATAGCCTGAGACCTAGGTCAGCAGAGCTGTTGTAGAGCCAGAGAACCAGGTCAGCAGAGCCGCTCTAGAGCCAGAGAACCAGGTCAGCAGAGTCATTGTATAGCCTGAGACCTAGGTCAGCAGAGCTGCTGTAGAGCCAGAGAAGCAGGTCAGCAAGCTGCTGTAGAGCCATAGAACCAGGTCAGCAGAGCCATTGTATAGCCTGAGACCTAGGTCAGCAGAGCTGCTGTAGAGCCAGAGAAGCAGGTCAGCAAGCTGCTGTAGAGCCATAGAACCAGGTCAGCAGAGCCATTGTATAGCCTGAGACCTAGGTCAGCAGAGCTGTTGTAGAGCCATAGAACCAGGTCAGTAGAGCTGCTGTAGAGCCAGAGAACCAGGTCAGCAGAGCCATTGTATAGCCTGAGACCTAGGTCAGCAGAGCTGCTGTAGAGCCAGAGAAGCAGGTCAGCAAGCTGCTGTAGAGCCATAGAACCAGGTCAGCAGAGCTGCTGTAGAGCCATAGAACCAGGTCAGCAGAGCTGCTGTAGAGCCAGAGAACCAGGTCAGCAGAGCCATTGTATAGCCTGAGACCTAGGTCAGCAGAGCTGTTGTAGAGCCAGAGAACCAGGTCAGCAGAGCCGCTCTAGAGCCAGAGAACCAGGTCAGCAGAGCTGCTGTAGAGCCATAGAACCAGGTCAGCAGAGCCGTTGTAGAGCCATAGAACCAGATCAGCAGAGCTGCTGTAGAGCCATAGAACCAGGTCAGCAGACATGCTCTAGAGCCAGAGAACCAGTTCAGCAGAGCCGCTCTAGAGCCAGAGAACCAGGTCAGCAGAGCTGCTCTAGAGCCAGAGAACCAGGTCAGCAGAGCTGCTCTAGAGCCAGAGAGCCAGGCCAGCAGAGCCACTCTAGAGCCAGAGAACCAGGTCAGCAAGCTGCTGTAGAGCCTTAGAACCAGGTCAGCAGAGCTGCTGTAGAGCCTTAGAACCAGGTCAGCAGAGCTGCTGTACTGCCTTAGAACCAGGTCATCAAGCTGCTGTAGAGCCAGAGAAGCAGGTCATCAAGCTGCTGTAGAGCCATAGAACCAGGTCAGCAGAGCTGCTGTAGAGCCATAGAACCAGGTCAGCAGAGCTGCTGTAGAGCCAGAGAACCAGGTCAGCAGAGCCATTGTATAGCCTGAGACCTAGGTCAGCAGAGCTGCTGTAGAGCCAGAGAACCAGGTCAGCAGAGCCGCTCTAGAGCCAGAGAACCAGGTCAGCAGAGCTGCTGTAGAGCCATAGAACCAGGTCAGCAGAGCTGCTGTAGAGCCATAGAACCAGGTCAGCAGACACGCTCTAGAGCCAGAGAACCAGTTCAGCAGAGCCGCTCTAGAGCCATAGAACCAGGTCAGCAGAGCCGCTCTAGAGCCAGAGAACCAGGTCAGCAGAGCTGCTCTAGAGCCAGATAGCCAGGCCAGCAGAGCCACTCTAGAGCCAGAGAACCAGGTCAGCAAGCTGCTGTAGAGCCTTAGAACCAGGTCAGCAGAGCTGCTGTAGAGCCTTAGAACCAGGTCAGCAGAGCTGCTGTACAGCCTTAGAACCAGATCATCAAGCTGCTGTAGAGCCAGAGAAGCAGGTCAGCAAGCTGCTGTAGAGCCATAGAACCAGGTCAGCAGAGCTGCTGTAGAGCCATAGAACCAGGTCAGCAGAGCTGCTGTAGAGCCAGAGAACCAGGTCAGCAGAGCCATTGTATAGCCTGAGACCTAGGTCAGCAGAGCTGCTGTAGAGCCAGAGAACCAGGTCAGCAGAGCCGCTCTAGAGCCAGAGAACCAGGTCAGCAGAGCTGCTGTAGAGCCATAGAACCAGGTCAGCAGAGCCGTTGTAGAGCCATAGAACCAGGTCAGCAGAGCCGTTGTAGAGCCATAGAACCAGGTCAGCAGAGCTGCTGTAGAGCCATAGAACTAGTTCAGCAGAGCCGCTCTAGAGCCAGAGAACCAGGTCAGCAGAGCCGCTCTAGAGCCAGAGAACCAGGTCAGCAGAGCTGCTCTAGAGCCAAAGAACCAGGTCAGCAGAGCTGCTCTAGAGCCAGAGAGCCAGGCCAGCACAGCCACTCTAGAGCCAGAGAACCAGGTCAGCAGAGCTGCTGTAGAGCCTTAGAACGAGGTCAGCAGAGCTGCTGTACAGCCTTAGAACCAGGTCATCAAGCTGCTGTAGAGCCAGAGAAGCAGGTCAGCAAGCTGCTGTAGAGCCATAGAACCAGGTCAGCAGAGCTGCTGTAGAGCCATAGAACCAGGTCAGCAGAGGTGCTGTAGAGCCAGAGAACCAGGTCAGCAGAGCCTTTGTATAGCCTGAGACCTAGGTCAGCAGAGCTGTTGTAGAGCCAGAGAACCAGGTCAGCAGAGCCGCTCTAGAGCCAGAGAACCAGGTCAGCAGATCTGCTGTAGAGCCATAGAACCAGGTCAGCAGAGCCGTTGTAGAGCCATAGAACCAGGTAAGCAGAGCTGCTATAGAGCCATAGAACCAGGTCAGCAGACATGCTCTAGAGCCAGAGAACCAGTTCAGCAGAGCCGCTCTAGAGCCAGAGAACCAGGTCAGCAGAGCTGCTCTAGAGCCAGAGAACCAGGTCAGCAGAGCTGCTCTAGAGCCAGAGAACCAGGTCAGCAGAGCCATTGTATAGCCTGAGACCTAGGTCAGCAGAGCTGTTGTAGAGCCAGAGAACCAGGTCAGCAGAGCCGCTCTAGAGCCAGAGAACCAGGTCAGCAGAGTCATTGTATAGCCTGAGACCTAGGTCAGCAGAGCTGCTGTAGAGCCAGAGAAGCAGGTCAGCAAGCTGCTGTAGAGCCATAGAACCAGGTCAGCAGAGCCATTGTAAAGCCTGAGACCTAGGTCAGCAGAGCTGCTGTAGAGCCAGAGAAGCAGGTCAGCAAGCTGCTGTAGAGCCATAGAACCAGGTCAGCAGAGCCATTGTATAGCCTGAGACCTAGGTCAGCAGAGCTGTTGTAGAGCCATAGAACCAGGTCAGCAGAGCTGCTGTAGAGCCAGAGAACCAGGTCAGCAGAGCCATTGTATAGCCTGAGACCTAGGTCAGCAGAGCTGCTGTAGAGCCAGAGAAGCAGGTCAGCAAGCTGCTGTAGAGCCATAGAACCAGGTCAGCATAGCTGCTGTAGAGCCATAGAACCAGGTCAGCAGAGCTGCTGTAGAGCCAGAGAACCAGGTCAGCAGAGCCATTGTATAGCCTGAGACCTAGGTCAGCAGAGCTGTTGTAGAGCCAGAGAACCAGGTCAGCAGAGCCGCTCTAGAGCCAGAGAACCAGGTCAGCAGAGCTGCTGTAGAGCCATAGAACCAGGTCAGCAGAGCTGCTGTAGAGCCATAGAACCAGGTCAGCAGACATGCTCTAGAGCCAGAGAACCAGTTCAGCAGAGCCGCTCTAGAGCCAGAGAACCAGGTCAGCAGAGCTGCTATAGAGCCAGAGAACCAGGTCAGCAGAGCTGTTGTAGAGCCAGAGAACCAGGTCAGTAGAGCCGCTCTGGAGCCAGAGAACCAGGTCAGCAGAGCTGCTCTAGTGCCAGAGAACCAGGTCAGCAGAGCTGCTGTAGAGCCAGAGAACAAGGTCAGCAGAGCTGCTCTATGGCCAGAGAACTGGGCCAGAGAACCAGGTCAGCGAACCAGGTCAGCAGAGGTGTTGTAGAGCCAGAGAACCAGGTCAGCAAGCTGCTGTAGAGCCAGAGAACCAGGTCAGCAGAGCTGCTGTAGAGCCTTAGAACCAGGTCAGCAGAGCTGCTGTAGAGCCTTAGAACGAGGTCAGCAGAGCTGCTGTACAGCCTTAGAACCAGGTCATCAAGCTGCTGTAGAGCCAGAGAAGCAGGTCAGCAAGCTGCTGTAGAGCCATAGAACCAGGTCAGCAGAGCTGCTGTAGAGCCATAGAACCAGGTCAGCAGAGGTGCTGTAGAGCCAGAGAACCAGGTCAGCAGAGCCTTTGTATAGCCTGAGACCTAGGTCAGCAGAGCTGTTGTAGAGCCAGAGAACCAGGTCAGCAGAGCCGCTCTAGAGCCAGAGAACCAGGTCAGCAGATCTGCTGTAGAGCCATAGAACCAGGTCAGCAGAGCCGTTGTAGAGCCATAGAACCAGGTCAGCAGACATGCTCTAGAGCCAGAGAACCAGTTCAGCAGAGCCGCTCTAGAGCCAGAGAACCAGGTCAGCAGAGCTGCTCTAGAGCCAGAGAACCAGGTCAGCAGAGCTGCTCTAGAGCCAGAGAACCAGGTCAGCAGAGCCATTGTATAGCCTTAGACCTAGGTCAGCAGAGCTGTTGTAGAGCCAGAGAACCAGGTCAGCAGAGCCGCTCTAGAGCCAGAGAACCAGGTCAGCAGAGTCATTGTATAGCTTGAGACCTAGGTCAGCAGAGCTGCTGTAGAGCCAGAGAAGCAGGTCAGCAAGCTGCTGTAGAGCCATAGAACCAGGTCAGTAGAGCCATTGTATAGCCTGAGACCTAGGTCAGCAGAGCTGCTGTAGAGCCAGAGAAGCAGGTCAGCAAGCTGCTGTAGAGCCATAGAACCAGGTCAGCAAAGCCATTGTATAGCCTGAGACCTAGGTCAGCAGAGCTGTTGTAGAGCCATAGAACCAGGTCAGTAGAGCTGCTGTAGAGCCAGAGAACCAGGTCAGCAGAGCCATTGTATAGCCTGAGACCTAGGTCAGCAGAGCTGCTGTAGAGCCAGAGAAGCAGGTCAGCAAGCTGCTGTAGAGCCATAGAACCAGGTCAGCAGAGCTGCTGTAGAGCCATAGAACCAGGTCAGCAGAGCTGCTGTAGAGCCAGAGAACCAGGTCAGCAGAGCCATTGTATAGCCTGAGACCTAGGTCAGCAGAGCTGTTGTAGAGCCAGAGAACCAGGTCAGCAGAGCCGCTCTAGAGCCAGAGAACCAGGTCAGCAGAGCTGCTGTAGAGCCATAGAACCAGGTCAGCAGAGCCGTTGTAGAGCCATAGAACCAGATCAGCAGAGCTGCTGTAGAGCCATAGAACCAGGTCAGCAGACATGCTCTAGAGCCAGAGAACCAGTTCAGCAGAGCCGCTCTAGAGCCAGAGAACCAGGTCAGCAGAGCTGCTCTAGAGCCAGAGAACCAGGTCAGCAGAGCTGCTCTAGAGCCAGAGAGCCAGGCCAGCAGAGCCACTCTACAGCCAGAGAACCAGGTCAGCAAGCTGCTGTAGAGCCTTAGAACCAGGTCAGCAGAGCTGCTGTAGAGCCTTAGAACCAGGTCAGCAGAGCTGCTGTACTGCCTTAGAACCAGGTCATCAAGCTGCTGTAGAGCCAGAGAAGCAGGTCATCAGGCTGCTGTAGAGCCATAGAACCAGGTCAGCAGAGCTGCTGTAGAGCCATAGAACCAGGTCAGCAGAGCTGCTGTAGAGCCAGAGAACCAGGTCAGCAGAGCCATTGTATAGCCTGAGACCTAGGTCAGCAGAGCTGCTGTAGAGCCAGAGAACCAGGTCAGCAGAGCCGCTCTAGAGCCAGAGAACCAGGTCAGCAGAGCTGCTGTAGAGCCATAGAACCAGGTCAGCAGAGCTGCTGTAGAGCCATAGAACCAGTTCAGCAGAGCCGCTCTAGAGCCATAGAACCAGGTCAGCAGAGCCGCTCTAGAGCCAGAGAACCAGGTCAGCAGAGCTGCTCTAGAGCCAGATAGCCAGGCCAGCAGAGCCACTCTAGAGCCAGAGAACCAGGTCAGCAAGCTGCTGTAGAGCCTTAGAACCAGGTCAGCAGAGCTGCTGTAGAGCCTTAGAACCAGGTCAGCAGAGCTGCTGTACAGCCTTAGAACCAGGTCATCAAGCTGCTGTAGAGCCAGAGAAGCAGGTCAGCAAGCTGCTGTTGAGCCATAGAACCAGGTCAGCAGAGCTGCTGTAGAGCCATAGAACCAGGTCAGCAGAGCTGCTGTAGAGCCAGAGAACCAGGTCAGCAGAGCCATTGTATAGCCTGAGACCTAGGTCAGCAGAGCTGCTGTAGAGCCAGAGAACCAGGTCAGCAGAGCCGCTCTAGAGCCAGAGAACCAGGTCAGCAGAGCTGCTGTAGAGCCATAGAACCAGGTCAGCAGAGCCGTTGTAGAGCCATAGAACCAGGTCAGCAGAGCCGTTGTAGAGCCATAGAACCAGGTCAGCAGAGCTGCTGTAGAGCTATAGAACCAGTTCAGCAGAGCCGCTCTAGAGCCAGAGAACCAGGTCAGCAGAGCCGCTCTAGAGCCAGAGAACCAGGTCAGCAGAGCTGCTCTAGAGCCAAAGAACCAGGTCAGCAGAGCTGCTCTAGTGCCAGAGAGCCAGGCCAGCAGAGCCACTCTAGAGCCAGAGAACCAGGTCAGCAAGCTGCTGTAGAGCCTGATAACCAGGTCAGCAGAGCTGTTGTAGAGCCAGAGAACCAGGTCAGCAGAGCTGCTATAGAGCCAGAGAACCAGGTCAGCAGAGCCGCTCTAGAGCCTGAGAACCAGGTCAGCAGAGCTGCTGTAGAGCCAGAGAACCAGGTCAGCAGAGCTCCTGTAGAGCCAGAGAACCAGGTCAGCAGAGCTGCTGTAGAGCCAGAGAACCAGGTCAGCAGAGCTGTTGTAGAGCCTGAGACCCAGGTCAGAACATGTGCTGCAGGGACTGGAGAGGTACAAACATAATCAGACACAGAAGAGGTGCAATGATGCAGCGTAATATGGCACATTCTGTTGCAATATTTTGCTATTTTGTCATTTTACAACACAGTAGTACTGTCTGGGCAAACGTTTCTCCTCATTAGCAGCACTCTAACACCCGAAAACAGCCATCAGCAACGAAATGGTGACAGTTAATCTTTGCAAAGCGTCTGTCCCCCGGGGGACCACGGCTGATGCTTTTTAAAGCCTCTTTTGATCAATCTGCGCTAGAATCAATGTTTGCAACTGATACAGAAGATCTGAATCATGTGGCAAGTGTGGAAAATATGTAAATACTCCGAGAACACGGCGGCCAAAATATTGCGTTATTCCAGTGGTCCTGCCTATGAGCAAAGACTTGTAGTGTAATGGCCTTGATTTACTGACTGTGTAGTAAATCCATGGAACTGTCCCCCAGAAGAATATTTGGGCAAAAAATAACCTCGAAGTACTGATTCTGTGGTACTGACAAAGTAAGGGTAAAAGTGGAGGCCATGCAAGTTCACTTAAGTCAAGAAGAAATGGGCAGTTCTGTACAGCGTTGTCATTCTCCAGGTAGGAATTCCCATGCAGGGCAGTGGCAAGAAGCTGGGATGAAACAGGCATTTGCAATGCAATAGGTCTCTCATTTACGCGAGTTGAAGCTATTGGCATTGTAAATGACAATGTCTTTTATTTATGTTTTAAAAACCAAAACATAAATAAAAGGCATTGTCATTTACAATGCCAATAGCTCAAACTTGCGTAAATGCGAGACCTATTGCATTGCAAATGCTTGTTTATAGAAGCGGAAGGGGGTCACATGGTCCCCCTCCCCAAGCCTTATTAGGCCCTTGGGACCCTATCCCTTTTCTTTTTGATTTTTATTAAATGGGAGGGGTGCTGTGCGTCCCCCCCCCTGAGCCTTGTTAAGATCTGGAGACTCCACCCCACCAAGGCCTCTTCTTAAAATTAAAGGGCGGTCTCACTCCCCGAGCATTTATCGGCCCGAGGACCCAATCCCTGGGGTGGACACTTTTTAAAGGTAGGTACTCTGGTGCCCACCCAGGGACCCCACCAAGGGCACCCACCACATACTTGTTGGTATAGCCCTAAGGTCTCGGCATCCCAGCCGGCTCCCCGCATGCAGCTGGAGCCAGCATTGCTCCCGCCCGGAGAGAGCAGCTACTAATGCAGGTGGGAGCAATATTTTGCATCAGTGTGGGCCAGGAAACAGATCAAAAGTCAATTTGCTGGGAGCAGACTTCGTGTTTGCTCCTGGTTGGCCAGAGTTTTGAAAATGCTCCCACCAAGCGAAAGCAAGCACAGATTTCCCTGCCTGCGCTGGTGCAGGCAGGTAAACCGCTATGTCCCAAGCTGGGCTCTCCAGGACATAGCATTGGAGCCGGCCTGGGGCTTTTAATGACACAGGGAAGGGGGACTGCGCAGTACCCCCTCCCATTTTGCCAAATTTTGGCCCGAGCATTGGCTCTTCTGAGGCCTTTGGACGCTTGGGGGTGGGGGAACCACGTGGCCCCCCGCCATATACATGGATTTCGGCCCCTGGGGTGGGCTCCTTGGGGCATAAACTTAGTAAATGCAACCCGCTGCCATTTTTTCTTTTTTAGTCCTGCGGGATCGCTGCATTTTTTGCTTTTTTTTTATTTATGGCCCTGGGGGTCCCTCTGGGTCTCCCCCATGGGGCATAGGGGGGGCAGGGTATTCCTACCCTGCCCCCCTTATATTATTTTTTTTCTACAAGTTCAGGACAGTGGACTAAGTACCTGAGTCCTGTAATGGCTGGCAGCAACATTTTTCTCATGTTGCTGGCAGTCAGAGAGCTCGCTCCTGCAGGAGTCTGACCCAGCGGGAGTGAGATGGTCCAAGGGAAATAAAAAACCCTGCGCCAATCAGAATGCTCTATTTTTTAATTATCGCTCCCACAAGAGCCACTTGAGACTCTTGCAGACCCAACCATCCAGATATACAATTATTTTTTAACCTTAATTTCTCAAAAACTGAACAGATTTACACAAGATCACAAAAAGCACAACCTGTGGACAAAGATCTAGCTTTTGTTTCGTGGAGGTTCGTCAAATGGTGCCAAAGGTATTAGCAACACAAAAAACACTTTTTCTATGGAACAGCTGACCTAACTATAACTGCCTATTGGCAAGCACGATATATATATATATCCACAACTCTGCTTAACCAGGTCACATTCACCCATGGGGGTCAGTGCAGAATAACAGGCGCAGAAAACCCATTCACAATGAAACGCTGAGTTTCTCGTGTTTTCCACAAAAACAATTTGATCGCACTCCAGGATGTGCTTTTCAGAGATTTATTAACAGGAGACACGTTTCAACCAGTGGTCTTTGTCACAGCTTACATAAACACTCTGCACTACCACCCTTAAAAACAGCAGTGCAACAAAAAACATAGAAGAAACTCTTCAACAAATGATGTTTCCAATTCTGAGAAACAGAATTTACCCCAAAAAATTCATATCAAAACAAAAGGAATAAACTTTACAAAAAATATATTTTACAAACATTAATAAACAGTCAAATTCATTTATTTTTATGCTTCCACCATCATAATATGGATATAACATGATCTCAATTTATAATTAATAAACATTTCATACCTTCATATCTCATGTAAACTATAAAGGCATAGTGGTCATAGGTATTTGCATAAAACAGTGACATCAAATAATCATTTCCAGTTTTACCATCAACAAATTAATGTAACTACCTTCCAGAAAATGAGGATAGACACCCATCTGTAAATATCATTCATTAGCAACCCACTTATAATTAAAGTGCAATCCAAAGTGCAAAGAGTGCAATACAGACAAACCATTGATATCACTGCATGGTTTACATATCATAGATGCGTAATTTAATGCATTACGAAACAGAAAAATATATATGTCTGCAACTAAATTTCGAAAAAAGAAAGTTCCTAATCTTCTTCCAGGCTGTTTGAGAGGAACATATGCTTCAACATTCCAAAAAAACAACCAAACATGAAAAAAGGAATTTTCTTATATAAACAAGTTATCCAATGTGCACATGAAGCTCCTCGTCGGCATTCAATCCTTCCCGGCTCCCGGTATTGAGGAGGAAACAATATTCTGATTCCAGAAATCTCAGTTTCTTCTCTCTATCTCCTCCTCTTGCATTGTTTTGACCCTGCCAATCCCCAAAAAACAAAGAGTATCAGGATCGTGGCCATGTGTCAGTTGCCAATTTCTAGCCACAGGGCAGTTCTGGTCACAATTTTTAATCACACTAGAATTTTCAAGTATTCTTTTTTCCACAGGAAAAATCATGCTATCCACATATTGTAGCCCGCAAATACACTTTATTACATATATACAATAATCACTACTTCATGTTATAAGTTGTTTTATGCATGCAGTTTTTCCTGTGGCTAAATTGTACTTTCTTCTGTTCATGCTGCCTCTGCATGCTTTGCACCTTCCATAGCGAAAAAGCCCACCCATTTCTTTCAGCCACATCTTTGAAAGTTTACCCAGGTAGGTTCGAGCTAGGTTATCCCAAATAGACTTGGATCTCTGATATGTCTCCAAGAGATTTGGGGTGACAAGGTGGATCAGATCTCACCAAATGCAAATGTCCTGTAAGTATTGTATTGTAATTGCATTTATATAGCGCTTGTAACCCTGATGGGGTGTTGAAGCGCTTTATTGGCGAGTAGCACGCTACTCCAGAACCCATAAAGGATTAGTGGTGAATTAGTATAGTGGAATATGAAATTTGAGAAGTGAACATGTTAGTCTGTTATTTTGATTGAAAAAGATAGTGGAGGGATAGGAGAGTGAAGGATTTTGATATTTTTTTTGGAGGTCATAGCACTAGGAGGAGGCTTTTGGATGAGTAAAAAGGAGTTGTGGAGGGGAAGAGTCAGAGGGAAGAGTTTAGAAAGGTTTGTTTTGGGTATCGGTATAGTAAAAGAGGTGTCAGATGATGCAAGGAGGGGTAGAGTAAGGGAGAGTCTAGAAAGGGTTATTTTGGGGATCATAGTAGTGGTATGGGGTTTGGGATAAATGAGAGAGTGGTGTAAAGGATATATTGATAGATGTATAGGGTGAGAAATAGGGTAGTGCATTGGAAAGAGCAGTAGAAAGAAGTTTGAGATGAGTCAGAAAGTTGGGTTAGAAGATATATTGACAGAAGTATAGGGTGAGAAATAGGGTAGTGCATTGGATATGCTGAATTAGAAGAAAGTGATAAATATATAGATCCATAAGTACATTGAAAGTATATAGATGCATAAAGGAGGTAGGTATATGTAGATTAAAGATATTGATAGAGGTACAGGATGAGAAATAGGGTAGTGCATTGGATATGCTTTTCAGGAGGAAAGTAATAAACACACAGATCCAAGTACATGGAAGGTACATAGATGCACAATGGAAGAAGTACATGTAGACCAAAGATGCACCAGATAAACTCCGGTTTTCAAGTGTTATTGTACTCTAATTATTATTTTTTTAACATAATTATTCTACATGTTTATACAAAGCAATGCACAAAGATAGTTACATATTTATAGAAAAAATAAATGATTATATACAGAGGGATATGGTGCTTATGTGGGGAAGAGCCAATTCTTGAGCAGTTTTCTGAAGATAAGGTGGCTGTCTGTGGATCTTATGTTGGGGGGTAAAGAGTTCCATAGTTTGGCTGCTCGAACAGAGAAGGATGTGCCACCCATGTTTTTTTTCTTGTATCTTGGGATTTTGAGGCGAGGTGCCATTTTAGAGCGGAGGTTCCTTTGTTGAATGTGTTTGGTGATTTTATTCCTGATGAAGAGCGGTCCCATTCCATGTATTGCTTTGTGGGTGATACAAAGCAGCTTGAACGTGGATCTTCTGGCAACCGGTAACCAATGCAGGGCTTTCAAAGCAGGTGAGATGTGGTCTCGCGGTTTGATATGCAAGAGTAGTCTGGCAGCCGAGTTCTGAATCCGTTGTAGTCTTTTCATGGTCGTTAAAGGTGATCCATGGTAGAGGCTATTGGCGTAATCGAGTTTGGACAGAACAAGGGAGATGGTAGCTTGGACCTTGTGTGGAAATCCCAAATGAGGGAAAAATCGTCGCAGCGTTTTTATAGTGACAAAGCTTGATCTTGCTAGTTTGTACAATTATTTTTTAACCTTAATTTCTTAAAAACTGAACAGATTTACACAAGATCACAAAAAGCACAACCTGTGGACAAAGATCTAGCTTTTGTTTCGTGGAGGTTCGTCAAATGGTGCCAAAGGTATTAGCAACACAAAAAACACTTTTTCTATGGAACAGCTGACCTAACTATAACTGCCTATTGGCAAGCACGATATATATATATATCCACAACTCTGCTCAACCAGGTCACATTCACCCATGGGGGTCAGTGCAGAATAACAGGCGCAGAAAACCCGTTCACAATGAAACGCTGAGTTTCTCGTGTTTTCCACAAAAACAATTTGATCGCACTCCAGGATGTGCTTTTCAGAGATTTATTAACAGGAGACACGTTTCAACCAGTGGTCTTTGTCACAGCTTACATAAACACTCTGCACTACCACCCTTAAAAACAGCAGTGCAACAAAAAACATAGAAGAAACTCTTCAACAAATGATGTTTCCAATTCTGAGAAACAGAATTTACCCCAAAAAATTCATTTCAAAACAAAAGGAATAAACTTTACAAAAAATATATTTTACAAACATTAATAAACAGTCAAATTCATTTATTTTTTATGCTTCCACCATCATAATATGGATATAACATGATCTCAATTTATAATTAATAAACATTTCATACCTTCATATCTCATGTAAACTATAAAGGCATAGTGGTCATAGGTATTTGCATAAAACAGTGACATCAAATAATCATTTCCATAGTTTTACCATCAAAAAATTAATGTAACTACCTTCCAGAAAATGAGGATAGACACCCATCTGTAAATATCATTCATTAGCAACCCACTTATACTTAAAGTGCAATCCAAAGTGCAAAAAGTGCAATACAGACAAACCCTTGATATCACTGCATGGTTCACATATAATAGATGCGTAATTTAATGCATTACGAAACAGAAAAATATATATGTCTGCAACTAAATTTCGAAAAAGAAAGTTCCTAATCTTCTTCCAGGCTGTTTGAGAGGAACATATGCTTCAACATTCCAAAAAAACCAACCAAACATGAAAAAAGGAATTTTCTTATATAAACAAGTTATCTAATGTGCACATGAAGCTCCTCGTCGGCATTCAATCCTTCCCGGCTCCCGGTATTGAGGAGGAAACAATATTCTGATTCCAGAAATCTCAGTTTCTTCTCTCTATCTCCTCCTCTTGCATTGTTTTGACCCTGCCAATCCCCAAAAACAAAGAGTATCAGGATCGTGGCCATGTGTCAGCTGCCAATTTCTAGCCACAGGGCAGTTCTGGTCACAATTTTTAATCACACTAGAATTTTCAAGTATTCTTTTTCCACAGGAAAAATCATGCTATCCACATATTGTAGCCCGCAAATACACTTTATTACATATATACAATAATCACTACTTCATGTTATAAGTTGTTTTATGCATGCAGTTTTCCCTGTGGCTAAATTGTACTTTCTTCTGTTCATGCTGCCTCTGCATGCTTTGCACCTTCCATAGCGAAAAAGCCCACCCATTTCTTTCAGCCACATCTTTGAAAGTTTACCCAGGTAGGTTCGAGCTAGGTTATCCCAAATAGACTTGGATCTCTGATATGTCTCCAAGAGATTTGGGGTGACAAGGTGGATCAGATCTCACCAAATGCAAATGTCTTGTAAGTATTGTATTGTAATTGCATTTATATAGCACTTGTAACCCTGATGGGGTGTTGAAGCGCTTTATTGGCGAGTAGCACGCTACTCCAGAACCCATAAAGGATTAGTGGTGAATTAGTATAGTGGAATATGAAATTTGAGAAGTGAACATGTTAGTCTGTTATTTTGATTGAAAAAGATAGTGGAGGGATAGGAGAGTGAAGGATTTTGATATTTTTTTTGGAGGTCATAGCACTAGGAGGAGGCTTTTGGATGAGTAAAAGGAGTTGTGGAGGGGAAGAGTCAGATGGAAGAGTTTAGAAAGGTTTGTTTTGGGGATCGGTATAGTAAAAGAGGTGTCAGATGATGCAAGGAGGGGTAGAGTAAGGGAGAGTCTAGAAAGGGTTATTTTGGGGATCATAGTAGTGGTATGGGGTTTGGGATAAATGAGAGAGTGGTGTAAAGGATATATTGATAGATGTATAGGGTGAGAAATAGGGTAGTGCATTGAAAGAGCAGTAGAAAGAAGTTTGAGATGAGTCAGAAAGTTGGGTTAGAAGATATATTGACTGAAGTATAGAGTGAGAAATAGGGTAGTGCATTGGATATGCTGAATTAGAAGAAAGTGATAAATATATAGATTCATAAGTACATTGAAAGTATATAGATGCATAAAGGAGGTAGGTATATGTAGATTAAAGATATTGATAGAGGTACAGGATGAGAAATAGGGTAGTGCATTGGATATGCTTTTCAGGAGGAAAGTAATAAACACACAGATCCAAGTACATGGAAGGTACATAGATGCACAATGGAAGAAGTACATGTAGACCAAAGATGCACCAGATAAACTCCGGTTTTCAAGTGTTATTGTACTCTAATTATTATTTTTTTAACATAATTATTCTACATGTTTATACAAAGCAATACACAAAGATAGTTACATATTTATAGAAAAAATAAATGATTATATACAGAGAACCAGGTCAGCAGAGCTGCTGTAGAGCCAGAGAACCAGGTCAGCAGAGCTGCTGTAGAGCCAGAGAACCAGGTCAGCAGAGCCGTTGTAGAGCCTGAAACCCAGGTCAGCAGAGCTGCTTAGAGCCATAAAACCAGGTCAGCAGAGCCGCTCTAGAGCCAGAGAACCAGGTCAGATTCTTAGTCCCTCCTTGTTACCGCCCTGTCTCCTTTTGGGACCGCCCATCAGGACTGGATCTTTTACTTGCGGCGTTACACTGTCTCCTTCATTAGTCGGTAAGCACTATATTTTTTTCTCAATGGCGACAGCTTGTCTGGTATTTGTATTCAGGGTTTTAACACGCGGCTGTAGAGCCTGAGAACCAGGTCAGCAGAGCCGTTGTAGAGCCAGAGAACCAGGTCAGCAGAGCTGCTCTACAGCCAGAGAACCAGGTCAGCAGAGCTGCTCTAGAGCCAGAGAACCAGGTCAGCAGAGCTGCTGTAGAGCCAGAGAACCAGGTCAGCAGAGCCATTGTAGAGCCAAAGAACCAGGTCAGCAGAGCTGCTGTAGAGCCAGAGAACCAGGTCAGCAGAGCCATTGTAGAGCCAAAGAACCAGGTCAGCAGAGCTGCTCTAGAGCCAGAGAACCAGGTCAGCAGAGCTGCTGTAGAGCCGGAGAACCAGGTCAGCAGAGCTGCTGTAGAGCCAGAGAACCAGGTCAGCAGAGCCGTTGTAGAGCCAGAGAACCAGGTCAGCAGAGTCGTTGTAGAGCCAGAGAACCAGGTCAGCAGAGCTGCTCTAGAGCCAGAGAACCAGGTCAGCAGAGCTGCTGTAGAGCCAGAGAACCAGGTCAGCAGAGCTCCTGTAGAGCCAGAGAACCAGGTCAGCAGAGCTGCTGTAGAGCCAGAGAACAAGGTCAGCAGAGCTGCTGTAGAGCCAGAGAACCAGGTCAGCAGTGCCGCTCAAGAGCCAGAGAACCAGGTCAGCAGAGCCGCTGTAGAGCCAGAGAACCAGGTCAGCAGAGCTGCTCTACAGCCAGAGAACCAGGTCAGCAGAGCTGCTCTAGAGCCAGAGAACCAGGTCAGCAGAGCTGCTGTAGAGCCAGAGAACCAGGTCAGCAGAGCCATTGTAGAGCCAAAGAACCAGGTCAGCAGAGCTGCTGTAGAGCCAGAGAACCAGGTCAGCAGAGCCCTTGTAGAGCCAAAGAACCAGGTCAGCAGAGCTGCTCTAGAGCCAGAGAACCAGGTCAGCAGAGCTGCTGTAGAGCCGGAGAACCAGGTCAGCAGAGCTGCTGTAGAGCCAGAGAACCAGGTCAGCAGAGCCGTTGTAGAGCCAGAGAACCAGGTCAGCAGAGTCGTTGTAGAGCCAGAGAACCAGGTCAGCAGAGCTGCTCTAGAGCCAGAGAACCAGGTCAGCAGAGCTGCTGTAGAGCCAGAGAACCAGGTCAGCAGAGCTCCTGTAGAGCCAGAGAACCAGGTCAGCAGAGCTGCTGTAGAGCCAGAGAACAAGGTCAGCAGAGCTGCTGTAGAGCCAGAGAACCAGGTCAGCAGTGCCGCTGAAGAGCCAGAGAACCAGGTCAGCAGAGCCGCTGTAGAGCCAGAGAACCAGGTCAGCAGAGCCGCTCTAGAGCCAGAGAACCAGGTCAGCAGAGCCGCTCTAGAGCCAGAGAACCAGGTCAGCAGAGCTGCTGTAGAGCCAGAGAACCAGGTCAGCAGAGCCGCTCTAGAGCCAGAGAAACCAGGTCAGCAGAGCTGCTCTAGAGCCAGAGAACCAGGTCAGCAGAGCTGCTGTAGAGCCAGAGAACCAGGTCAGCAGAGCTGTTGTAGAGCCAGAGAACCAGGTCAGCAGAGCCGTTGTAGAGCCAGAGAACCAGGTCAGCAGAGCTGCTCTAGAGCCAGAGAACCAGGTAAACAGTGCTGCTGTAGAGCCAGAGAACCAGGTCAGCAGAGCTGCTGTAGAGCCAGAGAACCAGGTCAGCAGCGCTGCTCTAGAGCCAGAGAACCAGGTCAGCAGAGCTGCTGTAGAGCCAGAGAACCAGGTCAGCAGAGTCGTTGTAGAGCCAGAGAACCAGGTCAGCAGAGCTGCTCTAGAGCCAGAGAACCAGGTCAGCAGAGCTGCTGTAGAGCCAGAGAACCAGGTCAGCAGAGCTGCTGTAGAGCCAGAGAACCAGGTCAGCAGAGCTGATGTAGAGCCAGAGAACCAGGTCAGCAGAGCTGCTGTAGAGCCAGAGAACCAGGTCAGCAGTGCCACTCTAGAGCCAGAGAACCTAGTCAGCAGAGCCACTGTAGAGCCAGAGAACCAGGTCAGCAGAGCCGCTCTTGAGCCAGAAAACCAGCTCAGCAGAGCCGTTCTAGAGCCAGAGAACCAGGTCAGCAGAGCTGCTGTAAAGCCAGAGAGCCAGGTCAGCAGAGCCGCTCTAGAGCCAGAGAACCAGGTCAGCAGAGCTGCTCTAGAGCCAGAGAACCAGGTCAGCAGAGCTGCTGTAGAGCCAGAGAACCAGGTCAGCAGAGCTGCTGTAGAGCCAGAGAACCAGGTCAGCAGAGCCGTTGTAGAGCCAGAGAACCAGGTCAGCAGAGCTGCTATAGAGCCAGAGAACCAGGTAAACAGTGCTGCTGTAGAGCCAGAGAACCAGGTCAGCAGAGCTGCTGTAGAGCCAGAGAACCAGGTCAGCAGAGCTGCTCTAGAGCCAGAGAACCAGGTCAGCAGAGCTGCTGTAGAGCCAGAGAACCAGGTCAGCAGAGCTGCTGTAGAGCCAGAGAACCAGGTCAGCAGAGCGGCTGTAGAGCCAGAGAACCAGGTCAGCAGAGCTGCTGTAGAGCCAGAGAACCAGGTCAGCAGAGCCATTGTAGAGCCAGAGAACCAGGTCAGCAGAGCTGCTCTAGAGCCAGAGAACCAGGTCAGCAGAGCTGCTGTAGAGCCAGAGAACCAGGTCAGCAGAGCTGCTCTAGAGCCAGAGAACCAGCTCAGCAGAGCTGCTGTAGAGCCAGAGAACCAGGTCAGCAGGGCTGCTGTAGAGCCAGAGAACCAGGTCAGCAGAGCGGCTGTAGAGCCCGAGAAATAGGTCAGCAGAGCCGTTGTAGAACCAGAGAACCAGGTCAGCAGAGCTGTTGTAGAGCCAGAGAACCAGGTCAGCAGAGCTGCTCTAGAGCCAGAGATCCAGGTCAGCAGAGCTCCTGTAGAGCCAGAGAACAAGGTCAGCAGAGCTGCTCTAGAGCCAGAGAACCAGGTCAGCAGAGCGGCTGTAGAGCCAGAGAACCAGGTCAGCAGAGCTACTGTAGAGCCAGAGAACCAGGTCAGCAGAGCTGCTCTAGAGCCAGAGAACCAGGTCAGCAGAGCTGCTGTAGAGCCAGAGAACCAGGTCAGCAGAGCTGCTCTAGAGCCAGAGAACCAGGTCAGCAGAGCGGCTGTAGAGCCAGAGAACCAGGTCAGCAGAGCTGCTGTAGAGCCAGAGAACCAGGTCAGCAGAGCCGTTGTAGAGCCAGAGAACCAGGTCAGCAGAGCTGCTCTAGAGCCAGAGAACCAGGTCAGCAGAGCTGCTGTAGAGCCAGCGAACAAGGTCAGCAGAGCTGCTCTATGGCCAGAGAACTGAGCCAGAGAACCAGGTCAGCGAACCAGGTCAGCAGAGGTGTTGTAGAGCCAGAGAACCAGGTCAGCAAGCTGCTGTAGAGCCTGAGAACCAGGTCAGCAGAGCTGCTGTAGAGCCTTAGAACCAGGTCAGCAGAGCTGCTGTAGAGCCTTAGAACCAGGTCAGCAGAGCTGCTGTACAGCCTTAGAACCAGGTCATCAAGCTACTGTAGAGCCAGAGAAGCAGGTCAGCAAGCTGCTGTAGAGCCATAGAACCAGGTCAGCAGAGCTGCTGTAGAGCCATAGAACCAGGTCAGCAGAGCTGCTGTAGAGCCAGAGAACCAGGTCAGCAGAGCCATTGTATAGCCTGAGACCTAGGTCAGCAGAGCTGTTGTAGAGCCAGAGAACCAGGTCAGCAGAGCCGCTCTAGAGCCAGAGAACCAGGTCAGCAGAGCTGCTGTAGAGCCATAGAACCAGGTCAGCAGAGCCGTTGTAGAGCCATAGAACCAGGTCAGCAGAGCTGCTGTAGAGCCATAGAACCAGGTCAGCAGACATGCTCTAGAGCCAGAGAACCAGTTCAGCAGAGCCGCTCTAGAGCCAGAGAACCAGGTCAGCAGAGCTGCTCTAGAGCCAGAGAACCAGGTCAGCAGAGCTGCTCTAGAGCCAGAGAGCCAGGCCAGCAGAGCCACTCTAGAGCCAGAGAACCAGGTCAGCAAGCTGCTATAGAGCCTTAGAACCAGGTCAGCAGAGCTGCTGTAGAGCCTTAGAACCAGGTCAGCAGAGCTGCTGTACAGCCTTAGAACCAGGTCATCAAGCTGCTGTAGAGCCAGAGAAGCAGGTCAGCAAGCTGCTGTAGAGCCATAGAACCAGGTCAGCAGAGCTGCTGTAGAGCCATAGAACCAGGTCAGCAGAGCTGCTGTAGAGCCACAGAACCAGGTCAGCAGAGCCATTGTATAGCCTGAGACCTAGGTCAGCAGAGCTGCTGTAGAGCCAGAGAACCAGGTCAGCAGAGCCGCTCTAGAGCCAGAGAACCAGGTCAGCAGAGCTGCTGTAGAGCCATAGAACCAGGTCAGCAGACACGCTCTAGAGCCAGAGAACCAGTTCAGCGAAGCCGCTCTAGAGCCAGAGAACCAGGTCAGCAGAGCCGCTCTAGAGCCAGAGAACCAGGTCAGCAGAGCTGCTCTAGAGCCAGAGAGCCAGGCCAACAGAGCCACTCTAGAGCCAGAGAACCAGGTCAGCAAGCTGCTGTAGAGCCTTAGAACCAGGTCAGCAGAGCTGCTGTAGAGCCTTAGAACTAGGTCAGCATAGCTGCTGTACAGCCTTAGAACCAGGTCATCAAGCTGCTGTAGAGCCAGAGAAGCAGGTCAGCAAGCTGCTGTAGAGCTATAGAACCAGGTCAGCAGAGCTGCTGTAGAGCCATAGAACCAGGTCAGCAGAGCTGCTGTAGAGCCAGAGAACCAGGTCAGCAGAGCCATTGTATAGCCTGAGACCTAGGTCAGCAGAGCTGCTGTAGAGCCAGAGAACCAGGTCAGCAGAGCCGCTCTAGAGCCAGAGAACCAGGTCAGCAGAGCTGCTGTAGAGCCATAGAACCAGGTCAGCAGAGCCGTTGTAGAGCCATAGAACCAGGTCAGCAGAGCCGTTGTAGAGCCATAGAACCAGGTCAGCAGAGCTGCTGTAGAGCCATAGAACCAGTTCAGCAGAGCCGCTCTAGAGCCAGAGAACCAGGTCAGCAGAGCCGCTCCAGAGCCAGAGAACCAGGTCAGCAGAGCTGCTCTAGAGCCAAAGAACCAGGTCAGCAGAGCTGCTCTAGTGCCAGAGAGCCAGGCCAGCAGAGCCACTCTAGAGCCAGAGAACCAGGTCAGCAAGCTGCTGTAGAGCCTGATAACCAGGTCAGCAGAGCTGTTGTAGAGCCAGAGAACCAGGTCAGCAGAGCTGCTATAGAGCCAGAGAACCAGGTCAGCAGAGCCGCTCTAGAGCCTGAGAACCAGGTCAGCAGAGCTGCTGTAGAGCCAGAGAACCAGGTCAGCAGAGCTCCTGTAGAGCCAGAGAACCAGGTCAGCAGAGCTGCTGTAGAGCCAGAGAACCAGGTCAGCAGAGCTGTTGTAGAGCCTGAGACCCAGGTCAGAACATGTGCTGCAGGGACTGGAGAGGTACAAACATAATCAGACACAGAAGAGGTGCAATGATGCAGCGTAATATGGCACATTCTGTTGCAATATTTTGCTATTTTGTCATTTTACAACACAGTAGTACTGTCTGGGCAAACGTTTCTCCTCATTAGCAGCACTCTAACACCCGAATACAGCCATCAGCAACGAAATGGTGACAGTTAATCTTTGCAAAGCGTCTGTCCCCCCGGGGGACCACGGCTGATGCTTTTTAAAGCCTCTTTTGATCAATCTGCGCTAGAATCAATGTTTGCAACTGATACAGAAGATCTGAATCATGTGGCAAGTGTGGAAGATATGTAAATACTCCGAGAACACGGCGGCCAAAATATTGCGTTATTCCAGTGGTCCTGCCTATGAGCAAAGACTTGTAGTGTAATGGCCTTGATTTACTGACTGTGTAGTAAATCCATGGAACTGTCCCCCAGAAGAATATTTGGGCAAAAAATAACCTCGAAGTACTGATTCTGTGGTACTGATAAAGTAAGGGTAAAAGTGGAGGCCATGCAAGATCACTTAAGTCAAGAAGAAATGGGCAGTTCTGTACAGCGTTGTCATTCTCCAGGTAGAAATTCCCATGCAGGGCAGTGGCAAGAAGCTGGGATGAAACAGGCATTTGCAATGCAATAGGTCTCTCATTTACGCGAGTTGAAGCTATTGGCATTGTAAATGACAATGTCTTTTATTTATGTTTTAAAACCAAAACATAAATAAAAGGCATTGTCATTTACAATGCCAATAGCTCAAACTTGCGTAAATGCGAGACCTATTGCATTGCAAATGCTTGTTTATAGAAGCGGAAGGGGGTCACATGGTCCCCTCCCCAAGCCTTATTAGGCCCTTGGGACCCTATCCCTTTTCTTTTGATTTTTATTAAATGGGAGGGTGCTGTGCGTCCCCCCTGAGCCTTGTTAAGATCTGGAGACTCCACCCCCCAAGGCCTCTTCTTAAAATTAAAGGGCGGTCTCACTCCCCGAGCAGCTATCGGCCCGAGGACCCAATCCCTGGGGTGCACACTTTTTAAAGGTAGGTACTCTGGTGCCCACCCAGGGCACCCACCAAGGGCACCCACCACATACTTGTTGGTATAGCCCTAAGGTCTCGGCATCCCAGCCGGCTCCCCGCATGCAGCTGGAGCCAGCATTGCTCCCGCCCGGAGAGAGCAGCTACTAATGCAGGTGGGAGCAATATTTTGCATCCGTGTGGGCCAGGAAACAGATCAAAAGTCAATTTGCTGGGAGCAGACTTCGTGTTTGCTCCTGGTTGGCCAGAGTTTTGAAAATGCTCCCACCAAGCGAAAGCAAGCACAGATTTCCCTGCCTGCGCTGGTGCAGGCAGGTAAACCGCTATGTCCCAAGCTGGGCTCTCCAGGACATAGCATTGGAGCCGGCCTGGGGCTTTTAATGACACAGGGAAGGGGGACTGCGCAGTACCCCCTCCCATTTTGCCAAATTTTGGCCCGAGCATTGGCTCTTCTGAGGCCTTTGGACGCTTGGGGGTGGGGGAACCACGTGTCCCCCCGCCATATACATGGATTTTGGCCCCTGGGGTGGGCTCCTTGGGGCATAAACTTAGTAAATGCAACCCGCTGCCATTTTTTCTTTTTTAGTCCTGCGGGATCGCTGCATTTTTTGCTTTTTTTTTATTTATGGCCCTGGGGGTCCCTCTGGGTCTCCCCCATGGGGCATAGGGGGGGCAGGGTATTCCTACCCTGCCCCCTTATATTATTTTTTTCTACAAGTTCAGGACAGTGGACTAAGTACCTGAGTCCTGTAATGGCTGGCAGCAACATTTTTCTCATGTTGCTGGCAGTCAGAGAGCTCGCTCCTGCAGGAGTCTGACCCAGCGGGAGTGAGATGGTCCAAGGGAAATAAAAACCCTGCGCCAATCAGAATGCTCTATTTTTTAATTATCGCTCCCACAAGAGCCACTTGAGACTCTTGCAGACCCAACCATCCAGATATACAATTATTTTTTAACCTTAATTTCTCAAAAACTGAACAGATTTACACAAGATCACAAAAGCACAACCTGTGGACAAAGATCTAGCTTTTGTTTCGTGGAGGTTCGTCAAATGGTCCAAAGGTATTAGCAACACAAAAACACTTTTTCTATGGAACAGCTGACCTAACTATAACTGCCTATTGGCAAGCACGATATATATATATATCCACAACTCTGCTTAACCAGGTCACATTCACCCATGGGGGTCAGTGCAGAATAACAGGCGCAGAAAACCCATTCACAATGAAACGCTGAGTTTCTCGTGTTTTCCACAAAAACAATTTGATCGCACTCCAGGATGTGCTTTTCAGAGATTTATTAACAGGAGACACGTTTCAACCAGTGGTCTTTGTCACAGCTTACATAAACACTCTGCACTACCACCCTTAAAAACAGCAGTGCAACAAAAACATAGAAGAAACTCTTCAACAAATGATGTTTCCAATTCTGAGAAACAGAATTTACCCCAAAAAATTCATATCAAAACAAAAGGAATAAACTTTACAAAAAATATATTTTACAAACATTAATAAACAGTCAAATTCATTTATTTTTTATGCTTCCACCATCATAATATGGATATAACATGATCTCAATTTATAATTAATAAACATTTCATACCTTCATATCTCATGTAAACTATAAAGGCATAGTGGTCATAGGTATTTGCATAAAACAGTGACATCAAATAATCATTTCCAGTTTTACCATCAACAAATTAATGTAACTACCTTCCAGAAAATGAGGATAGACACCCATCTGTAAATATCATTCATTAGCAACCCACTTATAATTAAAGTGCAATCCAAAGTGCAAAAAGTGCAATACAGACAAACCATTGATATCACTGCATGGTTCACATATCATAGATGCGTAATTTAATGCATTACGAAACAGAAAAATATATATGTCTGCAACTAAATTTCGAAAAAAGAAAGTTCCTAATCTTCTTCCAGGCTGTTTGAGAGGAACATATGCTTCAACATTCCAAAAAAACCAACCAAACATGAAAAAAGGAATTTTCTTATATAAACAAGTTATCCAATGTGCACATGAAGCTCCTCGTCGGCATTCAATCCTTCCCGGCTCCCGGTATTGAGGAGGAAACAATATTCTGATTCCAGAAATCTCAGTTTCTTCTCTCTATCTCCTCCTCTTGCATTGTTTTGACCCTGCCAATCCCCAAAAAACAAAGAGTATCAGGATCGTGGCCATGTGTCAGCTGCCAATTTCTAGCCACAGGGCAGTTCTGGTCACAATTTTTAATCACACTAGAATTTTCAAGTATTCTTTTTTCCACAGGAAAAATCATGCTATCCACATATTGTAGCCCGCAAATACACTTTATTACATATATACAATAATCACTACTTCATGTTATAAGTTGTTTTATGCATGCAGTTTTCCCTGTGGCTAAATTGTACTTTCTTCTGTTCATGCTGCCTCTGCATGCTTTGCACCTTCCATAGCGAAAAAGCCCACCCATTTCTTTCAGCCACATCTTTGAAAGTTTACGCAGGTAGGTTCGAGCTAGGTTATCCCAAATAGACTTGGATCTCTGATATGTCTCCAAGAGATTTGGGGTGACAAGGTGGATCAGATCTCACCAAATGCAAATGTCCTGTAAGTATTGTATTGTAATTGCATTTATATAGCGCTTGTAACCCTGATGGGGTGTTGAAGCGCTTTATTGGCGAGTAGCACGCTACTCCAGAACCCATAAAGGATTAGTGGTGAATTAGTATAGTGGAATATGAAATTTGAGAAGTGAACATGTTAGTCTGTTATTTTGATTGAAAAAGATAGTGGAGGGATAGGAGAGTGAAGGATTTTGATTTTTTTTTTTGGAGGTCATAGCACTAGGAGTAGGCTTTTGGATGAGTAAAAAGGAGTTGTGGAGGGGAAGAGTCAGATCGAAGAGTTTAGAAAGGTTTGTTTTGGGGATCGGTATAGTAAAAGAGGTGTCAGATGATGCAAGGAGGGGTAGAGTAAGGGAGAGTCTAGAAAGGGTTATTTTGGGGGATCATAGTAGTGGTATGGGGTTTGGGATAAATGAGAGAGTGGTGTAAAGGATATATTGATAGATGTATAGGGTGAGAAATAGGGTAGTGCATTGGAAAGAGCAGTAGAAAGAAGTTTGAGATGAGTCAGAAAGTTGGGTTAGAAGATATATTGACAGAAGTATAGGGTGAGAAATAGGGTAGTGCATTGGATATGCTGAATTAGAAGAAAGTGATAAATATATAGATCCATAAGTACATTGAAAGTATATAGATGCATAAAGGAGGTAGGTATATGTAGATTAAAGATATTGATAGAGGTACAGGATGAGAAATAGGGTAGTGCATTGGATATGCTTTTCAGGAGGAAAGTAATAAACACACAGATCCAAGTACATGGAAGGTACATAGATGCACAATGGAAGAAGTACATGTAGACCAAAGATGCACCAGATAAACTCCGGTTTTCAAGTGTTATTGTACTCTAATTATTTTTTTTTTAACATAATTATTCTACATGTTTATACAAAGCAATAAACAAAGATAGTTACATATTTATAGAAAAAATAAATTGTTATATACAGAGGGATATGGTGCTTATGTGGGGAAGAGCCAATTCTTGATCGGTTTTCTGAAGATAAGGTGGCTGTCTGTGGATCTTATGTTGGGGGGTAAAGAGTTCCATAGTTTGGCTGCTCGAACAGAGAAGGATGTGCCACCCATGTTTTTTTTCTTGTATCTTGGGATTTTGAGGCAAGGTGCCATTTTAGAGCGGAGGTTCCTTTGCTGAATGTGTTTGGTGATTTTATTCCTGATGAAGAGCGGTCCCATTCCATGTATTGCTTTGTGGGTGATACAAAGCAGCTTGAACGTGGATCTTCTGGCAACCGGTAACCAATGCAGGGCTTTCAAAGCAGGTGAGATGTGGTCTCGCGGTTTGATATGCAAGAGTAGTCTGGCAGCCGAGTTCTGAATCCGTTGTAGTCTTTTTATGGTCGTTAAAGGTGATCCGTGGTAGAGGCTATTGGCGTAATCGAGTTTGGACAGAACAAGGGAGATGGTAGCTTGGACCTTGTGTGGAAATCCCAAATGAGGGAAAAATCGTCGCAGCGTTTTTATAGTGACAAAGCTTGATCTTGCTAGTTTGTCCACTTGGGCATTCATCGACAGCTTGGAGTCCATGGTCATTCCGAGGTTTCTTACTTCCTTCGATACTTTAGGTGGTGATCCCAGTTCATCAGGCCAGGCGGCAAGCGAGTCATAATGTTTCCAATCGCCACACATGAGTATTTCCGTTTTGGAAGCATTCAATTTGAGGTGGCTCCAAGTCATCCACTGATCCACGGCTCTGAGACAACTGAAAATTGGGGAGTTTCCAATATCTTTGGGGCATTCCAGTTGAAGGAGTATTTGTGTGTCATCTGCATAGTTATAGCACGTGAGGTGAAATTGATTGATCAGTACCGGTAATGACTTCATGTAGATGTTGAAAAGCATGGGCGAGATGATAGAGCCTTGAGGGACCCCAGCTTTTGTGGAGTATGGTTTGGATGAGAAAGATGGGGTATGGATGACATTAGTTCTGTTTCGAAGGTAGGACGCAAACCAGTCTAGAGCAGTCCCCTCTATGCCGGCTTCATAGAGTCTTTGTTTCAGAGTGTCATGGTCAACCGTGTCAAAGGCAGCTGAGAGGTCCAAGAGGAGAAGCGCAGCAACCCCGTTGCGGTCTACTGTGTTCTTCAGGTCATCCCAGACGGCAAGGAGGGCAGATTCTGTGCCTCTTCCAAGTCGGAAACCTGTTTGGAAGTCTGAAAGTATGTCATTCTCTTCAATGAATTGTGACATCTGGGCGAACGCTGCTCTTTCTATCAGTTTGCCCAGGAGAGGTCCATTTGTAATGGGTCTGTAGTTGTCAGGGTTCAGCGGGTCCAAGTTTGTTTTCTTCAGTAAAGGGCGTATGTATGACTTTTTGAGTTCTTCTGGAAATATTCCGGTAGTTAAGGAATCATTGATGATTCTTCTTACTGGAGTGGCAGCAGAGGTTGTTAAAAGAATTGTCTTGAAAGTTTGTGGTGGACACGGGTCAGAAGGGCTGCCGGCAGGCCTGCTTTCTTTGACCAGGTCCATAAATTCATCGTGTGAGATGTGTTGGAAGGAACGGAGAGGCTGGGTTAGAGTATTCTTGGATTGTTGTTTTGTCAAAGGGTTAGTGCTGGTGCTTTGTCTCTGTTTTAAGTATGAGTTCAACGTGTCTGCTTTGTCAGTGTAATGATTTGCCAGTTTGTCTGTGAAATCTTGAGTAACAGGATGAGTTCCTTCTAGGCAATTTGGTTTGCGAAATTCATTGAGTATTTTATAGAATTCTTTATTTGCACATTTAGCATTTTGAATTCTGTCTGAATAGTACCTTTTCTTAGCTTTTTTGATAGCTGACTTGTATAATCTGTTAATTTTCTGTAGGTGAAGTTTGTCTTGTTTGGCGTTTGTTTTGAGCCAGGTACGTTGCAGCTTTCTAATTTGTTTTTTTATGTCTTTTATCTCTATGTTTCTCCAAGGCGCTTTTTTCTTTTGTTCTGTTGTGTGGTTTTGAGTGGTATCAGGATGTCAAAAGCTTCCTGTAACCACTCATATAGTTTTTGAACAGAATTTGTTTCCAGATTTGTACTGGATGTTAGTTGTGTTTCTAAGTGTTCCAAATTGAGTTTGTTCCACGGTCGATAGGTGGAAAACAAAGGTAGTTTTAGCTGAGTCGCTTAGTGTGGTTATATGTTGGAAAGCAAGCAAGTGGTGGTCTGACCATGTGACTGGAGTTATAGTTTGAAAGGTAACTGGATCAGGTATTAGCAAAAATGACATCTAGGATATGTCCAGCGATGTGTGTGGGTTTGTGGACAATCGGATGCAGGTTTAGTGCGTCTAGGCCAGTGATTATTGTTTTTGGATGGGTCATATTGGGTTTGTCAAATCAAATGTTGAGGTCACCCAGAACGCATAGGTTGGAGTGTATTGTTATCAGGTTTGAAACTGTGTCTAGAAGTGCGTCTGGGAATGTCACCTTGTTAGGTGGAGGTCTGTAAAGGCACAGGAAGTTTTTGGACTGGACGGTGTAGGATTGCATCTGGTGAGAAGAGCCTCACAATTCTTTATGGTGATGTCGTCAACTTTAGTGATATGTAATGTTTGCCTGAACACAACAGCTAGACCACCTCCTTTTTTGCCTATACAATTTTGGGTGATCGTTTGATAGCCTAGAGGAATGGCTTCATGCAGGACTGGAGCCATATCTCCCAACCATGATTCAGTTACGAATAGTATGTCTGGTTTTGCATCGGTGAGAAGGTCGTAGATGTGATGTTTGTTTTTAGAGAGGGATTGAGCATTTATTAGTAGACAGTTTAGAGAATGGGCTTTGGTGATAGTGAGACTTTGTTTTGTAGAAGAGTGATCAGTATTGTGTGGGTTTGTAGCATGTGTGTTTTTTAGTGCTGGAATTAGCTGTATTAGGATAGCAATCGTGTAGCTGTTCTGTATCATGTTCCTCATCCAGCATGCTAAGAAGGCATTTTGATGGGTCTGCGTGTGCAGGTGGTGGAGACGGTGATTGAGAGTGAGTTGGTGTGCTGTGCTGTTTTCGTGGTGTAACATTGTTGTGCAGTAGACATGGGGAAGCGAAGTTGTGAGGTGTGGCACATCGCTTATATTGTTTGCGTGTGTTTAGGACGGAAGGTGTATGAGTCAGGGGTGGTGGTGCAGCATGTGGGTCATGTAGTAAGGTTCTAAATTGTCCAATGGATGAGAGGCGTTTGGAAGAGAGTTGCTGTATCTGTGTTAGATGTGGTGGAAGAGAGAAAGCTTGGCATTGGTGTTTGTTCCTTTGTGTGGTCTGAAAGGTGGGTGTATGTTTGTATTTTGTGATGGTAATTATTATGAGGTGTTGCGCTTGGAAGATCTTGTTGTGTTGGTGTGCGGGATATGTTTTGTTTTTGAGGAGTAGTGAAGAGGTGCTGGTGTATTTGTTTCATGCGATGGATTTGTTTGTATAGTATTGTTTGTGAGAGGAGGTTGTAAGGTAGAGGGGGTGGTGATGTGTTTATGAGTAGAGTGTATGTTTTGTGTAGGAGGGAATGAAGAAGAGGTAAGAGTGTTTGTCTTAGACAGGTTTGTAGCAAGAGTTAAAAAGTATGGTGTCGTGCAGTGTATGTGTTGTGCGTTTGTGCTATTATGGTAGAAGGAAGAGAAGGGTGTTGGTTGGATAAATGATGGATGGCTGATTATATGTTTGTTAGTGATAAAAAGTGGTCTGTTAGGAGTAATTAGAGCTGGGAGTGTGTGTCTGGATGGGATGTAGTTAAGTATGGTGTGGAATGGGGTTGTGTCAGTGATGAGTGGATTGGTTTGTGGTATAGGATAGAGTTGTGTATTGTTTGTAGGTGATGGCGGAAATGTGTGGTAACTGGGATAGAATGGTGTATAGGTGTGGTTTGTGTGGTTTTGTAGTGGGTGCTGAGACATGGATTTGTGCATAGTGTTGGTTTGTAGTAAGTGTGTGGAGGACATTTGGTGTGGTGAGTGTGTTGCTCTGTTTGCGGATGTTGTGGGCTTGGTATTTCTGAATGGGAAAATGGGCAGCATTTCTGTCCCTAGTCCCGACCAGTCTTGAACAGGCTCAAACAGGCAATTGCCCTTGTCCTCTCTGCCCTTAACAGGCTCAAACAGGCAATTGCCCTTGTCCTCTCTGCCCTTAACAGGCTCAAACAGGCAATTGCCCTTGTCCTCTCTGCCCTTAGCCTCGACGCCCGGGCTGAGACGCCCTAAACCCTGGCCTTTTATAGCCCTGGAAGTCAGGTGACCCCTTCAGCCAATGGAAACCATAGCCCTAACACAATCCAATCACAACACTAGCCCTAAAATCTAGAACCAATAGGATACCAGGACCTTACAGCCAATCTTAGCCCTAGTCCAAGCACCCAATCAGTTTCAAAAACCCTGATCTCTACATCCAATAGAGGCCCTAACCCTACCAGTAGTCCCAACCCAAGTCCAAGCAACCAATGACACAGGAAGCCCTAGTCCCTACTTCCAATAGAAAGCCTAACCCTACTCTTATTCCCACACCTAGTCCAGCAACCAATCACACCAGAAACCCTAATCGCTTCTTTCAATTAAAGGCCTAACCCTAGCCCTAGTCCCAACAACCAATCACACAGGAAGCCCTAGTCCCTACTTCCAATAGAAATCCTAACCCTAGCCCTAGTACCAACCCTACATTGATTGAGTCACAGACCCAGAAACCAATTAGAACCCTCAAATACCCAACCACTGAGGACACTAACCCTAATCCAAAAGAAACACCAGGTACAACCTGTAGGAGAGTAGGATCTGCTTCTTATAGTTACCCCCACTTTTTGCTGATGTCTCACTGTTTTTGGCCTAGTCTGACTGGGATCCTGCTATTCAGGACCCCAGTCTATCTGCTTTCTCCTATAATTGCCATGTATGTACTTTAGGTACACTCCAGATTGGATACTGGGGTACCCTTATAAGTCCCTAGAATATGGTACACCATGTACCCAGGGCATAGGTACCCCAGAGGCCTCCCAGGGGCTGAAGCATGTATTGTGCCACCCCTGAGAGGCCATTCCAAATGACAACACAGGTCTGCTACTGCAACCTGTGTAAGGAGGTGCATGCACTCCTTACTTAGATATAGGTTACCTATATCTATTCTAAATCACTACACATATAAACCTATCAGTCACCCCTATGGCAGGCCTTATCAATCCTGAAGTCAGGGTGCTGGGTTTTGTGTGAGAGGGTGCCCCTGCATGAGCAGAGCCCCTCTGCAGCCTTCTGAATCTATTCTCAGGGGTTGTCTGTGATGCAGCCAACCATATATACTTAAGTGCATTATAACCTCGCGGTAAATGCTAACCTTAAAACGGCTGCTTGGAAACATGTAGTGTTTGGTGTCAAACACCTTGGAATCATACCTCCCACACCAGTAACTGGTGTGGGACGTATGACTCCTCCCTTGTAGAACCACTACTATGGGTCACCGGTCTACCCGGTACCAGCTTTCTCGACCTGGGCAGCACAAAATGGATGCTGCCAGCCACAGATACGAGTCTGCCCTCCTGCTGCTGAGCCAAGCTCGAGCAGAGGAAGGCCTGACAATAGGGTTCCTGTCACAGGGAGGTGTGACCACCTCCCAGACAGGCTTTAGTGTATTGGGGCTGGGTGGGTGCACTGTTAGAGTGCCAGAAAGTCTGCACTGGGGGCACATTTGGTGTTCCCGTGCATAGTCCAGCTCAAACCGGTTGCAGGAGCCATTTGCTCCTGCTCTGGCGCAAAACTGGACAAAGGACATGGGTGTAGCCACCCCTCTGTCCTGACCCTCCCCTAGGTGGGTCCCCAGAGTTAATCCAACCCCTTCCTTGGGTATAAAGTAGGAAACCTGACTACAGCACTTTAGATTTTACCTGGACTAAACTCTGCAAGCAGAAACCAAGTACTTTGATGGTCTACACTTCGCTGGACGACAGAAGAATCTCCCTTGGAGTAAAGGAGTTACTCCCCTGCAGTAGCAGGCACCTAAACGCATCTGACCGGTTTGCATCTCCCGAGCTCCTGAGGACTCCGAAGATTTCTGCAACATAGGAGGTGGGTTCCCGAGTGTCCCTGAGGTCGATCTGCTCTCTCAGCAATCCTGAGACCAGTATCCCTCGTGGGGACTGTGCAACCCGAACCCCTGTGCACCAAGTACTTTTGCAGCAGCATATGCTTTTCGGCAATCCCTGAGGCTGTGCTTTGGACTACGTGTAGTCCCGACCCCGAGCAGCATTTCCACCAAAGATCTCTGGCCTCCACTCCACAAGTGCTCTGTGGGCTGGTGTTTTGGTGATTCAGCTCAAGGTCCCTTCGCGATCCCTGGTCCGTTGGCCCGTGGGTCCTGGCGAGGGTCACTTTGACTTTCCTTGGGCTTCCCTGGTTGCTCCAGACGTGCCCTGACTCCCCATAGCTTGGAGAGTCTCCTGGACCTTGCTGGTCCATACTGTAACTTGTTTCCTCTGCCCAGTTGGGTTGCCTTTGCCAAGGCTTGTTGGTGTTCAATCCGGACACTGACACCTCAGCACTCGACATCCTTCGTGGGACAGCTCAACTCCGGACTTTGGTCGTCGTTGACGTCTCCTGGTCCCCGTGGCTGCAGAGTCAAGCATCCTATCTTCACACCTGAAGCACGCAACATCGGTGGGCATTCATCTATCGAGCTCCTGGTCACGTGAAGTGACCCAGACTCTGTCCTCTCTGCTTTCAGGTTCTTCTTACTCCGAATCCAGGCTTGGATTCCACCGGACACTTTTCATCTTCTCGGCAGCAGCACTTCTTCACATCACGCCATTGAAAACGACGAGGGTTTCCGACACCACTTGACCCCTATGCACCCGGCTCCTCTGGGATAGGTAACACGGGTACCTCGGTACTCACAGGGGTGCTGGCCTTAGAACCTTCTATGTTCCAAAGGGTTTGCTTGAAGTCCTCTCCGAAGTGTCCTTAAACTGTAATTTTCCAACCGCGACTTTCCCATAGAGTTGTACGGAGCTCGCGTCTGTGTTCCCACACTGCACCCGTCCTCCGTGGGCTCCCTGTGTCACTCCTGTGGGTGGTTCCTTGGGGTCCCAGCGATTCTACTGCTCTAGGCACTGTGTCTATTGAAGTCGTGGTTGTTATACCACTTTCTTAGTATATGGTTTGGTCTCCCCCTGGAGCCCGCTGTGTATTGTGCTATTTACTGTCGTTCCATTGATTTAACATTGTGTACTGTACATTCTAATCTCAGGTAGAGATTAGTAGAGAGTGTTTTAGTAATAAATACATATTTTTATATAACACTTGTGTGGTTCTCCTTTCATTTAGTCATTCAGGAGGTGATATTCTGGTAAAACAAGCTGCTTTACATTCCTTCAAGATTAAGCCTGAAGGCTGCTCTCCATAGCTACCACTAGGATAGCTTTCATAAAGGTTATCTTTGACCTAATCATCCATAAGGGTCGTTTGGACTGGTGCAAGGTGCCCACTTTAATTAGTGGACAGCATATACCAGGCCAACTTCTCACATTGGTGTACAGCGGGTGGGATTCAAGCTTGCTATTGTTTTACCAGATAAATCTCATTGAGTGATTAACTGAAAACCACTAAAAGTACTAGGTACATATAATCAAGATTAGAATAAGTAAGTTCTACTGAACTTGGAGTTGGGTAAGTCAAGGGTCTAGCACACCCTTTCTCCAACTCAAGAGAGTTTAGTCTCCACTAGGGTAGGTAGGTGCACACACCACACCACACTAGTATGTCTTCTGTAGGCGAAGCCAGTGGCTCTCTGCCTACTAGATACAATGGGCTCACCTTTCAGGATCTGAAAGCCATGTGTGCCTCTAGGAAGCTGAAGACAGGGAGAAATGCAAACACCCAACGTCTTATAGAGATGTTACTCCTAGATGACCTCAGAAAGACCCCAGGGTCTGATGAAGTAGAAAGAGTGGGTGGGACAGGAGATGAGGAAAGAGCAGGAAGTGAACACTTCTTTGATCTGGACTCACACCCTGGCCAGGAGGATCAAGATGATTCCAACCTGGAAAATCCAACTCTTCCTTCAGGTGGGGGAGAAGGCCCCAGTGGCCCTCTCTTTACTCCACCAGGAAGAGTACAGGGTCTACCTAGAAGATCCAGGACTCCCTCTGTGGAGTCTAATCATTCAGGTACTTCTGTAGGGACCTCTGTATCTCATAGAAGAGAATCCTCTTATGATAAGAAGTGCCAATTACTAGAACTTGAGAGAATCAGGATCAGGCTCAACAAAGAGCAATTGGCCATAGACAGGGAATCCTTAGAGCTCCAGAGAGCAGCCAGAAGATTGGGACTAGAGTCCCATGGTGGCAGCAACAGTGTCCCTAGAACTAGAGAGTATTCTCATGATCATAGGAACCTGAACAAGATAGTCCCTCCCTATCAGAGTGGGGATGACATCCACAAATGGATAACTGCACTAGAGAGGGCCTGTAAAGTACAGAGGGTCCCTCAGGAGCAGTGGGCAGCTATCTTGTGGCTCTCCTTTGCTGACAAAGGTAGAGATAAGCTCCTCACTGTTAGAGAAGAGGATGCTGACAATTACACAGTCTTGAAGAGTGCTCTCATTGATGGGTTTGGCTTAACCACTGAGCAATACAGAATTAAGTTCAGAGACACCCAGAAAGCAGAGACTCAGGATTGGGTTGACTTTGTAGATTATGCTACTAAGGCTCTGGAAGGCTGGTTACTTGGCACTAAAGTGTGTGATTTTAAAGGATTGTACAATTTAATTATGAGGGAGCAGATCCTTAATAATTGCCAAAATCAGTTGTTGCATCAGTACCTGGTGGACTCTGATCTGACCTCTCCACAAGAATTGGGAAAGAAGGCAGACAAATGGGTCAGAACCAGGGTGAAGCAGAAAACTCAGAACCAAGGTGGTGACTCTAAGAAGCAAGATTCTAAAACCTCAGATAAGGGTGGGGAGAAGGGTAAAGACCAAAAGTCTTCACAAGGGCCCCAAAAAACCTGCATCTGGGGGGGGGGTCACAATCAAACAAGGCTAAAGGCAAAAAGAAACCTTGGTGTCATATCTGTAAAGAGAAGACCCATTGGACAAAAGATGCCAATTGTCCAAGGGCCAAAAATCTACTCCAGCCACCACTGCCCCTAAGGCAACTGTTCCCCTAGCTCAGTTCCAAGTGGTGGTACACAAAATAAGGGTGTAGTAGGGTTGACCCTGGGATCTGAGATGGATTCTGGCCTAGTCAGAATTCCAACTAGGGTAGGGGTGGGTGGAATTTGCGTAGTCGCGCTACGCAAAGCTCCGCGAAACGGTAAAAAATCTCCGCAAGCACGCAAAAGTTCCGCGAACACGCGGATTTGCTTGTTCCGCCCGTTCGCAATGCTTTTTTCCTGTTCGCGAACGCTGTTTGCGTGCTCGGGGAGAAATATCTCGCGAACACGCATTTTGAAAGCGCGAACAAGCAAAAAATTCCGCGAAGCCGCGGATCGCAGAATTTTTGGTAATTCTGCGTTCTCCGCGGAACGCGAAATTACCCAAATTCCGCAAATTCCGCCAGCGGAACGGAATTTACCGCCCAGGCCTAATTCCAACTCAGGCTGTGATGGAGGCATGGATATTGCCTCCTTATTTGTCAGTCCCAGTAATTTGGGCAAATACAGACAACAGCCTTTGATCAATGGTAACGAGGCCATGGCATATAGGGACACAGGTGCAAGTGTCACCATGGTGAGATCATACTTGGTGAGATGTACCAAGTGACCAATGCAAGCAATGTCAGGACAGACCATTCCTTGGCAGTTGTGAATTTCACCTGGGGAGGGGTAACTGGCCCTAAGAAGGTTGTGGTAAGTGCAGACCTCCCTGTAGAATGCTTATTGGGCAATGATTTGGAGACTTCAGCATGGGCTGGAGTGGAACTCAGGACACATGCAGAAATGCTGGGCATCCCTGCAGATGTGTTTGCCATGACTAGGTCACAGGCAAAAATGTCTTCCACTGAACAGGCCCTGGATCATGGAATAATGGACCAGGTGCCTTCCAAGAGAAAGAGCAGTGGGGGTAAGGCAGTGTCTTCCCCCCTGCCTCAGAGTGAGGATCAGTCTCCTTCCTAAGGGAGATGATCTTAGTCCTGAAGAAGGAACTGTCTCAGAGGAACTTGAACCTGATCAGGTTGAGTTCTTGGGGACAGGGGGCCCTTCCAGGGCAGACCTGAGCCAGGAGCAGCTGAACTGCCCCTCTCTTGAACCCCTCAGACAGCAAGCTGCTGCTGAGGCTGCTGGGAGTGCCAGTGGGTCCCATAAAATTTACTGGGATGATGGACTCTTATACTCAGAGGGTAGATACCCCAAACCTGGTGCCACCAGGAGGTTGGTTATACCTCTGAAGTTTAGGGGCTTCCTTTTGACACTGGCACATGATATCCCATTAGCAGGACACTTAGGCCAAAACAAGACCTGGGACAGACTTGTTCCTCACTTTCATTGGCCTCATATGTCAGAGGACACAAAGGAGTTTTGTCGCTCCTGTATCACTTGCCAAGCCAGTGGTAAGGCAGGTGATACCACAAAGGCCCCCCTGATACCACTACCTGTGGTGGGGGTTCCCTTTGAGAGGGTTGGGATTGACATAGTTGGTCCCATGGATCCTCAGACTACATCTGGGCACAGAATCATACTAGTGGTGGTGGACCATGCCACTAGGTATCCAGAAGCAATTCCACTTAGGACTACCACAGCTCCTGTTGTGGCTAGAGCCCTCCTGGGAGTCTTTTCCAGAGTGGGTTTTCCTAAGGAGGTAGTATCAGACCGAGATGCAAACTTTATGTCTGGTTACTTGACTGCTATGTGGAAGGAGTGTGGAGTAAATTACACATTTACCACCCCTTATCACCCACAATGCAATGGGTTAGTTGAGAGATTCAACAAAACCCTCAAGGGCATGATTAAAGGTCTCCCTGAAAAGCTCAGGCGTAGATGGGACATCCTTTTGCCCTGCCTTCTCTTTGCCTACAGAGAGGTTCCTCAGAAGGGGGTTGGTTACAGCCCTTTTGAACTTCTGTTTGGACATCCAGTGAGGGGTCCTTTATGTCTAGTGAAGGAGGGATGGGAGTTACCTCTCAAACCCCTAAACAGGATATTGTGGACTATGTACTTGGTCTCCGCTCCAGGATGGCTGAGTACATGAAGAAGGCATCCAAAACCTTGAGGCTAGCCAGGAATTGCAAAAGGCCTGGCATGACCAAAAGGCTGTTGTGACTGTTTATCAGCCAGGACAGAAAGTATGGGTGTTGGAGCCTGTGGCCCCAGCAGCCCTCCAAGACAAGTGGAGTGGACCTCATACTATCATTGAGCAAGAGGAAGAGGTTACCTACCTGGTGGACCTTGGAACTCCCAGGAGCCCCCATAGGGTGCTCCATGTGAACAGGCTCAAACCATATGTTGACAGGGCAGACATGGGCTTGCTCATGGCTACTGATGAGGGACAGGAGGAAGAGAGTGATCCACTCCCTGACCTTCTCTCACAGAACCCTGATGATGGTTCAGTTGGTGGTGTAGCCTTGGCAGGCAGCCTCACTGACCAGCAGCAAACTGATTGTAGGCAAGTCCTGAATCAGTTCAGACATATGTTTTCACTGACTCCAAGTCAGACTACCTGGTGCACTCATGAAGTGGACACAGGTGACAGTCTGCCTGTTAAAAATAAGATTTACAGGCAACCTGACCATGTCAGGCACTGTATCAGGACAGAAGTCCAGAAAATGTTGGAACTGGGAGTAATTGAACCCTCAGATAGCCCTTGGGCTAGTCCAGTAGTCCTTGTACCAAAAACTCACACCCAGGGTGGTAAGAGAGTGATGAGGTTCTGTGTGGACTACAGGGGTCTCAATGCAGTCACTAGGACTGATGCCCATCCAATACCCAGGGCAGATGAACTTATAGATACTTTGGCCTCTGCCAAGTTTCTGAGTACATTTGACCTGACAGCTAGTTACTGGCAAATCAGATTAGCTGAGGTTGCAAAACCCAAAACAGCATTCTCAACCCCTAGTGGGCACTACCAATTTGTGGTGATGCCCTTTGGCTTGAAGAATGCACCTGCCACTTTTCAAAGGTTGGTGAACAAAGTCCTTACAGGTTTGGAAGCCTATAGTGCAGCTTATCTAGATGATATTGCTGTCTTTAGTTCCACCTGGGAGGATCACCTGGTCCACCTGAGAAATATTTTGGAGGCCCTGCAAAAAGCAGGCCTCACTATCAAGGCCACCAAGTGCCAGATAGGGCAGAGTAAGGTTGTATACCTAGGCCACCTTGTGGGTGGAGGTCAGTTTCAACCATTGGAGAGCAAAATCCAGACCATCATGGACTGGGTTGCTCCCACTACCCAGACTCATGTCAGAGCTTTCTTGGGCTTGACTGGGTACTACAGGAGGTTTGTCAAAGGATATGGATCCATAGTGACCCCTTTGAATGACTTAACTTCCAAGAGAATGCCTAAGAAAGTTCAGTGGACAGTTAGCTGCCAAAAGGCATTTGATGACCTGAAGCAGGCCATGTGCACTGCTCCCATTCTGCAAAGTCCTGATTATTCCAAACAATTCATTGTTCAAACTGATGCATCTGAATTGGGGGTAGGGGCTGTGTTATCACAATTGAATGAAGAGGGTCAGGATCAGCCAGTAGCTTTCATAAGCAGAAGGTTGACCCCCAGAGAGAAACGTTGGTCAGCCATTGAGAGGGAAGCCTTTGCTGTGGTTTGGGCTCTGAAGAAGCTGAGGCCATACTTGTTTGGTACTAACTTCATTGTTCAGACAGACCATAAGCCCCTGTTATGGCTAAAACAAATGAAGGGTGAAAACCCCAAACTTTTGAGGTGGTCCATTTCCCTACAGGGGATGGACTATACAGTGGAACATAGACCTGGGAGTAACCATGCCAATGCAGATGGACTCTCCAGATATTTCCACTTAGGACATGAAGACTCAACTGGTCAAGGTTAGTTTAATGTCCTCACGTTTGGGGGGGGGTTGTGTAGGAGAGTAGGATCTGCTTCTTATAGTTACCCCCACTTTTTGCTGATGTCTCACTGTTTTTGGCCTAGTCGGACTGGGATCCTGCTATTCAGGACACCAGTCTATCTGCTTTCTCCTATAATTGCCATGTATGTACTTTAGGTACACTCCAGATTGGATACTAGGGTACCCTTATAAGTCCCTAGTATATGGTACACCATGTACCCAGGGCATAGGTACCCCAGAGGCCTCCCAGGGGCTGAAGCATGTATTGTGCCACCTCCGAGAGGCCATTCAAAATGACACCACAGGTGTGCTACTACACCCTGTGTAAGGAGGTGCATGCACCCCTTACTTAGATATAGGTTACCTATATCTATTCTAAATCACTACACATATAAACCTATCAGTCACCCCTATGGCAGGCCTTATCAATCCTGAAGGCAGGGTGCTGGGTTTTGTGTGAGAGGGTGCCCCTGCATGAGCAGAGCCCCTCTGCAGCCTTCGGAATCTATTCTCCGGGGTTGTATGTGATGCAGCCAACCATATATACTTAAGTGCATTATAACCTCGCGGTAAATGCTAACTTTAAAACGGCTGCTTGGAAACATGTCGTGTTTGGTGTAAAACACCTTGGAATCATACATCCACACCAGTAACTGGTGTGGGAGGTATTATTCCTCCCTTGTAGAACCACTACTATGGGTCACTGGTCTACCCGGCACAAGCTTTCTCGACCTGGGCAGCACAAAATGGATGCTGCCAGCCACAGACACGAGTCTGCCCTCCTGCTGCTGAGCCAAGCTCGAGCAGAGGAAGGCCTGACAATAGGGTTCCTGTCACAGGGAGGTGTGACCACCTCCCAGACAGGCTTTAGTGTATTGGGGCTGGGTGGGTGCACGTTAGAGTGCCAGAAAGTCTGCACTGGGGGCACATTTGGTGTCCCCGTGCATAGTCCAGCTCAAACCGGTTGCAGGAGCCATTTGCTCCTGCTCTGGCGCGAAACTGGACAAAGGACATGGGTGTAGCCACCCCTCTGTCCTGACCCTCCCCTAGGTGGGTCCCCAGAGTTAGTCCAACCCCTTCCTTGGGTATAAAGTAGGAAACCTGGCTACAGGACTTTAGATTTTACCTGGACTAACCTCTTCAAGCAGAAACCAAGTACTTCGACGGTCTACACTTCGCTGGACGACAGAAGAATCTCCCTTGGAGTAAAGGAGTTAATCCCCTGCAGCAGCAGGCACCTAAACGCATCTGACCGGTTTGCATCTCCCAAGCTCCAGAGGACTCCTAAGATTTCTGCAACACAGGAGGTGGGTTCCCGAGCGTCCCTGAGGTCGATCTGCTCTCTCAGCAATCCTGAGACCAGTATCCCTCCCGGCAACCGTGCAACCCGAACCCCTGTGCACCGTGTACTTTTGCAGCAGCATATGCTTTTTGGCAATCCCGGAGGCTGTGCTTTGGACTACGTGTAGTCCCGACACCGAGCAGCATTTCCACCAAAGATCTCTGGCCTACACTCCACGAGTGCTCTGTGGGCTCGTGTTTTGTGATTCAGCTCGAGGTCCCTTCGCGATCCCTGGTCCATTGGCCTGTAGGTCCTGGTGAGGGTCACTTTGACTTTTCTTGGGCTTCCCTGGTTGCTCCAGACATGCCCTAACTTCCCATAGCTTGGAGAGTCTCCTGGACCTTGCTGGTCCATACTGTAACTTGTTTCCTCTGCCCGCATGGGTTGCCTTTGCCAAGGCTTGTTGGTGTTCAATCCGGACACTGACCCCTCAGCACTCGACATCCTTCGTGGGACAGCTCACCTCCGGACTTTGGTCATCGTCGACGTCTCCTGGTCCCCGTGGCTGCAGAGTCAAGCATCCTATCTTCACACCTGAAGCACCCGACATCGGTGGGCATTCGTCTATCGAGCCCCTGGTCACGTGAAGTGACCCAGACTCTGTCCCCTCTGCTTTCAGGTTCTTCTTACCTCGAATCCAGGCTTGGATTCCACCGGACACTTTTCATCTTCCCGGCAGCAGCACTTCTTCGCATAACGCCATTGAAAACGACGAGGGTTTCCGACACCACTTGACCCCTTATGCACCCGGCTCCTCTGGGATAGGTAACACGGGTACCTCGGTACTTACAAGGGTGCTGGCCTTAGAACCTTCTATGTTCCAAAGGGTTTGCTTGAAGTCCTCTCCGAAGTGTCCTTAAACTGTAATTTTCCAACCGCGACTTTCCCATAGAGTTGTACGGAGCTCGCGTCTGTGTTCCCACACTGCACCCGTCCTCCGTGGGCTCCCTGTGTCACTCCTGTGGGTCGTTCCTTGGGGTCCCAGCGATTCTACGTGCTCCAGGCACTGTGTCTATTGAAGTCGTGGTTGTTATACCCCTTTCTTAGTATATGGTTTGGTCTCCCCCTGGAGCCCGCTGTGTATTGTGCTATTTACTGTCGTTCTATTGATTTAACATTGTGTACTGTACATTCTAATCTCGGGTAGATATTAGTAGAGAGTGTTTTAGTAATAAATACATATTTTTTATATAACACTTGTGTGGTTCTCCCTTCATTTAGTCATTCAAGAGGTGATATTATGGTAAAACAAGCTGCTTTACATTCCTTCAAGATTAAGCCTGAAGGCTGCTCTCCATAGCTACCACTAGGATAGCTTTCATAAAGGTTATCTTTGACCTAATCATCCATAAGGGTCGTTTGGACTGGTGCAAGGTGCCCACTTTAAATAGTGGACAGCATATACCAGGCCAACTTCTCAAAAAACCACCAATCAGTGCACACATGTACCAACCAATAGCAGACTATATAAGGTCCCAGCGACCTCAGACAAGGTTTGCTGGCCAGGGAGTTGGAAGCTGCTCCTCTATTCATAATCTCCTAGGAGACAGACAGGCTTAATCCACACTTTGAACTTCTGCAGGTAAGGGCCTAACAAAACTGTCCTCTAACAATACTGTTTGTATAAAAACTTTACTCACTCTCCTAGCCAAAAAACGAAGTGCACAGTCCCTATTAAACACAGCTTAAACAGCAGATTACTGCTGTCTCAGAGCACCCTCTCTCTCTGATGTAGAAATATCCCTGTTGCTAGGGGGGGGGCTGGTTTTACTCACTTGCTAACACAAAATGGGAGCTGGGGGTGGACTGCTTAACATACAGGTCTTAGCACAGAGCAAGGGAGAAAAACGGAGGGAAAAACTGATAGTTACGGGGAATGAGAGGGAAAAAACTACAGAGTTAGGACTGCAAATCCCACAATTCAACAGGTTAAATGGAGACAGGCAAGGAAGAACCACAAGTTTAAACACAAAACAGGTGATAAAGTATGCAATCACGGGCAGGTTAAAACTACAATTTTAAACTGTAACGACCACAGGCAAAGACAGTTAAAAAAAATAAAAAATGATGCAATCACAGGTAGGGAAGTATACGTTTTACCGTGGAGGAATCACTATTTAGGGGCTAATTACGATGTTGGTTGGACTTAAGTCCGCCGACACCGTCTCAGTCCTGGGATCGACGACCTCTGGTCAGCGGTCTCGACCGCCTAATCAGGATGCGACCGAGCATTGTTCGGTCGCATTCCTACATTTCCCTATGGGAGCATGCATTACGGCTGTAAACCGTCCATAATACATGCTCTCATAGGGAAATGGGAAGTGCTGTTCATCCCTGCACCCCGTGGCAGGTACCTCAAGGTGCCTGCCAGGAGGTGCAGGGATCAACAAGGGGCCCCTCGACCCACAACCGGAGGCCACGCACCAAAGGGCGCACCAACGGGGGGCCCTCAAACACGCTTTCCAACATGGTTTCCATGTCGGACAGGCCGGCATGGAAACCATGCCTGAAACCGCGCATTGTAATCCCAAGGGTGGAAAGGCCCGCCCTTTGGGATTATGAGCCGGTTCCGACTGGCCAACGGGTTCCTTGAGCCCGTCGGAAGCCAGCCGGAATGACCGGCCGGTTTAGTTTCTGACTGCCAGCATTGTAATGCGGCTGTCAGAAAGTAAACAGAGAGGCCAATTACGATACGGCCTGGAACGCTCCGATAGTCGGTCGTAGCCTTTACGGGCCGCATCGTACTCGGCCCCTAAAGGTCATGATTAATCCAACTTGATTAGATTCAGATGTTTGCTTCTTCTTTATCAAAAGACTTTCCTTAGATGCAACACTTACCATCTTACTGGCCCCCCTAAGTACCTTATTGGGGTAACCAGGGCCTTATATCTCCTGATCATGTTTTGTTCTTCTCTATAAAAGGCCTGTTCAGTACTACAATTGTGCTTAGCACTTAAAAAACCCCCATAAGGTATACTCCATTTTAATTGCCTTGGGTGAGGACTGTGTGCATGTAGAGTACTATTGCATGCAGTGCTGGTATGATATAGGCTAGTATGCACTTAAATATCCTTAATGGTTACTGACACATCCAAAAAATCAATCATGGTTTTGTGGATTTTATATGTGAAGCTAAAATGGCAATCATTCCTTGAGATATACGCCAAGAGCACTTGTATTTGGCAAAGGAACCATCTGAGATAACAGAAAAATAATCTATGTTACAAGTTCATAGAACTATGTGTTTTGTCATCTCTGTGTTAGTCTCAGCCCACACACATTGTTCATCCTATGAAGATCCCTGCATAACTTGAAGCAAAGCAACTTCCCATCACTGTACCGACAAGTTGCCTGTACCATTGATAATCAAAAATAAAAAAATATTATTCAAGCAAAACGCATCTTAAGCAACATCATTGAATAATACATATAGATGGGCTTATCCCTAAAGAAATGCCTACATGCTTGAATACATGTTGGATACAAGTATAAAGGGAGGTAACATCAATCAGTGTAAGAATATAACTTGGATGAAATGGGATCTTTCCTACTTTGGTAATAAAATGTGTGCTTTCTCTACAGTATGAGGGTAAGCTCAACAGATATGGCAAAAGAAAATGTTCCCGATATATGGAGGTGTTCCCCAGGAGGCTCTCATTGGCTGATATAATGGGCCTACCCTGTGGATTCACCTGATCTTTGTGTATTTTAGGCAACATGTAAAAACATGGTGCCACAGGTTTATGTACATAGAAAAACTGATATTCATCTAGACTCAAGAGCCCTCTTTCTTTCCAATTGTGGGGCAACACTCGTAATAATTTTGGGGAGGGGCCTGTGCCCTCCTACCCAGAAGCCTCTGAGAGGCACCGGGGACCCCATCCACTGGGGCCGCTGTATAAAAAAAGAACAAAGGGGGCATGCGCCCCCTCCCCCCTTTCGGAGCCTGATTTGACCCCAGGGACCCCATTCCCTGGGTCCAAGTAATAATATGAATGTGGGAGTCCCACTGCTCCCCTTCCCAAGCCCTAAAAAGACCCCCAGGCCACCACAGTAGTTAAAAGGTGAGGGGGGCTCAGTTACTGTGTCCTGAAGAGCCCACCCCTGGGACACAGTAGTTTCCCTACCCGCAGCAGCGCAGGCAGGGAAACATATGTTTGTTCCCGTGTGGCGGGAGCATTTTTAAATCTCCAGCTAGATGGGAGCATACATGCAAGTCTGCTCCCACCCGGCGGGATATTTAAACATGTTCCTACCGGCTGGGAGCAGACTTCTGTTCCCCTGCCCGTACTTCAGCATGCAGGAAAACAGAACACACATTAGTCCGCCTGGAGGGAGCAAGCATTTATAGCTCCTCCCTCCGGGCAGGAGCAATGTCGGCTCTTGCACCATGCTGGGAGCTGGCTGGGGTCATGGAAGCCCTAGGGCTCCCCAAGCAGCCCCCAACGTGTTGTTTGTGAGTGCCCCGGGTGGGCAGCAGGGCACCCACCTGTGGCCCTGGGGGCGGGGTCCCTGGGGTCCAAAAAGGCTTGAGGCGGGGGCACGTGACCCACCTCCCCTTTTAAATAAGATACGGCTCCGGGGCCTAATGAGGCTTGGGGGGGGGAGGGGTGCGCCTTTATTCTAAGTGTTGTTTAGTGGGTAAACTAGGTGGGCATGGACCGCCACCTACAATTACAGAGGCTCTGGAGGTCCTCGAGACCTAGTAAAGCTTGGGGAGGGGAACTGCAAACCTCCCTCCCCTTAAGATGCATGTTTTGGCACCAGGGGTTGGGTCCCCGGGACCTAACGGCCAACCCTATGTCGCTCACGCCAAAGGTGTGAGGCTCCTAACATTAGCTTGCTCACTGATGCATCCCAGAATGCAGATAGTACGGCCATGGTCAAAAGGGTGATGTGGCTCATGCTTCCCCCTACGTCAGACTTCTGTCCCCATCCTAGGAAAACCTCTGCCCACAAGGACAGCAACCAACAGAGGCCAAAGACAGCGGTCAGTGTCAAGAGCCAGGCACCGGTCATCCCTGCCAGGTGGACTTTCCAGTGTGGTGCTTTTGACAGGCAGGTCCTCAGACAGGTCACCTCCAGACAGGTAGCTGGCAAGCTGTCCCTCCTTTGCTTCTGAGGTCTTGCTGGCCTCTTAGGTAGGGGGCACACTCTCAGGTGGTAGACACCCTCCTTCAACTCACTCCTGCCATCTCAGGGGCAGTATCTTTTGACTGGCTTCTCAGCCCAGGGCTGTACCCTGAGACTGACCTTTTGTCTGGCAGGTCAGGACTTTCAGGGGGAACCATAGCCCCCTCAAGGCTGACACTCTGTCTGTGTCGAGCAGGGTTATTGCCTGGGGCAGGTTTCCTGTCCTCTGTCTCTGTAATAGCACATGCAGCATCTTCAAGTCAGAAGTAGCCTCACTAGGGGCACTCTCGGGTGCTCCTCTCTCAGAATAGGTAACCACTGACCTACTGGTCCTTCCACTGTAGCTTGACTCCACTTGTACCTCTTATTGACAATACCCAAAGAAATCACAGTGGTTGGGGCACCCGGCATGGCCCCACACCCAGCTCTTCTCTCACAAGTGAATGTTAATTGCCACAGATACAGTCAATGGGCATCTGGGGACTGACAATGACCTTCCTCTGGGTCACTTCTCCTCCCTCAATTCCAGGGATACCAGGGAAGTAGAATGGAAAAAGCCCTGCCCATGTGCCTGGGTAAACCTACATACCTATCATGGCAGATACTGCTCTGGGGAAAACAGCTTGTCCACCACCATGGTCTGGCTGGCTGTTTCCTCAGAGCAATGACAGAGCCCCCATTCACTGTAATCCAGTGAGAGTGATGACTCCTGCCTTCAGGAACCACCAGCTTACCTTCTGGGCCCACTTTCCAACTAAAGGACACTAGGGCATGCTCTACCCTATCCTCCTTGGAACAACCTTCCCCCAAGGCCACATTAGTCACCGCTGTGGGTCCCCACATATGGGTGTTTTCTTCGTACAGATTCCCCTTGCTTGTGCCCTGACTGGTAACAGTCATAACACCTGGGTGGGAAAAGGGGTGCCCTGCACATCTGCCAATCAGAACCTCCCCCTTGTGCTCAGAAGGGTTATATGAATCCTTTTCCTCGAAATTCCTATGAGGCCCTTTGGCAAAATTCTGTTTTATCCTGGACCCATTACCCCCTCCTTCTACTGAGAGGGACCTGAGCCACCCTTCTTTGGGTCACTCCCAGGTACCTTTTTAGACACTCTGGTCCTGATCCAGTGGGTTGTTTCCTTCACAAGCGCTTTGGGGACGATGAGCTTTGAATCAAGTCTGTGTTGGCGCAACTCTGCTAAATATTAGTGACCATGTGCTCCTTCACTATTAATTTGTAAAGCCCATCATAATCATTTACTGTGCTGCACTTCACCCAACCATCCAGTGCATTACTGGAGTAATCCACAAAATCAGCCCATGACTAGGGGGGCTACTTCTGGCTATCCTTGAACTTCAAGAGGTACTTTTCTGGGGGTTAACCCAAACTTCACAACAAGGGCTTCCTCCGTGAGAGCATATCTTATCAGCTTTCTCAAGGACCAATACGGTATCCCTCACCGTAGTGTGCATGTGCCTCCACAGACTAGCCTCCCAGCCATCCTCTGGGACTATTAGCATACACAATGCCACCTCATAGGCCTTAAACCACAAAGCTAGGCACCAGGTCTTTAGGGGTGTGGACCCTTTTACCTCTCCTAAGCTCTTCAGTGTCACTGCTACCATCATCACTGGACCCTGAGACTCTCTTGGCTTTCAGGTCTAATTCTTTCTGGCTCATCACATGGGCCAGCAGTAGTTTATTCTACTCCAGGGCCAACCTTTTCTCCTCCATGGCCAAAGTGGCTGCTGCCCCAGCTGCTGCTTTCTTTTCCTTGGCACCAGGGCCAGCTGTTTTTCTTCCAGGGCTAGAGAAGCCAACTGTAATTTCTCTCTACCATCTCATCCTCCAATGCACATGAGATCAGGCTGTGGGAAGACACAGTGATTCCTGCTCTCAGCAAGGCAGGGGACCTAATTCCTGTAGACACCCCTTCCTCCTCTGGCTCTAGGGCCACTGCAGGGTCAGCCTCTTCTTCCTCTGGGCCACTGAAGGGTCATTCTCTTCTTCTTCGTCTAACTCTCCTCATCCTCTACTCCATCATTCTCTTACTCTTGTGCTGCAGACTTCCTCCAAGGGTCTGCAGGGTATCTGGTCCTCCAAAAATGACAAAAATTCAATATGTAGAATCCACCACATAAGTGAACTTCTAAAGCCAACCAGGACATCAGGGGAGGCACTCAGATACTCGCTGGGTGATAGGCAGATGCCAACAGGAGAGTCTAGTCTAGGTCCACTTGCCACTGGTCAGCTGGGCAGTTGCAGAAAGGTCTCTTGTAGCTTATGTGGCCCTGTAGCTTGAACAGGACGCCAGCCTCCTGACCCTTGGAGTCCACTTTTTTGTCCTGGGTACAAGGAGAGGGCAGGTTGAGTCCTCCAAAGGCTGTAGACAGCAGGTTCAGCTCTCTTCTGATCTTCCTCGGGTCCAGGAGTGCTCTGAAGTGGATGCCTGTAGACACCACATTTACAGCAGGCACAAGCTAGTGGGTGGGAATGGCCCCTGAGGACACCTTAACCAAATGCTTCCTACAGCTAAACCCTACTCCCTTTGGGCATTTTCAAGATAGCTGAAGTCTTTAGTCACACTAACCTTAGACTCTGAGGGCTGGGGTTGTGCATGGTGAGTGTACTAAGGTAATTCTAGTATTCTCCCAAATCTAACATCAAAATCCAGTTTGAGGTAGTCTCTGTACCCAACCTTCCTCAGAGACAGAAGTCTGGTAGAACAAAGCAGAGTTTTCAGCAGCCAGACATGGGATACACAAGAATTGCTTTGTCATCCTGCCTTCACACTATGAAGTGCACCCCGAATGTTATATGTAAACCAGCAGACCAGCCAAATAGGTTGTGACTCTGCAACGTAAAAAAGAGGCCAATTGTGATTTGGGCCTGACTGGCAGGTGGGGACAAAAGAAGGCCCTTGTCAAAGTGTCAGCTAACTTTGGCCTGTGTCAGGGGAAACCTCTTTGTAGTGCGCCCCAAGTGTCATATGGAAAAACCCCAGCAGACCTGTCAGGCAGAATGTGACATTCAAGTAGCACATAACACTTTATTGTCAAAAAGTATTCTCCCAGACCTCTCTCCATATTTTGTAAGGTTCAGATGGGTCATCTCTGCTCATTCAGGTCAGCCTATTGTTTGTTCCTGGGAGCAAGTTCACACCTCATTCATTCCTATTCAAATGCTAATTACATGCTGGCCGAAGTGGGAGACCAAAATCCAGATTTACCTTCCAGGCACTTCAGACAGGACAGAGATAACTTTCTAAAAGTTACTTTTTCATAATATTTAGAAAAACATCTGACTTCACCATTGAATTGTATTTTTAATAAAAATTAAATAATAGTAAATTATTTTTCTAGCTAGTCCCATTCCCGAGATACAGTATTAGTATTCAATATTGCATTCCAGGCCTTTCCTATGGAACAGTCTAACCTGGTACCATGAAGATAGTTCTGAAGGGCTAGTCATGCTAATGGCATGTTTAACAAAAACATTTTTACATGTCCAACTTTTAAATACCAGGCGACCGGCCTTATGGGCAAAAAGGCCTACTTAGGGGTGAATTATAAATATTTATAAGGAAGGGTAAGCCTGTCAAAAGGGGTTATTATGACAGGTTGAATTACAGTTAAAACCTGCATAGCCAGGCTGCTGGGCGCCGGCCTGTAGTTACGTTTACATTGTCACTGCATATTGGGTGCTGCAGTTCACTTGTGACATTTAACTTACAGACCCTGGGTAAACCTTGATATGATATACTAGGAACTTATAGGTAAGTGAAATATGGCAATAATCACACTGAGTTCTATAGCCAGCAAAAATAGGGTTCAGCAAAAGGCAGAAACAAATTTGGGGTTAGCCTGCAGAAAAGGCAAACTTTCACCAACTAGCAATAGCTTTACAAATCTACGTGAACAGAGAAAAGAAGGCATGCCAATAGGAAAAGCAGAAATCATGAATCCCAGAAGCACTATTTCCCATGAGTATCCTTCTAAGAGGAACTTCCAATTGCTTTGTTTCCTAGCCTCTGTACTTCTGCAAGGAGGAAAGCATGTATTGGACTACTAGGAAGTCAACTATGAAAGTGGGAATGATAGCTTGAGGAAAGACATGTAACCTGGAAGTAGTGAGCACAAGCTGAAAGGCGTCAGCTAATCTCTGCATAGCTTCACTCTTTCAGCTGAATCTGCTGTTAGAAGTAATGCTGTTTTTAACTTGTGTAGCGATTCAACTCACCCAGGAATACCCAAACTGTATGTCTCTACACAGATGTAAGCTAAGTAGTAGCAGTCCTTACGCATGTTTATTAGGACAGTTGACCTGTGAGGGGGACTTTTAGTCTACTATTCCGGAGTGTGGTTATTTATTGATGCTTATGTGCTCCTCAATGAAGGCATGCTCTAGAAATTTCGACCAAAACTGAGCATCTTATTAAGGAGTGACTCGACACTCAGTTTAAGGGATTTATCTGCTTCTGAGGTGTATTATAGGATGCAATTTGAACACCATCTGTTAAAGAACCTCTCAGGTATAAAAAGTATAAAAGGATAACCTGAGCACTAAGGGCCGACACACTGATGCAGGCAATTCACATTCATGATAGTATATCATTTTAACCCTTAGTAGTTAGGGGTATTATCACTATGCTGTGTGTGAACCATTTGAAATACATATTTAGTGATGATTTGAACAGAGAAGTTGGAAGTCTATTTATGACCTCCAATAGCGTCTGTAATACGATCACCCACAGTAAATCTTCTATCGCTTGGACCATGATCCTCTGACTTCAAACACATTGAAAGGGAATTCCGTTTGGGGAAGGGCAACAATCTTGAAACCATTGTTCAATGAAATTTTGACTACTAATCTGATCCGGCATGACTAGAGGAGATGATTACTAGTTTCCATTATCAAAAAAGAGTTATACTAACAGACAAGACATCTGAATTTTATTGAAGCTCTGATATTTGTAAAGATTTTTTGTTGACAAGCTTGTACTTTCCTATGTATCCCCATTCCCTGTGGGTCTGTGCTGGTGTCTGGAATGCTGAGAGTGAATGATGTAAAATAATGCTGGTGTGTCATGTGGAGCAGAAGCTAGGAGGTAGGGACACATGGTGGACCCACCTCTTGTTGTTGTAACCTAAGGGCTTAACATGAAGTAAAGAACTTACCTCCTAACTGAGTGGCTCCAGACTCTTGTATGAAGGCCTGTGGGGTTCTGAATGGAACCGGAACGTTGTGGGCTGGGGATTCTGTGGGCGGCAGTTGCCATTCCTGTGGTTCACAAGGTTAGAAAGGTAACTTTATGTCTGAGACAAGAGTTAAAACGTGAACTTGATAAGTTGTGTGCAATGTCAATCATTGAACCCATCGAAGGATCAGAATGGTTGTCCCCAATTGTGTTGGCGCGCAAAGCGGATAAGTCTTTGCGCTTATGTGTGGATCGCCGCGATCTCAATCGTAATATTTGGGTAGATCGCCAACCCTTGCCAAATATTAATGAAATGTTAGCCACTGTAGATCACGCTGCAGTATTCACATCACTGGATATGTCAGCAGCGTATCACCAAATTGAATTACACCATGACTCCAAACACTTAACTTCATTTGTAACACCAGAGGGTGCCTTCCGCTATATCCGCATGCCATTTGGGTTGGCGTCAGCATCTTCAGTGTTTCAAAGAGTCATGGACATTTTATTCAAAGAAATGAAAGGAGTAACGTGCTTTCAAGACGACATCTTGATATACGGCAAAGATAATGTTGAGCATGATGCACATGTGAGGATGGTTTTGGATATTTTGAGGAAAAGTGGTATGACATTGAGGAAGGACAAGTGCATATTTTCGCAGTCGGGTGTTGATTACTTGGGACACCACGTATCTGCTGAGGGGGTGAGACCCGAATTGAAGATCCTAAAGGCCATTGAAGATGCACCATCACCTAAGGACAAGGATCAACTCAGATCCTTTCTGGGTTTGGTGGAGTTCTATGCAAAATTTGTTCCGCAATTTGCTAGTAAGACTTCTGTGTTACGTAACCTACTCAGGTAGAATATAAGATATGAGTGGTCAAACGAATGTGAACTTGTCTTTGAGGAAATCAAAAGAAATATAGTTTCAGCATGTCTTTTGAAATCCTTTAACATAAAAGATATGAGTATTGTGATGACAGATGCTAGCGGTGTTGGTTTGGGGGCAGTATTGTTGCAGAAACTTTCGAAAGGAAGCGAGGAGGTTATAGCTTTTGCATCGCGTACGCTACGTGGTGCTGAAGCTACTTATTCAACCATCAAGAGGGAGGCTTTAGCTATGTGTTGGGGAACTGAATACTTCAAGACTTACTTGTGGGGAAAGGAGTTCATTCTACGTACGGATCACAAGCCTTTAGTAGATTTGTTTAGTACTCGCGGTAGAGGGAGAGCCACACCCCGTATTGCCAAATGGCAGTACCGCATGCAAGAATTCCAATATGTGTTAGAGCATGTATCTGGCAAAAGGAACTTCGCAGCAGACTGTTTGTCAAGACTACCTTTGCAGGACGATTGTGGTGTGAACAATTGTGAGGATGATGATTTAGTTATGGTCTGTGTGATGAGTTCTGTGGATAAGGCGTTGGATGGAGTGTTGTGTGAAAAAGAGTGGAGGGAAATGTTGGAAAAAGATGTTGTTTTGTCTCTTGTTAAGACGTATATAGTACAAGGTTGGCCCAAAGCTAAGGCGTTACAGGAGAGTCTTGTTGCTTTTGAGAAAGTGAGTGATGAATTATCCATTGTCGATGGTATTGTACGGAGAACAGGTTTATTGGTAGTTCCTGAAGGTCTGAGGAGGAAGGTTTTACACCTAGCACATGGTGGTCATGGTGGTATTAGAGCACTCAAACAAAGGATCAGGGAGGATTTCTGGTGGCCAAGTGTGGACAAGATGGCGGAACAGTTTGTTAAAGATTGTAATGCATGTGTTATCAGCGATAAGTCTCAAGTCACTGTACCGTCTCCCGTTGTATCGGTAGAGCCGCCATCCATGCCGTGGAACAAGTTAGCTTTGGATATTTCTGGGCCGTTCGCGGTGTTGGGAAGCACACCCAAGTTTGTTTTAGTACTGATTGATTATTTGTCAAGGTGGCCCGAGATGAAGGTAGTTGAATCTATTTCCACTTCTGTTGTGTTGGATGTCCTGAGTGATGTTTTTGCCAGAGAAGGTTATCCCGAGGAACTGGTCACAGATAATGGAACCCAGTTAGTATCTTTAGAGATGACTGAATTCCTGCAAAGGAATGGCATTCCCCATATTAAAACGTCTCTTTACCACCCCAGGAGTAATGGGTTGGTGGAGAGGTTTAATCGTGTGGTCAAAGATCAATTGCAGTTAGCTTTAGTGAACAACTTGAGTTGGAAGAAGGTCATTAAGGACATGTTGTGGGCCTACAGAACAACCCCACATAGTGTGACTGGAGTGTCCCCTTTCACACTTATGAGAGGGAGAGTAGCAAGGACTCATTTGAATAAAGATTGGATGGATCGGAAATTGGTGGACAGTGATGTGCTTGGAAGAGTGTTGGATGTGGGAAAGGCATTGACCAGCAAGGCGGGCGTGAAAGCTGGAAGGAGGAGACTGTTGGTCAAAGTTGGTGATTGGGTTCGCATCAAGAAACCTGGTATTGTAAGGAAGGGTTTCTCCAAGTTTTCCTCTCCAAAAAGGGTGGTCGGTGGTCGTGATCATGTAATTGTGGTGGATGGAGGAAAGGTGTGGAGTAAGAGTATGGTTTCTGTGATTCCTAAAAACAAAACCACTGTGGTTCGTGATAGTTTGGGTGGTTGCGATGATGTTGTGTTCAAGGATTGCGAGCATTTTGACAATGATGCCACTGTTACTGGAGCTGGTTGTAGTGGTACAGCTGTCAATGGGGCAGTCAGGAACAGGAAACTTCCAGCACGGTATAGTGATTATGTTATGCATTAACCTTTATTTACATTGTTTTTTCAGCACCCTGTTATTTCTATGCTTCTCATTATTACACCATTGTGTTAGTATGGTTTTATTTTCATGTTCATTGTTCTACAATTTATCATTTGTATTTTATGTTTTATGTGGGGTTCTGAATGGAACCGGAACGTTGTGGGCTGGGGATTCTGTGGGCGGCAGTTGCTGCTGAGGTGGATGGCTGACGGTCAATAAAGATACGTCCTACTTACCCTAGACGGCTCTTGGACATCTTTTCAAGGCCCTATCCTTCAACTTCAACATTTTGGAAACAAGTTGTTGGTGACTTGTGTGAAAATGCAGTAAGACCGGTGGTGACTGGGAGCCACTTCTGGCAAAGCAAGATACCTGTTGTGATGACATTGATTCATTAGTGGAAATGAAATAACTTTGACTTATTCCGATGAGTATCTGGGTAAAATGTGACTCTAAGTTAACCTGAGGCCTGGCTATGAAAGTCAAAACAAATACGATCCAAACTCTTGGCAACAGACTTGTCAACTGCAATCATAAATTTGGAGATCTGTCCCAACGCACCAAAGGGAAGACCGATGAGGCCAAAGTAACTTCAATTCTGATGCATGGTTACTAGCATGGGCTAGCTAATTTTCCCAGGGCATTGGTTGTACTTTAGGACAGAACTTGGTAGCTGCTCTCACTGAGATCTACAATAGAGGTGGCAGACTGGAGTTTGGGGTCAGGTCAGATTGGGTGGAGGCAATGACTTCCATTCTAAGCTGTTCATTATGCTGAAATAAAAAAACTCCTGACTGCCTCCTCGCTTAGATCTGACTAATATTTCAATCTTGCACCTGCCATATTTACTGTAAGTTCATTCTGTACTTCTTGAAATGGAAAGCAAGTTAGTCTGTTATATGGTCTGGACTACGCAATATATGATTTGCAAGACTTAAGAAGTCTAGAGGTGCAAACTTGCATTTCTAAAAGAGTGAATTGTTCAAGATCTTGGGCAGTGGTCTTCAAACTGTTTACTATTGTGCAAAAAAATGTAAATGATCAGCCCCCGCCCCCCAGAACGACAAATATATTTTTTCACAATTTCTTTATAAAATTGGCAGCTCTAAACATACTTAATAGGTCCAACATTGCAGTTATGCTCCGCTATCCTTTTATTAATGCAATCAAACACGACTGCCAATGTACTATGAGCAACCTGATCTCCCTCCACTGAAAAAGTATACACAGAGTGATCCTTTATCGGAAGTGGGCTGGGGAATTTAGGGGACTTTAGAGTCTCCTTCCTTCCCTTTGATACCTACTCCCACCCAGGATCTGAGTGACAAAAGAGGCTTGTGATGGCCCGCTACAGAGTGGCGCACTGACACAATTTTTTTTACAAAAACCGAGCACTGTTTTCATCATGATGCTCCTCTTGATCATCGCCTGGGTCCCGCCCCCTAATTTGTAGAGGGTTTGTAGAGTTTGTATAGGGTCAGTAGTATATCAGTGTACAGAGCGTCTATGAACAGTTAAAGTATCCTGCTAAGATTAAGAAAATACTGCACCAGACTTGTATATTTGCCTTTTTATAAGATAATTATGTACCACTTTGCTACACTGTCCACGAGCGGGCAAAAAGACATCTCAAGAAAACTTGCAAAGCAGGTCACCTGGATGTTGAGATACAACAGTAAAGAAATAAATGCTGCAGCGGTATAACTCTTTTAAGACTGTGTGCATGTATTTTAAAAGATTTCATTTTCAGTCACAGTAAAAGACTGAAGAAATCCATATAGTTGATTAATTTTAGTGTTTCATCTCCATACCTACAGAGCAGCATATTTGTGCTATCACCTTAAACAGTAGCAGTAACAAGCTTGGCACTGACTAGAGTTGGAAGAGAATTCCTTTATGCACTACAATCCCCGCATAACTCTCAACTTTAACGGGATAGTGAGGAGAGAGAGGCAAGTGTGACCTGGTTTACCATTGAAAGTTCAGCACATGCCGAACTAGATGCATTGCTTGAAGTTGGAACAAGGATGTAGATTTGCTACACAGTGAGCGCGCGGGGTCTCAATGAGTGCATCCAAGGGTGCCGGCCTGCTCCACAGCGGGCGCTTGAGTGGATAGAGATTTGTTCTTGAAGAACTGACAAGGCTGCTGCATTGGAAGAACTTTGGCTCCAGGGTGCATATATACACGACACAGGTGTGTTATGTATCTTCATAGAGTTATATAACTGAATTAATTGTACTGGGATTTATCCTTTTTTCTTCTCTCTTATATTACTAAGTCATTTATGTAACAAGGTGAGAGCGCACAAACTGAGGTATTAACTTTTATTTTTAGTTGGACACTTGGATATTTTTTTGAGTAACAGAAATTATTTTACTGAAAACTTACAACTGGTATTTGGTGTGTACTGTTTAGGGAACTAACATACAAAATGTCAATGCTTCTCCCTTTTTCTTTTCACCTCACCAGGTGAGCCCATCATAAAGTGGTAAAAGTGGAAAAAGTTATTTGAACATTATGCCAGAACATGTGAATTGTCATTGATTTCCGAGAGGAAAATTGCATTAGGTTTACATTGTTTGTGGCCAGAGGGTCATGAATTTTTGATCATCTAACTGATGCGGACCCGACAGACCATCTCCCTGCTTCCCTTCGCAGCCAAGGTCATCGAAAAGGCCGTCAATGCCCAGCTAACAAACTTCATTGAAGCTAACAACGTCCTGGACATCTCCCAATCTGTATTTCGAAGCAACCACAGCACCGAGACCACCCTACTCACCCCCACCGACGACATCCATTCCCTCCTCGACCAGGGCAAAACAGCAGCCCTCTTCCTCCTGGACCTCTCGGCTGCATCAACACCATCTCCCACCGCACCCCAGCCACCGGACTCCACGACGCCAGCATCCGCAACAAGGCCCTCGACTGGATCCGCTCCTTCCTCACTGGCAGAACTCAGCGGGTCAGACTCCCTCCCTACCTCCCGGAACCGACAGAGACCAACTATGGAGTGCCCCAGGGCTCCTCCTTCAGTCCCACCCTCTTCAACGTCTACATGGCCCCCCTCGTAACCAGTGTCAGGAACCACGGGCTCAACATTATCTTCTACGACAACAACACCCAGCTGATCCTCTCCCTCACCAACAAAACCTACATCACCAGACAACTTCCAAGAAGGGATGAAAGCCGTAGGCACCTGGATGAAGAACAGCTGCCTGAAACTCAACTCAGAAAAGACAGAAGTCCTCATCCTTGGCACCACCCCTCTGCATGGAACTACTCCTGGTGGCCCTCCGAAATCCCCCAACCCTGATGGACCACGCACAAAACCTCAGCATCATACTAGACTCAGCGCTCACAATGAACCGCCAGATCAACGCCGTCTTTTCGACCTGCTTCAACACCCTCAGCATGCTTCGAAAGACTGTCAGATGGATCCCAACTGAAACCAGGAAAACTGTCACGCACACACTCATCAGCAGCAAACTGGACTACAGCAACGCTCTCTAAGCCGGAATCAACAAGAAACTCCTTTGCAAACTCCAGACTGTCCAAACGCCGGAGCCAGACTGATCTTCGACAACCCCCGTTGCAGCCACATCACCCAACACCTCCGCGATCTCCACTTGCTTCCAGTTGAAAGATGAATAACTTTCAAACTCCTCACCCACACATACAAGGCCCTTCACAACACAGGACCCGCATACCTGAACAGACGCCTCTCCTTCCACGTACCCAAAAGACACCTCTGATCAGCCCAGCTCTCTACCGCCAACATCCTGTGTATCAGCAAGACTAGAACGGGAGGAAAGTACTTCTCCTACCTCGCAGTGAAAGCCTGGAACACCCTCCCCCCTCCACATCCGGCAAACTCCCGCTCTGCCAAAGTTCAGGAAGGACCTCAAGACCTGGCTTTTCAGATGGCCCCAGCACTCAACAGAGCCGCCCCCATTACCCCCCCCCCCAGCGCCTTGAGACCCTAACGGGTGAGTAGCTGCGCTTTACCAACCCTGATTGATTGATTGATGTGTCAGATGAAGATGTGCTGGAATTAAATGAGTATGAAACGGATTAGAAAATTAGATAAAGCTTATCTTCCAAAAGTGAGTGCAATTTTATAACAGTATAACTTGGGGAAGAGAGTGCAAAGAGAAGGGGAAACAGTGGGAAGTTATGTTACAGATCAGTGAAAATTAGCTTCCTCATGCAAATTTTTGTTAGTACTATTGAAGAGAGAATATGTGATCAATTGATGTAAGCTTGCAATATAGAGAAAGTGAAAGACGAGTTACAGAAAAAAGATGATCCGCCTCTGGATGAAGTAATAGTTATACCCGAAAAAAGATAGAACATTCCATTCAATGTGTGAAGGTTATCAAGGAAGACTAACCTCTGCAGAACCAAAGGTGTGAAAGGCAGAGGAAGACTGCTGTGACACAAACACACGTGTGGTCAGACAGTTTTATAAATGAATGGCGGAGACAAAAAGAGCCCAGCCAATGAGATAAAGGTAGAGGGCAAAGGAGCACATGTGAAACCTGGGTGCAAATTACATTAGTATCTAAAATATTTTTGGAAAACAACTCCAAGGTAAGGTCAAATTGCTCAGTTCTGACATTAGATCAAATTGCTCAGTTCTGACAGACTGTATGCCTAGGGGGACAAACCCATCGAACGTGAAGGGCACTTCATGAAATTGAGAGAACATAAAGTAAGATTTCTGTCTGGGAAAATATGTGTTTTTACTAAATGTGACAGCATTTTAAGGTGGATCCATAAAACGATCTAGTCCTCATGTTGGATCCCAATAGTGATCCCTTAAAATACTAAAGGATGTGAGGGAAGTTGTACAAGCAGTAGTAAGTAGGAGTTCCAATGAGAAGTTTATTAAAGAAACTCAAAAGGAATTTCCCTCGGTCTTGCAAAAGAAAGTTGGATGCCTAAAGGCAAAGTCAATTGCATAGAACTGGTAAAAGGAGCTCAGCCCAAGTGTAGTAAAGTACATGGTGTTCCCATAATGATAAGGCAAGAAATGCACCATATATCGATAGCCCACCTCCCAACATTTCTGGCATGTTATCTTTGCTGAATGGGGCCAAAGTGTTTCCTACTATACATATAATTTCAGAATGCCCCCAGAGCAAACTGGAAGATCAAGCAAAAGGATTAATGGCGTTTATCACCCCATTTGGGACATTTAAGTATGTAAGAACGCCTTTTGGCCTCATTTCAGCAGCCTCAGTGTTTAAAAGGGCAATGGAAAATGTGCTTAAAGGGGTTGAACGGGGCTAAAGTGAATCAGTATAACCTGTTGGATTTTGGAGGTCATAAGGAAATTGAGGAATGTCAATTTAAACATCAAAAGTGAGAAATGTAAGTTCAGGGAAACTTAGCCATGACATTTCATGTAATGTCATAAAACCTAAAGGTGAACTAATAATTACCATACGGAGGTCGGTTTCTCCCACTAATAAGAGTTTATTTGTATTGTAATTGCATTTATATAGCTCTTACTACCTCTGATGAGGCGTCAAAGCGCTTTTTTGGCGAGTAGCACGATACTCCGGAACCCATAAAGGATTAGTGGTGAATTAGTATAGTGAAATATGAAATTTGAGAAGTGGACATGTTAGTCTGTTATTTTGATTGAAAAGGATAGTGGAGGGATAAAAGAGTGAAGGATTTAGACCTTTTTAGGTCTCGCCTAGGCAGCGCGTATGCGCTGATCTAGGAGGGCCTTTAGCCATCGGTCTGCTCCTTTTCAAGCACACTCGTGCTTGTGCTGGCATCCACCTTGCGGGAGCGAGCAGCGGCGCGCGTGGTAATTGAAAACATATGGCTCTGCTTGCTCCCGCAAGGCGGATGCCAGCACAAGCACGAGTGCATTTGCCTGCTCTTTCGCGGCCGCGGGACGCTCCCTCACGCTTGTTCTGTTTGCCTCTCAGCGCCGCTCGTTCGTCCGCCCTCCTTTACATTGCCTTTTTGTTTAACGTGTCAAAGGAATGGCTGAAGCATCCTAATTCCGAAATACAGCACTATTATTTCTCCTGTATGTCAGTGGCTTTTAATTAATGATTCATGATCCAGAAGGTTTTACGTGTTTTCGTAAGCAGTATTATTTGTCAGCGTAGGTCGCATTCTGCTTTAAACCTGTGTTGGCCTATTTAACAGATTAAGGAAGCAGGAAATTGTGTTCCTCGCAATTGACACGAATCCAAAAATCTCCAGCCCACCGGAGCAATAAAAATGTAGAATTTAAAAAATGTAACAGTTCTGCATTTGCTCCTAATCTTAGTGAGCTGTCATCACAACTTGGAGAGTTTTAACGTTAACACAGAATTCCATTTAGATACAAATTGCTTCCAAGGCAATATTATTATATCAGTCAGAAAGGCAAGAGCAGACCACAGCCTTTGCGTTGCTAAGGTTGCTTTTGGTGAAGGTTTCCGCGCGGTCCCAGAGGAACGCTTTGCAGCTGCTGATCGGGACGTGTTTTCACTATGGGGTTTTCCCACTCTTGCGCGCCCGGCAGTGATTGCCACCCTGGCCCTCGATGCGCACGCTGCCGTTTGTCTCATTTTCACCCGTGTGCGCGAGAGCGCAAGGTAATTGAAATATGGAGTCCTTTCTAGAATAAGTAATTATTCTTCAGTGACAGATGCCCCTGGACAGTATCACGTGCTTCAGAAAGACAATTCCGAGCAGACGCACGCCTGTATGTGCACAGCAGGGAGATATGTATCATCAAGCCATTCGGGGGACACTTTCCTGCCATTAATTAAAAAACAAAGCATACACGAGCCATATATTAAACAGGCATTGAGTAAATAGCTTCCCTTTGATGCAGATACGCTGGCAATTAAAAATGTTCAGTCAGTGAAGTGTTAGATGGTGTTTGGTGCCCTTTGGTGCACTTTCATAACCTAACAATTGTTTTACTGACTTCTTAGGGGATAAAAGGCTGAGAGAAGACCATGGCCCTCAAGGTGATCCGTTTGTCTCGCCTGGCCTTTTCTCCTTAGATTCTGCATCAAGCTGTCTTGGTCCAGACCAACAATACCACAGCAAAATATTTACTCCTCCGCCGGGGGGATGAGGGCTTTGTCCCTGTTGGTCATTTCAGATCCAATCTTCTCTTGGTGCCAGATCGGTCTCCTTTTTAGGTCTCGTCCTTTTATTGCCTTTCCTGACGTTATATATATCAATGTAACCCCGACTTTCTTGTTCTCGCTCTCTCTCTCTCTTTCTGTTTGACTGTCCCTGTCTCATCCAGTCTCTATCTCCCTCTCCCTCGCTCTCTCTCCCTCTTTCGTTGACTGTCTCTGTAGCCGTCTGACTATAGCTCTCTGCGTGCCTCTTCACTCTTCTGTTACTCCTTCTGACGCTCTCTTGACCTGTGAGTCTGTGTGTATGTTTTGTGTGTGTGTGTTCTTCTCTCGCAGTATTTCAAGGCGCCTGCCTCTCTGTCTTTCTTTAGATGTATTTCTGTCTCTCTCTCTCTCTTACTCTTTTTCACTCTCTATCTTCCAAAATCTCTTTCTCCCTCTTTCTATGTCTCTGACTTCGTTACTTCCTGGCTGTTCTCGGACATATTTCATCTTCAACTGTTGATTAGTTTGCATATTTCGGGTCAATAGAGCTTCGACTCTGTGATGGGCGCTATATAAATGACAGCGCTCACCCCTTACTCAAAGTTTCTTTATTTACATTCGCTCTGTCTCTTGTTAACTCTCATCGCGCACTCACTACCTACTTCTCGTTCGCAGTGTCTCTTTTTCCCTCTGCCATTTCTCACTTACACTCTTTCTTATCTCTGTCATTGTTTCCTGGTCTTCCTCTATTGCTTTATTCCAAAGGATCGGTCTTTATGCCCTTTCCTTCGTCGCTCTCTGACTTTCCATTTGTACAGGTCTGTGCCTACCTTCGTTCCCTGTTTGTCTGTTTCTCTTCCTATCGCGACCCCTTTCCCCGCGTCACACTTTCACATCTATTTGTCATTCTTTAACCTTGCCGCCTCGTTTTGATCTCATCTTCTCACTCCATTCGTCTCTACTCCTTTTTTATGTGTCGGATTCACCTGTTACCTCTATCTCAGTGGCACTCTCTTGGTCTCTTTTCTTTTTCTGTACCTCTGTCGCTGCACTTTCTTTGTCTCTCTCAGTTCTTCCCACCCTCTTTCACCTCACGGATATATGGTGCTCTATCTCGGCGGCGCTTTCTTTTTCTCTTCCGTTCTACTTTCTCTGTCTGTCTCTTTCTTTCTCACCCCTCGCTTCTTCTTTACCTCCTATCTGTCTCTTTCTCACTCCACGTGACTCTGCGAGAATCTCCTTTCTCTACATCTCTCCCGTTGCCTCTCTTTCTGTGTGGATGACTGTCACACTTGCTCTCTCACTGTCCAGTACCTGCATTTCTGTGTCCCCTCACCGTCTCTTCTCTGACCTGCTCTCCCTTCTCCGTCGGTTGATCTTTTTGCTCCTCTAGGAATGTGGCCATTCTTGTTTATTATAACTTTTCAACATGCTGCACAGCAGCCACGCTGCTCTACTACATAGCTTAAAAACAAAGGCCAAGCCAAAACCTCTGGCTAAGCACTTATAAGGTTCCAAAGGCGAGACCTATTGGCTATGCCAATGCTTGTTTTTGTTTGTTTTGGAGGTCATAGCAGTAGGAGGAGGCTTGGGATGAGTAAAAAGGGATGTGGAGGGGAAGAGTCAGAGGGAAGAGTTTAGAAAGGCTTGTTTTGGGGGATCGGTATAGTAAAAGAGGTGTCAGATGATGCAAGGAGGGGTAGAGTAGGGGAGAGTCTAGAAAGGGTTATTTTGGGGATCACAGTAGTGGTATGGGGTTTGGGATAAATGAGAGAGTGGATGTAGAGGATATATTGATAGAGTTATAGGGTGAGAAATAGGGTAGTTCATTGGAAGGAGTAGTAGAAAGAAGTTTGAGATGAGTCAGAAAGTTGGGGTAAAAGATATATTGAGCGAGGTATAGGGTGAGAAATAGGGTAGTGCATTGGATATGCTGAATTAGAAGAAAGTAATACATATATAGATCCATAAGTACATGGAAAGTATATAGGTGCATAAAGGAGGTAAGTATATGTAGATTAAAGATATTGATAGAGGTATAGGATGAGAAATACGGTAGTGCATTGAATATGCTTTTTTTAGGAGAAAAGAAATAAATATATAGATCCAAGTACATGGAAGGTATATAGATGCATAAAGGAAGTAAGTATATGTAGATTAAAGATGCATTAGATAAACTCTGGCTTTCAAGTGTTGTACTTAAAAATTTATTTTATTTATTTTTGAACAACATAATTATTCTATATGTTTATACAAAGCAATACACAAAGATAGGTATGATCCAGCGCCAAACCGGGGGTCTCTGAATGACACAGCAGACAACGGGCCCCAAACATACAATACACAATTTCTCACCATTTAACAGACCCTACGAGAATGATGCTGAATGTGGTTTGTGCGACGTTGATTTTGTCTTTACTCATTCAAAAGGGAAAAACAGATTATCTAATTGTTTCTTCTTTATTTTAGCCCTTTAACCTATATCGTCAACCACTTTCCTCTTGGGCGATGAATCATATTGATTGAGTAGGGTAAATTATTGACATGACTAATTAACCAAAATCTTAACAATTGTCATGAGGAAATAATCACAAACTCAAAATATCGTTAATCTGTTTATCTTCAGTAATTATAAGAAAATCTCAGGTACAAAGTTACAGGGAAAGAAAATACACATTATAGGAGAAATATCATAAAATATGCAGACAAGATCACAAACATCTGAATCACAGTGAATATTATGGAGTGGATAGATGAAGAGACATAAGAGTCATGGAAAGAAAACATTTGCAGGCATTGCAAATTTCCCTATTGATACATATCTAATCGATTAAAGTTCAGGAAAAACCACCACCCCCTGGCCACGAGGATAGTGAAAGGGAACCCGATAAGGGAAACCGGGATAAAGATAGGATCAGGAAACAGGTAGGCCTCTAACCGACGGACAGCGACGATCACCCTCTGCCTCTCTGGACCTACGAAAGCTGACTTAACCACACCCCCTAAGAGCAGCCCAATTATACCCTAACTCAACCTGACCATCCCACTAATCTGCAACATTCGGGAAAATCTCAACTTTACATTGGTCAATTTGTGGGGTGTTACACCACACCTCCATTACTTCATTTGGCTTTACATACTTTCTTTGTTCCTAACTCATTCTCACGATTTACATTACTGCTTATGAATCGATTCTCTATCCCCCATCCCGTCACATTTTCTGATGAATGGCTTGTCCCTGTATTAGCAACTTTATTTCAAACAATGTATCGGCTAGACATAAAATGTTCATCAATTTGAGCTTTCCCAGGCATCTCGGCGTCCTCAAATATTGCACGTCTTTCTTTCACTCTTCAAGGTTTCCTTCATCCGCCGCTGACACCCACCAAAGTTCACGTATAGGTCACATTTTCACGGCCTTTCTTCGGCCTTATGTCAACTTTAAACACCCAACTAACTGCTCACCATAGGCCCATTTTTAAAACTACGATGAAAGAGAAATATAAAGAATTTTAACACAAAAATGGAAATTACACTGTTTCCCTCCCACCATTGCACTAATCCCATGTTAATTTATATGAGCATTAATGTGCAAAGCATTATTTGCAATAGCATTATTCTATTTTGTCGGTTTTAATATGCAAAAAGCAATATGCGGCCTAAGCATTTCATGCATTAATCTTAATTGCAATGCACGTGTGCGCAAAACATTTCCCCGTGTTTGTGTGTATTCATGCATATTAGTACAAAACACATGATTAATAAATGTTATCTTGGGGCGTTGATCCGAGCAGGTTTACGTGACGCAAACCCTGCTCCATCAATTCCCCCCTTTGGTGGCTTTTTATGCCATCATAAAATATCCATCACCCATTGCCATTTCCTGTTTCTTCAGAAACTCGTACTTCTTTCGCTTCTAAATTTCTTCTTTTCACCTAAATCTTTCATCATTTCATAATATTTGCCTTTCATATTTTCTAACTCTATTTCTTCTAATTTCCTTTTTCTACCTTTACATTTGTTATCTACACCTAGCATACTTATCTTCTCTCTTCTTTTCTTGCAACATTTGTAAGTCATTATTATTAGCATGATCACTATCACTATTGATACTATTGGTATTATTACTCCACCTAATAAACTCTTACCAATATCAGTGAACCATTTACCTATATTTGAAAAACTCTTATTAATTTTCTCCCAGACACCATCAACCTCTAGTTGTGTTAAATCTCTATGTAAATTCGTAATATTTTTAATATACCCTTCAATACCTTTGCTTTTGTCAGGAATATAAGTGCAGCAATGTTGCACCTTTAGCATCCCACAGACTCCACCCTCTTTTGCCAATAATATATCAAGGGCAAGTCTATTTTGCATAACCATTGATCTAATTGCAACCATTTCTGTATCAATCAATAAGAACCCTCCAGCAGTATCAGTTGATAATCGATCAACCACTGTGGATAATTTTCGAATTTTGTGCGAATTAAGAACCACTCCAACTGAAGGTATTAACGCACCAAATAGATCACCCACTATTTCTGAAAAACTTGCTCTCTTACTACGTATTAATCCATGTTTCATCTCATTAATCTTATTATTTCTATCTACGTGGTATACCTTAGGAAATACGATCCCAAAGTAACAACAACCGTACCAGTGAGCAGGCAATCTATAATAAGCATTCCTCCCACACACATAATATACACCTGGGAAAACAGGGTCAGTTCCTCCCTTTAATCCCCATCCTCCTGTTATTAAGAAATGATGTTCACATTTACTAGTACCTAAATAATAGTTGTTATAGTTAGTTTTTAGTCTTAGTAAGCAAAGCTTCCCCTTGTGATTCCAATCCAGACACATTGCAGCATGTCTCGCCTTTTTTTATAATTTCCTTCTCTAAAAGCCCAAGGTGGTATATTAGTTTTCTGTTCAGCAGCCTTTTTATGGAATTCTTGTCTTCTATCTCTACCATATTAATGAAATCCTTTTCTTCTATTTGTAAACTACAGGTGAGATTATTTTTGGGGGCATATATTAAATCCAAAGTTTGTGTAGTATGAAAGAACTCTCCCAGATATTCAGCTTCTAAGCTACTAGATACTTTATTTAAATTCTTTCTAATAGGAAGTTCGGAAAAGGCCACATCTACGTTAGAATAATAAAATTCTAATTTTCCTGTTACATAAAATTGACTAGTTAGTACACTACACGAAACACCATATGTTAAAGGAAGGTGGTGATATGTCACACCCTCCGAGACAGACAATGGTAATTGCATGCAAACATAACAGTCACTCACATTCATCGTATTAATATATTCATACAATAATTTAGTAAAAACGTTTAATGAGAAATCAGTAATTGATCTATCTTGATGATAAATACTTTCATCATTATGAACTATATTAGTTGGACTTTTAGTAATAACTTCCACTCTCATACTTATTGTATTATTAGTCTGATTTTTGTCATTAGTCACCATCAAGACAGGAACAACAATTGTTAGTATTGACCACACTGACATAGTTAATAAGACGCCACATAAGCAAGCTCTAATACATTTACGTTTTAGACTAGGTTTCGGAAGTTCAGTCACTGTAGATTCTACCATTTATCCTAGTTAAAAAAAGTTATTCAAAAAAATCTAACTTTACTATTAATTCCTTATAAACCTAATTCTAGGGAAAAAATTTAAAATTAATCTTCTTTGTACAACCATACACTTAGATATTTTCTCTGTTTTTGTTGTTGTATTTTTAAGGTCTTTCTCGAGCCTTTTTCAAATCTTCTTGACGTATCAACTTAATTTGACTGGATTATGATGCACCTTAATTTTCCTTATAGTCTCTTATAAGGTGGTTTCAATTTGCTCTTATCTATTCGTTCTGTATCATCTGTAACTTCTCCTTCTGTTTGATCAGGGCTTTCAATTTCCTTTAAGATAACGTAAATCCACTCAGGTCTGGTATACTTTCGACTTGCAGCTCTTGGTCTTGTTGTTCTACGTACTATTTTCTTTTGAGAATCTTCTTGATCTGACTGACTTGAGATTTCATTTATTTGCTCTGGCCCTCTTTTTTCTAGAATATATCTCAGTCGTTTTGCTCCATTTTGCCAGTTATCATTATATCTCAGTCTTTTTGTTTGAACTTCTTCACCCTGTTCTTCTGATTCTCCAGTTCTTTTGCTCAACCCCTTTCTTGGCTGTTCTTCCTTTTCACTTTCAAAGTCCCTTTCTATTTCCGGTTGACTAGTACCCTCTTTTACTTCTTCTCTCTGTTGACTTTGTTCTTGGCTTTTGATAGCTTTTTCTGTCAGCTGATTGTCTTCTTCAATCAACTTTTTCTTGTTGGCCTTGTTCTAGGCTTCCAGTAACCACTTCTTCTGTCTGTTGGCTTCCTTCTTGATTTTCGGAAGCTTCTTCCTCACTCTCTCCAACAGCAGTCTTTTCAGTCCCAGTATCTGGTGCCCACTCTACTCGGCTGGTACTTGGTTGTTCATCATCCACAGGCTCAGTGACATCTGCCTCTCTGGATTTTTCAAGCTCACAACCTCTGGCATCTGGTCTCTCTTTTTCCAGTTGCAGTTCAGCTTCTTCAAGTGGACTTGGGACTCTTCTGGTATGGTTGGCGTGTATCCAATTTGGTAGGCCACCACACTTTACTGCAGTTGTTGTTATCAATATGATTTGGTACGGTCCATACCACCTCGGTTCTAAACACGACTTCCTCACGTGTTTCTTGACAAGAACCCACTCTTCTGGATTTAGATCATGCACTGGGTTCAGCTGTATTTCATTTGCGTCTGCTCCAACCTGATAAGACACAGAACGCACCATATCAGCCAGTCCTTTGCAATATTCAAGAATCAGATCATCAGAAATGCTCATCAGTTTGTTTGCTGGTACAATTGCTTGTCTCATGACACTTCCCATGAGAACCTCGTGTGGACTCAATCCAGTTTTTCTGTCAGGAATGCTTCTGAGACTCATTAAGACCAAGGGCAAAGCATCAGGCCATTTCAGTGTTGTGGATGCACAAACTTTTCCTAATCTAGATTTTATAGTGCCATTGATTTGCTCCACAATTCCAGAAGCCTCTGGTCGGTAAGCACAGTGCAGCTTTTGTTCAATTTGCAATGCTGCACAAATTATTCGAATTATTTCATTATTAAAATGTGTTCCCCTATCTGATTCTAGAGTGACTGGAAATCCGTACCTTGGTATTCATTCTCTCAAAAGCAATTTAGCCACGGTAAGGCTATCATTCCTCCTTGTAGGATACGCCTCTACCCAGCGAGAAAAGAGACACACAATGACAAGTACGTATTTCAAACCATTACACGGAGGCAACTCAATAAAATAAAGTTGCAAACGTGTAAATGGTCCTGCAGCCTTTCCGATAGTTCCTGTACCCACAACTGACCTTCTCCCTGGATTCTGCTGTTGGCAAACAACGCACCTCTGCCACAAACTCTCTGCAATGTACCTGAACTTGGGATCAAACCAGGTCTGCTTAAAGAGTCTAATCATTGCATCCCTTCCAACATGAGTGATCCCATGATAGACTCTTGCCATATGAGAAAGCATGCAATCAGGCATAACTGGTCTGTCATCTACATATACCCAAATTTCATCTCCTGGGGTTTTTGTACATCCTGCTTTTCTCCAAAGCTCCTTTTCCTCTTCACTAGCTTCTTCCTGTAATTGCTTAATTTCATCCCAATTGTTTATTGATGTAAACATTAAATTGCAATCGGTGATTTTTCTGTTTTCCTGTTAAGTGCAGCTGAATTTTCTGCACAGAAACGCGCTAACTGATCTGCGTATCTGTTGCCACTGGTCACATAATCATTTCCTGATTTATGCGCAGAGCATTTTAACACTGCAATTTGTTTTGACAATTGCAGGGCATCCAATAAATCTCACAATTTTCCCATTTTTAATAGGGGAACCTGATGAAGTCATGAATCCCCTTTGCATCCATAATTGGCCGAAATCATGCACCACCCCGAAACCATATTGACTGTCCGTAAATATGGTTACCCTCAAATTTCGGGAAACTTTACATGCTCTAATCAGAGCGTATAACTCTGCAATTTGTGCTGATTTTACCCCAAGTAGGCAGGATGCTTCCACAGTTCCAGTTACCGTGCATACTGCATAAGCAGCGCTCAACTCTCCTCTTTTATTCCTCAAACATGATCCATCAACAAACAGAACATTGTCAGATTCTTCCAAAGGCACATCTTGGATGTCGGCCCTAGGTTTTGTACAGAATTCTGTCACATCCAAACAATCATGATCTGCTTCTTCTTTTACCTCCTCCCCATAAGGATTTGGTAGTAGTGTTGCTGGATTTAAGGTGGTACACCTCACAACTGTCACATTTTCAGCACCAAGAATCACTCTCTCGTACCTAGTCAGCCGACTGGGAGTCATGTGCTGAGTTCGTGTTTTGGTTAAAAGAATCTCAACAGAATGTGGAGCATACACTTTGACTGGATAACCCATCACAATTGCTTCACTTTGTTCCAAACTCACACATGTAGCAGCAACAGCTTTCAAACATCCTGATAATGCTGCTGCCACAGAATCTAACGTAGCAGAAAAGTATGCCACTGGACGTCTAGTCAATCCATGCCTTTGAGTTAACACTGCTAACGCACATCCATCTCGCTCACAACAGAACAATGCGAATTCTTTTGTATAATCAGGCATTCCCAATGCTGGTGCTCGGCACAAACTGTCTCGCAAATTTACAAAAGCTTCCATACTCTCATCATCCAAATCAATCGGATCAGTCACATCTTTATGCGTCAACCTCTGTAAAGGTTTTGCAATCACTGAAAATCCACTTATCCATTGTCTGCAGTAACCAACCATTCCCAAAAACATTCACACTTCTTTCTGGGTTCTTGGAGGTTTCATCTGTTGAATTGCCTCAATTCTTTCTGGTGTCACTTTTTTAACTCCTTTCTCAATCCTGTGTCCTAGGTATTGTACTTCTTGTTTACAGAACTGCAATTTCGCAGGTGTCCCCCTTCTGCCAGATGGTTCAATAAGGCAATAGTATCTGTCACACACGCCTTTCGAGCTTTTGATGCCAACAGTAGGTCATCAATGTATTGAACTAAAACCGAATCTTCTGGCATTACCAATGTCTCCAGACATTTTTTCAGAATTTGATTGAAAATCGAGGGGCTTTCTGTGTACCCTTGAGGAACTCGGCACCATGCCAAGACATGGTTTCCAACCCGAAATGAAAATAAAAACTGACTGTCTGGGTGTAGAGGAATTGAGAAAAATGCTTGGCACAAATCAATTACTGTGTACCATTTGGCATTACATGGAATCTTGTAATGGATCACTGCTGGGTTTGGCACGATCGGACAGCAAGGTACCATTATCTTATTGATTTTTCTCAAATCTTGCACTATTCTGTATTTTCCACTTGTTTTTTTAATTCCCATAATAGGTGATTTACAAGGACTGCTCAGTATTTCTCTTAGAATGCCTTGTTCGATCATTTGATCGATCACAGGAGCAACTCCTGCCAATGTCTCAGGACTCATTTTATATGGAGGAGTGTTTGGGTAATGAGCACCAGGTTTCACTATAACCTGAATAGGATCCACATTTTTCATTAACCATATTTCCTTTCCTGTAAAATCCCATACATCTGATCTTACTGTCTCTCTCAGCTCATCAGGCAAAGTCTGTTCTGTTAAAAGTGAATATAGTTCATCCACTTCCGTCCCTTGCTTTGCTAGCATCAACTTAAATTCGACATCCTCATCAGGTGTCTGAAATGCAATACCATCAGGCGTACAAAAGAAGATACAATTCATTTTGCATAGAGGATCTCGTCCGAATAGATTCACTGGGCTCGAATCGCATACCACAAATCGATGCATGTCTTTGAACCTTCCAATGTGAACCTCAATTGGTTCTGTAACTGCAGTTTTAATCTGCTTATTTGACACTCCCACAACTTAGATAGTTTCTCCCGAGAGGGGTAGGTTAGGAATTTCTGCTGCTCTCACAGCCGAATGGGTAGCACCAGTGTCCACTAAGAATGTAATATTATTACCTTCCACCGTCCCATCAACAAATGGACCTGACTGCTCTACCTCCAGAGTTGCGCCAAGCACGCACTCTTCCTCCCCCCTCAGGCACAGTCATTGGCTACTCTCCGAATCACTCTCATTACACTGCAACCAATATTGTGGAATCATCTGCACATTTGGGTTCTTACCATGTTGTTCCATAGGAGTAAATCCAGTATTCACACTGTATCTCTGTACCTGAGCACCTACATTACTCTGCATAGGAGCTTGGGGCACCTGTATCTGTGGTGTAACTATCTGTTGCGGCTGTTGCTGGGTCACAACCACTTCATTCTGCACCTGTGAATTTAAATTTTGGGTTGTCCCATTCATTTTTACAGTGCTTCTACACTCGTTCTTCCAATGTCCAAGCTTACCGCACGCATGACAAGGAAATTTTCTTTTTAAATCATCTTTAACAAATTTTCCTTTACCCTTTCCAACACCTGGTACCTGACCATTTTGATTCTGATTATTCGTCTGCTTGACACCATTTGCTTCCTGTTGCTCTGCTACCTTAACTTGCGCCCACATCATTTTTTCCTTAAGCTTTTTGTGTCTTGAATCAATGTCGTCGCTGCAGTACTTTGCATATCTCAAAATCTCATCTACCGTTTTATTCTGCCAGCAAATCAGATGCTGTTGAATCATATTACTAATCTCTGGTTTCAGTCCAAACACAAAACGATATACAAAATGTCCCATATCCTTGTCACCTATATTCTCAAATCCGCTATACTGCTTAAACACCTGCAACAATCGTTCATAGTATGCATGCACTGACTCTTTTGGCTCCTGGGTTGTCCTGTCTATTTTTACCCAATCAGTTTCCTTCAGGGAAATCTTTCCTTTCAGGAAAGTAATCACCTGATTGTACTTTTTCATCACCTCATCTGAAGGTGCACCAGTTTTAGGGTCTCTTGGATATTCTTCTTTAGGCCAATCGACAGTTATCTTACACTCTGTCCACAAATCAGTCGGAACTACAATCTCGAATAGACCATCTAAGTCTTTTAGCAATACCTTTGAAATCTTCACAAACCTTTCCACCTGTTTATACCATTCCACTGGTTTTTCTCTCAATCTGGGGAAATCATTCGTAAAGGACAAGATGTCCTGTCTACTCCAGGGAACATGACCATATCCACCACCTGGAATTTCTCTCATCGGACACACTATTTCAACCTGTCCATTTGTTTTTAATGGATACATCGAAGTACCTTCTGTAGCGTTCAATTCATTTTTCCTTTTCGACCATCTACCTTTCCAACGATCAACATCTCCCCACTTCCTCAGAATCAGCATCAATTCCTTTATCTGTAACCTTTTACCAGACACATTCAAACTTTCCAAGTCCCAGTCAGTGATATCCATCCTGTATGTTTTCTGAAATACCTTCGATCTCTCAATATCTATTCCGTAATCAACAGCAGCTTCTGCTATCTTCTCATGCAAATTCCTTGCTTTCCATGTAATATTCTTACACAAAAACAATAATTCCTCATCTCTATAAATACTTAATCTATCTGGACTGATCGTACCAATTATCATTTCCTCCAAATCCACCTTCAATCTACACACATCTATACTTTGTGGTATGGGTTTTCATTTTTCCATTCCCTTTATCCACTCATTCAGCTCTTCTGGTGTGGGACCTACTGAACTTTCAGATGCGGAATCACCACTCTGTGCTATTCTCCTAGGATCTATTTGAACATTTCTTTTTGGAGTTTCATATACTACTTCTCCTACGGGAAGATCTATTAAGGTAAAATTTTCTTCCATTCGTTCAACTGGACTAGGTATAGTCATTGTCTCATTCCTCATACTACTTGTCGGAACTGTCAAAGCATGTACTCCTGATATACTCTGTTTATTCCCATACAACGGAACTATAGGACCTATTGTTACGGGTACTGATAATGCTTCTGCATTCAGATTTAACTGTTTAACTTTCTGAATGAATTCTTCTCTTGCTTGGTTTTGTAACTCTGTCTCTCTATCTGGTACTACTCTCGAAACCACCGGAACTTGTGAAACTTGCGGAATCAGTGGAGATCCCATTATCGGGGCATTTGGAACTACTTCTCTTTGACTTTCCTGATATGGTGGAGGTCTTTTTGTTATAATATCTTCCATTAACTCGTCACCTCAATCATTCATGTTACAACTCCCTCTTTGCATTTCAATATTATTCTTTTTCTCCTTACTTTTGCCTCCCATTGACTCATTGTTGACCAAGACAGGATACAATCCTTCCGTCACTACAGCTCTTCTCCATCTTTTCACTCTCTCTTGCCTACTCTCAAAGGGATATCTAGTCATGATATTTCTGTATTTTCTTCCACCCCTGTATTTCTCTCGCTCAATAGCCACATATTCCCATTCCTCAAGTGCCTCATACTGAGTCGGTCTAGGTCTAGGTCTAGGCTCCAACACGTTCATCCGATCTCTTAAATTTTGTAAAATTCTCACATTAAATGTTCCATGTTCCGGAAAAGCCAGAACACCATCGATCTCAGTATACTTCACCCAATTCTCCAACCAAGTGCACGTATGATATCCACATTCTAGCATCATATAGGATTCCCTCCCTTGTCACCATCGGTCTGTCCTTTCTGAAGAAATTTCATGATTTTATTAATAAACTTCATTTTTCTCAACTGTCCCTTCAGAATGTGACTCAAAAATGTCAAACCCTTTGTACTTCTGTAGTCTCTATTAGGCAACTGTCGTCCAATACCAGCGCGATTCGCACCAAGCAACCAATCAAAGCACTGCTACGTCAGCAATGTCTCAACCAATAGAGATGCAGCTTACAATAGCTCACCCAATCACAGCTGTAGAAGCTCCCGCTGCCTGACCAATGCCAGCGCGGCGTTTTCTGACGTCAGTATTACTCCTTCTACTGACCCTCCCTTTACAAAATGACTCGGCAAATTTTTTCTTAAGCTTCTTTTCTCAAAGAAATCTTGTTAATAACGACATAAAAAACAATGCTACCTGGTCTGTTTTCTAAATAAAGAGATAGTTTTCACTTTTCCAAAGAGAATTTTCTCTACGAGCAAGAATAACGACCCAACGCTATCTCACCCTTCAATCAAGCTCCGGGAGGACCGGTTACTTCTCCAGAGATAAGGCCAAAGTTTCTCAAGAGGACTTTTTGGTATGAAAAGGAGTCTTGGTACTTCTCTGGGGATAAGGCCAAAGTTTCACAGGTGGACCCTTCGCTATAGCACTCCAAATCTACTCTCATACGAATATTCCCTAATGTAACTCCTACAGCCTTTCACTGTTCAGTGTTATGACTTACAAAGTACTTCCGTAGTGGGATACGTCTATCCACACTAATTCCCAGCCTACTTCAGGCTATGACTTTATCCCGGGTAACCTTCTCGCCCGTATATTCAAGACGACATAAAAACGCGACGTTAACTTTTCGGGTTAGAACACATATAATCAATAATCAACTAATCAATAATAAACCATCATACTGCTACCAAAAACTGATCCAGTGCCAAACCGGGGGTCTCTGAATGACCCAGCAGACAACGGGCTACAAACATACAATACCCAATTTCTCACCATTTAACAGACCCTACGAGAATGACGCTGAATGCGGTTTGTGTGACGTTGATTTGGTCTTTACTCATTCAAAAGGGAAAAACAGATTATCTAATTGTTTCTTCTTTATTTTAGCCCTTTAACCTATATCGTCAACCACTTTCCTCTTGGGCGATGAATAATATTGATTGAGTAGTGTAAATTATTGACATGACTAATTAACCAAAATCTTAACAATTGTCATGAGAAAATAATCACAAACTCAAAATATCGTTAATCTGTTTATCTTCAGTAATTATAAGAAAATCTCAGGTACAAAGTTACAGGGAAAGAAAATACACATTATAGGAGAAATATCATAAAATATGCAGACAAGATCACAAACATCTGAATCACAGTGAATATTATGGAGTGGATAGATGAAGAGACATAAGAGTCATGGAAAGAAAACATTTGCAGGCATTGCAAATTTCCCTATTGATACATACCTAATCGATTAAAGTTCAGGAAAACCACCACCCCCTGGCCACGAGGATAGTGAAAGGGAACCCGATAAGGGAAACCGGGATAAAGATAGGATCAGGAAACAGGTAGGCCTCTAACCGACAGACAGCGACGATCACCCTCTGCCTCTCTGGACCTACGAAAGCTGACTTAACCACACCCCCCAAGAGCAGCCCAATTATACCCTAACTCAACCTGACCATCCCACTAATCTGCAACATTCGGGAAAATCTCAACTTTTCATTGGTCAATTTGTGGGGTGTTACACCACACCTCCATTACTTCATTTGGCTTTACATACTTTCTTTGTTCCTAACTCATTCTCACGATTTACAATACTGCTTATGAATCGATTCTCTATCCCCCATCACGTCACATTTTCTGACGAATGGCTTGTCCCTGTATTAGCAACTTTATTTCAAACAATGTATCGGCTAGACATAAAATGTTCATCAATTTGAGCTTTCCCAGGCATCTCTGCGTCCTCAAATATTGCACGTCTTTCTTTCACTCTTCAAGGTTTCCTTCATCCGCCGCTGACACCCACCAAAGTTCACATATAGGTTACATTTTCACGGCCTTTCTTCGGCCTTATGTCAACTTTAAACACCCAACTAACTGCTCACCATAGGCCCATTTTTAAAACTACGATGAAAGAGAAATATAAAGAATATTTAATAACACAAAAATGGAAATTACACTGTTTCCCCTCCCACCATTGCACTAATCCCATGTTAATTTATATGAGCATTAATGTGCAAAGCATTATTATTTGTAATAGCATTATTCTATTTTGTCGGTTTTAATATGCAAAAAGCGATATGCGGCCTAAGCATTTCATGCATTAATCTTAATTGCAATGCACGCGTGCGCAAAGCATTTCCCCGTGTTTGTGTGTATTAATGCATATTAGTACAAAACACACGATTAATAAATGTTATCTTGGGGCGTTGATCCGAGCAGGTTTACATGACGCAAACCCTGCTCCATCAGGTACATATCTATAGTACAAATAAATGCTTATATACAGAGGGATATGCTGTATATTTCTGTTTGCGTATGGTGCTTATGTGGGGAAGAGCCAATTCTTGAGTTGTTTTCTGAAGATAAGGTGGATCTTATGTTGGGGGGTAAAGAGTTCCAAAGTTTGGCTGCTTGAACAGAGAAGGATGTGCCACCCATGGTTTTTTTCTTGTTATGTTATGTTATGTTAAATGACTATTTATAGAGCGCGCAGCTACTCAATTGAGTGTCCTGGCGCTGAAGCAGGATGAGGCCTAGCTAAGGAGTGAGATCCCCGCACTGGATATTAAAGCTGAAACAGCCAAGTTTTTAATGATTTCCGAAATGCAAGGAGATCCTGAGTCAACCTTAAATCCACCGGTAAATTGTTCCACAGTTTTGCTGCTTGCACCTGGAAGGAGCGACCCCTGATACGTGTCCGGAGGTATCTGGGGGTCAGTGCCAGCTGAAGCGCTGCAGACCTAAGTGCACGGTGAGGGTGATAAAATTGAACTCTCTTCATAATGTACCCAGCACCTATGCCATGGAGAGCCTTAAAAGCCAAAACCATGGCCTTGAAATGGATCCTTTTGCGGACAGGGAGCCAGTATAAGGATTTCAACTGTGTGGACATACGAGCTCTGGGGCCAAGCATGAGTATCGCTCTTGCTGCGGCGTTCTGAGTCACCTGCAGTCTTGCCAGTAGATACTCAGGCAGCCCCAGGTAGAGTACATTCACGTAGTCCAGCCTGGAGAGTATTAATGCCTGAACCACCGTTTTTCTGTGGGTGATAGACAGGAGGGGCAGGAACTGTTTCAGCATTTTGAGCAGGCCAAAGCAGGAAACCGGCCACTGATTGGATCTGTGCCTGCATGGAAATATTCTCATCCAGCTTCACCCCAGATTTTTCACTGTCTGTACGGGGGACGTGGGGGACATGTCAGCAGGCCACCAACTGCGCCAAAGGTCGCTGGGGCGGTGGCCAAAGAAGATAATCTCCGATTTACCAGGATTACATTTAAGCTGGTTGCACTGGAGCCAGGAGAATACTTCAGTAAGACAGCTGTTAATCATGTCTCCCCTGAAGTCCGCGTCTTTGTTACAGGTGAAGAGCAGCTGCGTATTGTCTGCATACGATATTATTTTTGCTCCATGGTTCTCAGCCAGAGTTGCAAGAGGGGTCATAAACAAATTAAAAAGGATGGGGCTCAAAATAGAGCCCTGGGGCACACCCACCTCAAGAGGGGGGATAGGGGCAGCAAAAGGTGGGGCCCACACTGTTTGCTGGCGGTCCTTTAAAAAGGAGGTAAACCAATTGAATACCGTACCACCAAACCCACACTCCCGAAGTCTCAGCAGGAGGCGGTCGTGTGGGACGGTATCAAAAGCCGCCGATAAATCCAGTAATATCAGTACGGCTTTGCCCCCTCTATCCACTACCTCCTTTATTGCTTCAGATACTTCCAGGAGTGCCGTCTCCGTACTATCTCCGTACGTTTCTTGTATCTTGGGATTTTGAGGCGAGGTGCCACTCTAGAGAGGAGGTTCCTTTGTTGAAGGTGTTTGGTGATTTTATTCCTGATGAAGAGCGGTCCCATTCCATGTATCGCTTTGTGGGTGATACAAAGCAGCTTGAACGTGGATCTTCTGGCAACCGGTAACCAATGCAGGGCTTTCAAGGCAGGTGAGATGTGGTCTCGCGGTGTGATATGCAAGAGTAGTCTGGCAGCCGAGTTCTGAATCTGTTGTAGTCTTTTCATGGTCTTTAAAGGTGATCCGTGGTAGAGGCTATTGGCGTAATCGAGTTTGGACAGAACAAGGGAGATGGTAGCGTGGACCTTGAGTGAAAATCCCAAATGGGGGAATATTCGTCGCAGAGTGTTTATAGTGACAAAGCTTGATCTTGCTAGTTTGTCCACTTGGTCATTCATCGATAGCTTGGAGTCCATTGTCATTCCGAGGTTTCTTACTTCCTTCGATACTTTAAGTGGTGATCCCAGTTTATCAGGCCAGGCAGCAAGTGGGTCATAATGTTTCCAATCGCCACACGTGAGTATTTCCGTTTTGAAAGCATTCAATTTGAGATGGCTCCAAGTCATCCATTCCACGGCTCTGAGACAACTGAAAATTGGAGAGTTTCTAATGTCTTTGAGGCATTCCAGTTGAAGGAGTATTTGTGTGTCATCTGCATAGTTATAGCACGTGAGGTGAAATTGATTGATCAGTACCAGTAATGACTTCCTGTAGATGTTGAAAAGCATGGGCGAGATGATAGAGCCTTGAGGGACCCCTGCTTTTGTGGAGTATGGTTTGGACGAGAAAGGTGGGGTATGGATGACATTAGTTCTGTTTAGAAGGTAGGACGCAATCCAGTTTAGAGCAGTCCCCTCTATGCCGGCTTCGTAGAGTCTTTGTTTCAAAGTGTCATGGTCAACTGTGTCAAAGGCAGCCGTGAGGTCCAAGAGGAGTAGTGCAGCAACCCCGTTGCGGCCAACTGTGTTCTTCAGGTCATCCCAGATGGCAAGGAGAGCAGATTCTGTGCCTCTTACCGGACGGAATCCTGTTTGGAAGTCTGAAAGTATGGCATTCTCTTCAATGAATTGTGACAACTGGGCAAACGCTGCTCTATCAGTTTGCCCAGGAAAGGTCCATTTGTAATGGGTCTGTAGTTGTCAGGGTTCAGCAGGTCCAAGTTTGTTTTCTTCAGTAAAGGGCGTATGTATGGCTTTTTTAGTTCTTCTGGAAATATTCCAGTAGTTAAGGAATCGTTGATTCTTCTTACTGGAGTGGCAGCAGAGGTTGTTAAAAGAATTGTCTTGAAAGTTTGCAGTGGACACAGGTCAGAAGGGCTGCCGGCAGGCCTGCTTGCTTTGGCCAGGTCCATAAATTCATTGTGTGAGATGTATTGGAAGGAACGGAGAGGCTGGGTTAGAGTATTCTTGGATTGTTGTTTTGTAAAAGGGTTAGTGCTGGTGCTTTGTCTCCGTTTTAAGTATGTGTCCAACGTGTCTGCTTTGTCCGTGTAACGATTTGCCAGTTTGTCTGTGAAATCTTGAGTAACGGGATGAGTTCCTTCTAGGCAATTTGGTTTTCGAAATTCATTGAGTATTTTATAGAATTCTTTATTTGCACATTTAGCATTTTGAATCCTGTCTGAATAGTACTTTTTCTTTGCATTTTTGATAGCTGACTTGTGTAATCTGTTAATTTTCTGTAGGTGGAGTTTGTCTTGAGCCAGGCAGCTTTCTAATGTGTTGTTTTATGTCTTTTATCTCTATATTTCTCCAAGGTGCTTTTTTTCTTTTGTTCTGTTGTGTGGTTTTGAGTGGTATCAGGATGTCAAAAGCTTCCTGTAGCCACTCATATAATTTTTTAACAGAATTTATTGTTTCCAGATCTGTACTGGATATTAGTTGTGTTTCTAAGTGTTCCAAATTGAGTTTGTTCCACGGTCGATAGGTAGATGCATGTAAGGTAGTTTTAGGTGAGTCGATTAGTGTTGTTTTATGTTGGAATGCAAGCAAATGGTGGTCTGACCATGTGACTGGAGTTATAGTTTGAAAGTTAACTAGTTCGGTATTAGCAAAAATTACATCTAGGATGTGTCCAGCGATGTGTGTGGGTTTGTGGACGATCTGATGCAGGTTCAGTGCATCTAGGCCAGTGATTATTGTTTTCGGATGGGGCATATTGGGTTTGTCAAACCAAATGTTGAGGTTTATGTATTTTCAGGGAATGGCAGAATATTATTTCAAATTAGTGCGAGGATTTGCAGAGGAGAGTAGGAAAATGAGAAATCTTTTGAAGAAAGGTATAGATTTTGTATGGGATGAGAGTTGTGAACAAGAGTTTAAAGTTATAAAAAAATCTCCCTTTAATAATACAAGCAAATATAAGTACAGAAGATTACTTAACACAATCTTTCAAATATTTTGGAATCCTGCAAAATCTGTACGTCCTCAGTTCCTGTGCTTCCCTTATATGCACCACCTCCACTTGCTCCTGCCAGCTTCCACGTCCTCCATTTTCTCCTCCAACCACATTATTTCTAAACCCAACCACTCTGGGAACTTCTCTGCCATGCCTGCCCAAGTCTTCGCCATCGTCCATTGTGATTCGCTTCACAATACCGTGCCACTTTTCTCCAATTCTATCATTCCCCATTTCCCAATACTGCAAAATAACCATGCACCTCTAACTTTGAAAGGGCCACAGTATTTTTTCAAACCACCTTTCACCTGGCCTGAACTTACCTTCACATAATCTCCCATGCAGATTTTTCCTGTCCCCTTTTCTGCTCACTTACTTCTGGGAGAGTGGTCTTCAGTTTCATTGCTGATCAAAGACTTCATCCATGCTGGCAACATCTTTGTGCCAGCTTTCCTGCCCCTCACCAACTCAAAGAGAACTTCTCCAGTAACTCCATTCTTAGTTGTACATTTAGACCATACTAGATCCATAACTGCCGACCTGACATTTTTTCTGTAAGCAACTGCTATTTGAATAGCCCCTTTCACAATGTGATTAGCTCATTCTAAAATGCTACTGGCTTGTAGGTTGTATAACCACAGTTTGATACCACAGTTTCCAAAAAACGCCATTATCTCCTCCGAAACCAATTGCGTGCCATTATCAGTAATTGACTTCCAGGGATATCCTTCTGCTCTAAAAATTTCCTCTAGGGTCTTTATAGTAGCTTTTGTGGTGATTTCCCTGAAATTTCACGACCAGCCATTTAGAATGGAAATCAACCATCACCAAGGCAAACTTAAGCTCCCCTCCCAAACTCCCCATTGGCCTTATAAAATCTATGCCACGCCATCCCAGAATCATTTATCACACCTCCACATGCTTGACTACCAACTTTTAACCTTTTCTCGCCTTCTTTACAATCACCACATCACTCAACAATATTCCTCAATGTCACCATTCATCCCTGGCCACCAATAATTCGCCTGCAACCTTTTTTTTAGACAAACTCTGTCCTAAATGACCCTCATGAGGTACGTCAAACAGTTTCAATCTAAGATTAACTGGAGGAACAAACTTGTCCCCTCTCTTAATCAATAGTCGCCCCCCACCACTAACAACTCATCCAAAATGTTTATATATGGCCGCACCTGCACATTAAACAATCTTTCCCTCCTGCATCCCTTCTTAATCAACACAATAACTTTAGTGTCATCCACCATTCCTTTTCACCACTCTTCATTTGATACAGCACCTTAAGTGTAATCATACACATCTTCTACACTCACCACTGCACATTCTTTCTCATATGCCTTCACATTAATCTTATCCACAGTTTGCCAGTTCAACGGTAAGCATGACAAGCAGTCAGACATCCTTGCATATGTTCAATGGGATAACAATACTCCTGAAGCAGATGCTAGCCTCGCCAACCTTGCAGATTCCTTTCCTGCACCTCCTGGGAAAATTACTTTAACCAAAGGTTTGTGATCTGTGCGATGTGTTACTTGAATATCCCAGGTATAGGTACAGAAACACTCCATTCCCCACGCTGCAGCTAGAGCCTCCCTCTCAGTTATGGAAAAATTCCTTTCACTTAGAGTGAGTGACCTTGAAGCACAAGACATGTTTTGTCACCACCGGCATGAACCTGAGACAACACAGCAGCACCAGCTTGTACAGCACTGCCATCCACTGTAGGAATAGCTTTGAGTCCCATATCACATGAAGCTAAAACATCAGCCTTGGACATTTCACCCTTAATTTTGTCAAAAGCAAACTGCTGATCTTTTTCCCAAGCACAGTTACATCCTTTTCTTAGACTTTCTCATCTCCTCCGTTTTCCCTTCAAATTTTTTTATAAACTTAAGAGTAGTATTCTATAAGACCTAAAAAAGATCTATGATGATCTTTATGGACAGGAGCAGGTGCTTCCTTAATGGCTTTCAACAGATCTTTCTTCGGTTTCCCCCATCTTTAGAGAGTGTGTACCTACGATACTCAACTTCTTCAACTAGAAATTTACATTTCTCCTTTTTAAGAGAGTTAAGCCCACCTCAGTAAGCCAATCTAACACTTGTTTGAGTGTGATGTTGTGACTTTCAATAGTTTCTCCAAATACCAAGATGTCATCCTGAAAAACAAATGCAGCCAAAGATAGCCCAAACGGTATCCTAGATGCCTTCCATAGTTATAAAACTATAAGCCGTTTGGAATCTGTGCAATTTGATTTGGTGTTACACACTTTTTTAGATCAAGCTTGCTGAAAAAAGTCCACCTTTAAATCAATAATACAAATTCATTTATGTTGGGTAAAGGGTAATTGTCAGTCACAATATTACGATTAACACTGCACAGTTCAACGCTGGATCTTAGGCCACCTTCTGATTTTTCAGTTATCACAACTGGAGAGACCCACTTAGAGCTTTCAGTAGGCTCAATGACTCCCTCACTCACCATATCACCTAAAATGTTCTTGACCTCACTCCTCACAACAATAGGTACCCTCCTTATATTATGTTGGACTAGGACTGCATCAGACTTTAGGACAATTTTATGCACATATCCCTTCAATTCTCCTAATCTGTCCACAAAAAGACCAATTTAGTCCCCTCAACAATTTTATCCAGTGAAATGTCGTCTACCACCATAACCCGGTTAGGGGCCTGTGGATTGATGACTATGTGAAGATATTGATGCTGCCACCCCAGAATTGGAGGTCCTGATTCTGCCACATAAACTTTACCTTCAAACGATCTGTTTTAAAAGTTAATTTTGGTCGACATATGGCCAACAATCTCAATCTGTTCTCCTTGGTACCCCTTGGGACTTATATCCTTTGATAGCAGACAAACATTTGTCCACTCTTGTGCAAGCATACGCTTGGGTATCTTCGTATACAGTGAGCCTGGGTCTACCATGAGCTGAACAATTCTGCATTTGATCCCGAAATCTGCTTTTGGTCTAATAATTCTCCTAGAACATTAGTTTGTGTCATCAATGCATAAGATTCTATCTTTCTTTTCGTGTATCACATTCCCTTTGCATTCTTCACAGCAACTTTAGGTTTGGGATTAACTTTACACATACGTGCAAAGTGTCCTTTGCAAACATTTCCTGCAGTCCTTTCCCTCAGCAAACATGCTTTGAATTCAGAAAGTTACTCCCACACCTAGATCAACTTTTATAACTTCACTTGTGTTTTGATAGAGACATTATAGCGCTTTGTAGCTACCAGGACCGTAGCCTCGTCTGTATTTTCAACACAAGTAACTTCTCCAGTCCCATTGTCTCTCTTGTCCATTTCCTTTATGCAGAATTCCGATTGCTCTACTGCGTTAGCTATTTCAATGGTGTCCTTTAGTGAAGGATTTGTAACTGCCCACAGCCTTTCTTGCATTTTTTTTGCTTCTACACTGCAATATTTACTGACCATGTATCAATTAATCAGTCATTCCCCCAAACTGACATTTGATTGATAACTCCCTCAATCTGGAACCAAATCATCCACTGATTCTCCAATTTTTTGTGATTGGGTATAAAACTTAAATCTACACATAACCATGTTAGTATCTTTGGCAAATTCATTTTCCAATCATTTCTCTGCTTCCTTGTAAAAATCGTTAAATTGTTCCCCATCCTGGTACCTGGCAACAGGTAAGTACTTAAATACATGCTGACCCTCCCTGTGAAGTGTGCTCAAAGAATTGTCTTTTTCCTAGATGGCCGAAAAACTTGGCAATCTAATGCTTCCAAGTAGTTCTCGAATATATCTATCCACTCTTCCCATTCAATTTATGGGAACACTGTTTGCGTTAAAAATAGTGGTGGAGGTATTATCCCTGAAGAGTTTGTAGAATCCATATCGATAGAAGTTATAATTTAGTAGCCTGAATTGTCTTTATGTTGTTGGAAGCAAAAATGTAGTCCTATTTCAGTGTTTATTGCTGTCACTGATCCTTTGTCCTTTTACAATGCTTATGACGCTTTTGTTTTGGAAGCCTGGGAAGAAGGCGGAGCTGCTATCCAAAGGCAAGGTTTCTGTCTGTGAGACAAAGCGGACGCCAGGTGTTCTCCGATCAGGGTGAGACCAACTTATTAAAGTCTCAATTTTACTGGTGCATCAAACCAGGTGAGAGTAAGTGCTGTGCCTGTGACATTCAGTAGATGTGCAGAGATGAGGCAGTTGTTTGCGCTCCAAACCAGCTAGTGAGTGCCTTCCCAGGCAGTCAACATACAAAGAGGGTGCTCTCAGCGAGCGTGTAAAGCTGTGAAATGCTGCTTATAGGCACAGGCGTGCGACAGCAGGGGAGAGCTGACAGCGCCAACAACGTTTAGTCTCCACAGCCTTACACGGAAGCGGTGTTCACACAGGGATTCATCTCCTTTAATTAGCCAGTCTTTCACAGCCAAATAATACCTTCAGGCACATGTGGGTGATCTCAAACGAGTCCTTGCTGAACGAGGCACACAAGACTAAGTATACTGGACCGCAGGCTGTCTTGTGAGCTGAGCTGGTGATTATCGCCAAAATCTTGTAAAAACTTAATGCTCCACAAAGCGTAGTTAAAACACTTCAGTTTTTTCAATGTAAAACGGCCTCAAGCAGTCCTTCACCACCAGCCAGCCAGCTAACCAACTGACTCATGCTCAACTCATAAGCAGAACCTTCACAAAACATTCTAAATGACATAGGAAACATTCTTGAGCTGGAATGAACCTACACCAACTCAGGATACGAGTTACCTATGCTTCCAAGGGAAGATGTTGTGTTAGGCATAGTAGGACATGTACATGAGGTAAGAAGACAAGTATAGGTCATGGCTCCCATACACATCTACTCCAGGTGGCCCGTGGTGCTCTACACATAAGGGGTAGAGACTAAACATGTCACAGGGTGTTTGAAAATGTCATTGGCAGAGAAAGCACTCACAATATAATCTTAACAGACAATGGAGTACAATTGGTGTCTAGAGAGAACGTGGTTAGACTTAAAAAATGAGTGTTGTATCATCCAGAAGCAAATGGAATGGTAGAACACTTGAACAGAATCATAAAAGACCATTCCGATGACAAAAGACAATGGAAGAGAATGGTAGGATGGAGTGAGAAGAAGAGTAGAGGAGAAGAGACTCACCCTACAGTCTAGTACAGGCAAGACAGATTTTGAGTTGTTCAGGGGTAGGAAGCCCAACAGCGTAGTTTCACCAGCGTTGATCCACCAGGATCAGGATGGATGGAGTTCAGTTTGACTGGAGGAAAAAAATAGTTGTTGAAAGCAAATGAGAGGGAGGGATGGTTTGATGTGAAAAGAACAGTGAAAAAAGACAAGGGTCAAGGAGAGTGATTGGATTTGCATAGAAAACCTGCAATTAGCAATGAGAACCCTATGTTTTCAAAGCCCATCAGAATGATCAGGTTGTTTACAAATGAAGTGAAGGATCATTCATGCATTTGGAATCTGAACAGTGATAGTGTTCAAATGAGAAGTGAGGGAGAATAAAAAGAGCTGGAAATAATGTGGAAGGGAGAGGGACAAAAGTAACACTGTTGGAGAAGAAAGAGAGCTCAAAAAGAGTAACAGAAATAGAATAATTCTTAAGTGTTTGGAGGATTATAAAACATGATAGAACAATCCCATAAGAACAAGGTGTGAGCTCATATTTCAATTTTAACTTTCCCCAAGAATTCGGATGTTTATAAAACATGATAGATCTATCCTGTAACATGTGAGCTCACATTTCCATTCCTTATGTAATGTTTTAGGTGCTTCCTTGTTGTGTATTGTTTACTATCGAATGCTCCTTCTCGTGCTGCTCCCTAGCTACACTTAATGTTCTAGATTGTGAGGACTGTTTGTTCGAGGAGCCGGTGGAGCAGGAAGGGCGTTCAAGCAGTCTGTTCTCCAATACCTATGGTGTTTCCAGCTTAAATAAATACTTGAATCTATTCCGTGGATCGTCATTACTCAACAATTTGGTGACGATTACTTCGCTGGAACACCAAGAACCTACGCGTGTGGGAGTACAGCGCTTGTGTTTTGAAGGATATTACGCTTCACCAATCTTGAAGATTGTGGAACATTCTTCTCTGAAGATATTTTTCTGCCTTCAATCTACGCTTTGCTTTTTACTTAATTTATTGCAGAATCTACTCTAAGCTGAGCCAGTTTAAGGACTTTGTTTACCTTCAATTTCCTTTGGCAACGGCTCTCGAATCATTCTGCCACCGGATTCTGTTTGCTGACCCGTCGTCCGAATGCTTCTGCTACCAGATTCTAATTGCTGCCGTCTTCCGGAACCTTGTTTCCTGTCGTTCTCTTTGGTTTTACGTGCTTCGTCAAGAAGTCATTTTTGACGCTCTACGTACTGCGTCCTTCATTGGACAATCTACTTCCTGGCAAATCATTCTAGGATTTACGCTTTTCCCGCGCGTATCCTAGCAACACTACACTTCAGAAAGGAACCTTTCAATTTAGGATTCACGCTGTTACGGCGCATATCCTAGCAACGTTCGTCTTTTTTTTAAGGAGAAACTTTTCAACGGGTGGAATATTTTAACGCTCCTGCTCTGCCAATGGAACATTTTCACGCCTTATTTCTTCTATATTGAGCCTACGTTTACAACATTATGTAACGTATATTGACATATATTGTGGCATCTTCTATGTGCTTATATTATCAATTTTCTTTTTACTTAATTTTATTGTTCTACTTTCCTATTTTGTCATAGTTTTATTTTCTACCTACCGCTTATACGCACACCTCATAACATTTTTACAATTTATTATTGTAATAATGAGTACACAGAATTACTCCTTAACTCCACCTCAAGCATTTTGGCCAGCTGGGGGAGAGCCATGCATGAAATGGCCTGATTGGAAATCATATTTCCAAAATTACCTTGATACCATTGATTTAGAAGGTAAAATGAAACCTGAACAAAAGAAACGTATATTTTTACCATTTTTTTTTTACCATTTCCAAGCTTTATTTCGATCTTTGTAGACCATAAAAGCAAAAAATAAAATACATACATCACTGAATTTGAGCAATAAAAACATCAATAAACATTACAGAGTATAACCATGTACAGTAAACTGAACAAATTTCATGGCAGTTAAAAAATATTAAAATTTAAAAAAGCAAATTAAACAAAGATTTCATGTATTAGTAAGATCAAAACAGTAGGAAATGGGAAGGGAACATTTATCATGTGCGAGGAGGTTAAAAACTTGCGGCGCCTATGCCACATAGAATTAAGAAAACGGGACACAGCAAAAACAATCGGGGGATGAGTATCGGTTCTCAAAACTCTAAAGGCCTCCTGTGACTGTCTATACCCCAGGTTCCTGCATATTGGCAAGAGCCAATACCTCTTGGGTATATTGTATCCTGGACAAAAGAAGAAAACATGAATAGGTGACTCTTCTTGGCTATTGCAGGCAGGACATCCAATAGGGGAAGTTTTTGACCATTTATTTATAAATGCATGGACCGGCAAGCAACCCAATCTAAACTGGACATAGAGTTTCCTTGCCATAAACGGATGAACATCATCAAGGAAGACCTCAAATAAATACTGATCTTTAAAATTGAGGAAGTCCGAGGTTAAACGGCCTGATTTTATACTCCTTGAATTTCAGCCAGTCTAAACTGTCTGTAAATTTTGACTAGATCAAGCCGTGATATTGTCGGGGACACTTCCTCAGGGTGGGTCCATAGGTTCGGACGGCCTAGTCTAATGCACAGGTCTTTTATGTATGCGAACCAAGATAGTTTTCCCACCCCTGGGAGCCCCAAGATCGCCTTGAGTTCCGACTGGTAGGCTATTAACTCGGGAGTCGCCCATAGTCTACGCCAGAAAGTCAAGGGTCGCAGTCCAATCTCCTCATCTATGGGTCTAATCCCGAGGTCCATACGAAGGGGGATAAGAGGAGTGCTTTGTGGTAGGCCCAAGAGCTGTCTCATAAACTTGTTCTCGGTTTTAACCAGTCCACCTACTGGGAGGTGTCCCCATAGTTCTGCCCCATACATTATAGCACTCCTGATTTGAACTTTATATATCTCAGTCAACTGACCCGGTTGTCTAGATTTTGAGTTCCTGTATAATTTTGCTATTCTTCCGGCCATCTGTGCTAACCTTAAACCTGCCTTGTTTTGCTGTGGGCCCCACCCAAAGGTTTCCGTCAGCGTAACACCCAGATAGTCAAAGACAGCTACCCTCTCTAGCTGGATACCATTTAAGGTAGGATTAGGGCGAGATGTTTTACTAGGATTAAATACCATATACTTGGTTTTTAGTGTGTTAATCTCTAAGCCCCTATTTTTGCAAAATAAAGAGAAGCTGTCAAGGGTCCTTTGGATGCCCATGGACGATTTAGATAGTAACAAGGTGTCGTCCGCAAACATCATTGCTGGCACCTTGCCAAGGGCGAGCTTTGGGGCATCAATGTTGACTACCTCATTTAATTGGTCCACCAGGGCATTAATAAAAAGACAGAACAGTGTGGGGGCCAGAACACACCCCTGCCTTACACCCCTATTCACTGGGAAGCGTGGGGTCAATTCCCCATATCTCACCTGGGCAAAATTTCCAGTGTGCAAACGCTTGATCAAAGATAGCAAATAGGCCGGAATGCCCAGTTGCTCTAGAACTGCCCAAAGTTTGACACGAGGCACCAAATCAAAGGCTGTTTTTAAATCAACGAAGATCAAATAGAGGCTCCCACCCTCTATAGTCACCGTCTTCCAATATAGTAATTGGAGCCTAAAGATTTGGTCAATGGTAGAAATATTTTTACGGAAGCCTGCCTGGTACGCACTCAGAATCTCCCGCTCGTCCACCCAGGACTGAAGGCGCTCCAAGACAATCCTGGCAAACAACTTCTGAGTTACGTCAATCAGGCTTATTGGCCTGTAATTAGAGGGCAGGAGGGGAGAACCCTTCTTGTATACTGGGAAGATTTCTACCCCTAACCAAGTATCCGGGATTTTCATGCCATTTAATATGGCATTAAATATTACACATAAATAAGGACCCCAAATATTGGGCTGATCCCGAAAAGATCCCCGGGAATCTTATCTAATCCAGGGGCCTTTCCAAGGGAAGCTTCCCAATTGCACTCAGCACTTCAGTCAGAGTAAACCCTACATCGTCTACGAGGGATCCCCCACAACAGTTGGCACAATTCCCCCTATGGGCTCTATAATGTCCTGTGTAGAATACAACGATTGGAAATGAAGTTTCCAAGCGTCAGCAGCAATATTCGGCTCAATAGGTGCGCTCTCTGAGGAACTTACTGTTCGAACCAGGGTCCAAAACGCCCTCATGTCTCTATTAGTGAGAGCCTGTTTAATTGCATCCCATCTTTCAGACTCCCACTCCGTTTTGGCTAACTTTAGACTATCACTGTACAAGGCCCTCCTAGTTTTTATCAGTGATCTGTCTTTTAATTTTATGGCGTCAATGAGGGCACCCTTTGCCATTCGGCAGGAGTTGTTAAACCAAGTGGATTTAGGTGTCCTCTTGCCTTTAGAATGTATCAGAGGATTAAAAATGTTGGTCAGGCTAGTGGTCAAGTCCGCATGGATAGCCGTAAGTTGAGCGATAGTACCAGGAGAGATGGGAATCTGTGCGGCCTTCTCCATTGCCAATAAAGGTGGAATAATTAGGGAATACAGGGCAGCAGCCTTGCCTGGGGACTGTTTCAGGGTTTCCCACCTAATTCTCCTTCTGTTATTGTCTAAAGATAGATTGGTACCAGAGAGGGGGCTAGAGATTGGTGGACTAAAGGTTCCGAGAGCTTAAGATCGAGTACCAGAGCGTTGTGGTCGCTGTCATGTCTTGGCCAGACAGCGAAGTCAACTACCCAATGCCATATACTTGCTTCCACCAGAATATAGTCCAATAGAGATGCTTGCCCTGGTCTATTAAAAGTAGGTTTTCCTGGTTGGTCTGACTTAATACGACCATTACATGCCCTCAGTGCATGAGTTAGTGTGACTGCATTAATCTGTAATACCAAGGGGGTCCAAGCTCTTACCAGAGGAATCTACGGTTCAGGAATTAGCCAAAGGGAATCCTCGGTAGTGAACGAAGAGTCAGTAGGGAGGGCTAGGGGCTCAAACTGGCAATTAAAATCACCTCCTATCACCATCCTAGTATTCGGGGGAACTAGCTCAATGAATGTGGCAAGCATATCTATGGTCTGGGATTCCTGGGCAAAGGTTACTGGACGGGAATAGATGTTAATAAATGCAATTTTAATCCCAGCATTAAAAGTAAGGAGGGTGCACTGGATATCATCTGAGGAGGTGTTCAGCTGTTCAACAGTACAGTCCAGATGTGTAGCGACCCACGTGCCTAACCCTCCCGATGGTCTACCTCTGCCTCCCATAGTTGCTAGCACATTAAAAGTTGCAAAGCCCCTCATGACAGAGTCCTCTCTAGCCCAAGTCTCCTGAAACATACACACGTCATGATTTTGTACAAATTGTATCCAGTCAGGATTTTGAAGTTTATTTTTGATACCGGCAATGTTCCACGACAGCACCCTCAGCTGGAGGCCCAAGTTCAAGGTGGCATCACGCACAATAGGACCAAAGGGGTTCGAAGTTTGTGTGATGTCTGGCTCGATCTCAGGATCTGGTACTCCCACATCCACTAAAGATCTATTCCTGCCCATAGGTGCGATTATAAATTCAGAGGTAAGAGGGGCTTGATTATTTGATACAACTGAAGTAGCACCTACAGAACCTTGGAGTCCCAGGTGAGATTCATAAAAAGTTCGCCAGAGGCATCTTGTGTCACACCAGCATTATTTAGGGGCTGCAACCCAGTGATTTTCGGATTAGGCTCACTTTTAGTCCCCCTAGCCCCTGGGTAAAAGAGGGATCAGATGGAGTCGAAAGTCAATCTACCTCTTCAAGGGCCCCAAACCTATTTGCTACTGGAACATTATACTGTATTCTGGAGAGTTGGCCAAATGTGGGATGGGGTTGTAACCAGTGTGTTGGAGCTCTAGTGCCTGGGGTCCATGGAGATGGGTAGTTACAAGAATAAAAAAAAGGCCAAGGTGTGTAATTGGATCCTTGTAGGCGGTGCATAAAAGCTGGGAGACTGATCAGCCAAAATTCGGACTGTCCGGGGATTACTATAATGAATAACTATACAGTCTCCTTTGATTGTCTTAGGGTTCTTACCAACCCACCCCACTCTCTGAACTAGTAGTATCTCACCCGCCCTATCATAAGGGAACTGTGCATACCTGGTGAGCCATAAAAGGCACTTGTTTTTCAACTCCAGCTGTGTTTCTTTCTTTCCAGTTTTTAATTCAGGTACACCAGTTAAAACTGTAACATAAGGGAGTGAGGCTGGCGGTAGATCGATTATTGGCAGGGCCAGGGGAACTGGGCCTGTATTCACATTATCTGCTGAGATAGGCACTTCCCTATCCATCGACTGGTCAGTATGGAAACTCCCACTCTGCGTACTAGGGCCCCTGGTGCTAGGAATGTCCCTCCTTATTTGAGCTCGGTATGTACCGAGTTCCTTACCAGGAGAATAAACATTACCCTCTTGAGCAACGCTAGGAGCCCCTAACTTGACAGCACTCATAGGGGCTAGGCGTGATGGAATAGTGGAAGTGCCACCTCTAGCTAGTGGAGGTTGCCCTACTTTGTCCGTCTGTGAACTACAGTCTTTCTTCTCCACTGGTGCCGGCAAGATGTTAGCCAGAGGGTTGCCCAGTACACACGGGGCAGACATCTGGTCACTAAGTCTGTTCCCAAGATGGTTCTCTAATTCTTCTTTAACAATGGCTCTCATCTGTACCTCTAACTCCACTATCAGGTTCCTCACCCATAAAGGGCAATCAGGATGTTTATAAGAATTTGAGGGAGATTCTACCACTCTTCCCAGTCTGACTGATTCTCCCTCACTGAGACTAATTTCTGCACTGGTCTTTTTGTTTGATCCTGTCCCATTGCCCATTTTTCGCCTCACGGCTTTCGGTAAAGTAGTATTTATTCTACGTTTGCGGGTTCTTGGTTTTGCTGGGGAGGGTTATAAGGGTGATAACAGAGTCTCGCTTGGTCCAGGTAAAGATTTTAACGAGGTAAGGGTGGAACCCGGACTGGATTGTACAGAAATAGGTGGCTCAGAGGATTGAAGAAAGATGTCTGGGGTTAAGGATAGTCGCCTCTCTGTAAGCTCAATTTTAGTCGAGACTACCCCAATAGCTCTCTGAAGCATCCTATCAATTGAAGTTTGGGGGAGTGGGGCCGGTATTAACACCAAAGGATTTTTTTTGGGTGCCCAGCCACGCTTCCCCATATCCAAAACAAATGGAGAAGCAATCATACAATAACACAAAAAGGAGACCAAGTAAATACAAACCCAAAAGTCGGGTTAACAAATAACCAATCAACTGGATATCAGAGTTAGTCAAAAGCCAAACAAAGCCTTGCCCCTAAGGACAAAAGTGCAACGTGCTTAATATGATTGAGAGCAGAAGGACATGTAAACATAGACCAAAAAGTGCAAAGTGCTATGGCTAACAAGGCCTAGCCCCAAAGGACAAAAGTGCGATGTGCTTATATTTTTACATTCTATTGGTCCCATGGGGTTGAAAGTTTATGAACCACCTAATGTTGTAGGCGTTGGCGATATTAATGTTTTTGATGCTGCCATCGCTGCTTTTGATAAATATTTTGCTCCTAACCTTTGCATTGGAATTGTTAGGTACAAATTTTTCAAAAGAAAGCAGAGTTCGAATGAGAGTGTGGATGAATACGTGGCAGCTTTACGCAAACTTTCCCTAGATTGTAAATTTGAAGGGTTGCAAGAGCAGTTTATCAGGGATCAAGTTGTCATGCATGTTAATGATCCAGCTATCCAAGAAAGGCTTTGGATTAATGGTGACGCCAATTTATCTGATAGTTTAGCTATAGTAAGAAAAGCTGAAATGTCAAGTTGAAGTTTAAAAGAGGTTAAAGGTGAAGATTCTGTTAAACAAGATGATGTGGTAAGCAAAATTAAAAGCAAAGAAAAGAGTTACATTTCTAATGACAAAACTAATGACAGAGAGAAAGTTGGTAAAAACATAAAATTTCAACTGAACAAAAAGAAATAAATTTTCAGATGCTATCGCTGTAACAGTGAAACACATTTGGCGCATAGTAAATCTTGCCCCGCCCTTAAAGTGAAATGTTCTTCCTGTGGAAAAATTGGGCATTATACTAAAGTATGTAGGTCAAAGAAAACTTCTAAAGTGAAGTATGTTGAAGAAAGTGATGATTCTGATACTGAAGAACGAGTCAATAGAGTTTTTCACACCAAAGATTCATTCTTATTAATGGTTAATGATGATGGTGTTGTTAGAAAAAAAAACTATGTGTTTAATGAATATTGGGGGTGTTCAAATCAACACATATGCGGATTCAGGTTCACCTTACACTATTATTAATGAGAATGTGTGGAGAAATAGTTTTGTCTAACATATTGGAGAAAAGTTGTTTCCCACAAACATTAGGCCAGAAAGTTTCTCAGGTGAAAAGATTGATATGATAGGCTACAGACCTTTACTTTTCAAGTTCAAAGATAGGGAAAGTCAAGGGCATTTGTACATTGCAAAAAAGGCCGATCAGTTTTAGGTTGGCATGATCAAGGAAACCTTGGAATGATTCTTAATCCTAATGCGTCTGAGCCGGTCATGGGCATTGATGATGGAGAAGTGATAGGGAAAGTTATGTTAAGGAAATTTCCTAAAGTATTTTCAGGAAAAATTGGCAACCTTACTAATTTTGAGCATTGCATTATCCTTAAAGACACTGCTCAACCTAAAATTCACAAGGCTAGAAACATTCCATTGTTGTTGAAGAACGAAGTACAAAGGGAATTAGATAAATTATTACAAGCGGATATCATTGAGGAGATTGAAGCAGCAGAATGGTTATCTCCGGTAGTTATTGCCAGACGGAGTAACGGCAAAATTAGGCTATGCATAGACTTGCGCTATCTTAATAACAACATTATCATTGACAAATTTCCATTGCCTAAAATTTCTGAAATGCTTGCTTCTGTGGGTGGTGCCAAATGGTTCACTTCCCTTGACCTATCTGCGGCATATCATCAGATTTCATTGCAAGAGGATTGTAAAAAGTACACTGCATTCATTACTCCCCTGGGTTGTTATCAATACAAGAGGATGCCTTTTGGGTTGGCGTCTCCAGCCGCTGTCTTCCAAAGACTAATGCATCACCTTTTTGGTAAAATAAAAAACGTCAAATGCTTTCAGGACGACATATTAGTGTATGGTAAATCTAAAGAAGAACATGATTCTATTTTAAATGAGGTAGTGGAAATTTTGAATAATAGGAATCTTACTGTTGAGTATTCCAAGTGCAAATTTGCCAAAACATCTGTCTCTTATCTGGGACATGTTTTGAGTGCAAATGGCATTTCACCTAAACCTGAATTGATTGATGCTATCATCAAAGCTCCAGCTCCTTCAAACAAGGAGGAGTTGAGATTGTTTTTAGGTCTTGCGGAGTTTTACTCCAAGTTTGTCGGGGATTTTTCAAGCAAAATCTATAATGTGAGGCAATTGTTAAAACAAAAATGTAAATTTTGTTGGTCTTCCAAGTACCAGCAGGAATTCGAACAGATCAAAAAAGACATTGCCGGTGCTCCTGCCTTAAGAAATTTTAATCCTGATCTTGATAACATTGTCAGAGTAGATGCCAGCAATAAAGGTTTAGGTGGTGTGTTAATTCAAAAAGATTCAAAAGGTTTGGAAACGACCGTTGCTTTTGCGTCTAGAGCCTTATCACCTTTAGAGGAAAAATTCTCTGTGATAGAAAAGGAGACTTTGGCTTGTGTTTGGGCTCTTGAACGTTTTAGGCCTTTCGTGTGGGGTAAAGCATGTGTGTTGAGGTCGGATCACAAACCTCTTGTCAAGTTATTAACTACTGAGGGCATGTTTAGAGCTTCAGCCAGGATAGCCAGAATGTCTATGAGACGCCAAGATTTTATCTATACTATTGAATATGTTCCTGGGAAAAGCAATGTTACTGCTGATTTTCTTTCCAGGATGCCTTTAGACAGTGAGGAAGGTGAAGTGTCTGAATGGGAAGATTTTAGAATTACATACATTTTTGATCAAGGCATAACATGCATTAAGAAAGAAGAATGGATTGAAGAGTGTTCTCGCGACAAAGTTTTAGTTAAACTGGGTGAATACATTAAAGATGGTTGGCCTAGTAAATCTAGTCTTACCGTGGAATTAAGGCAGTTCTGGGAAGTGAGATGTGAATTGAGTGTTGAGGACAACATAACAAAAAGGGGAGAGAGAGTAATTCCTCCCAGGAGTCTGTTGAAGAATATGGTGGCTTTATGTCATGAAGGGCATATGGGCATTGTTAGGACCAAACAAAAGGTCAAACAGTGGTTTTGGTGGCCTGGACTGGTTTGTTGAAAGATTTGTGAGGGATTGTTCCGCTTGTGCCAATTCCGATAAGTCTTTAAAAACATTGAAACCATCTATGTGTGAACCTATTGTTCCCTATGGGCCTTGGGAAACTTTAGCCATAGACATTACAGGCCCAATTGGAGAGAATCATAAGTTTGATATGTTTTCCAGATGGCCTGTCATAAAAATTGTTGATAGAGTTGATTCTGATGCCGTTTTAATATTCCTGGATGAAGTTTTTCTCAACGAGGGTATTCCTAAACTTATTGTTAGTGATAATGGTGTACAATTTGTTTCTGGTAAGGCACAAAATTACTTTGCCATGGTTGGCATTAAACACAAAACTACATCTCTTTATAACCCCAGCGGCAATGGCATGATAGAACAATTCAACAGAGTGATGAAGAATGCTGTTCAATTGGCCATGAAAAACAACGAAAATTGGGAAATCCAAGTGGTTAAAGCTGTATGGGCTTACAGAATTTCTGTGCATGGTGCTTTAGGAGTTTCCCCTTTTGTTGTCATGCGAGGAAGAGAAGCGCGAACGAAAGTTAATCCTGATTGGCTTCTGCATCCTATTAACAATGAGATTTCCATGGAGGATATTAGGAAGAGAATTGTGGATACCCATTTGAAGTATAAGGAACAATATGATCTCAAAACCAATTCCAAAGATGTTAGGATGGAAGTAGGGATGTTAGTTAAAGTGAGAAATCCCAGTAAGGTTAAAAGCTTTGAAGCTTAGCAGAGTCGGACTGTCTAGTTATACTTCGTTTTATTTCAGGTCGGACTGATGCTCGCGTGAACTTGTGGAGTTTAACATTTTGCTTCATGAAACGTTTATCATGATGTTTCCCCTTTTTGCTACTTTACGCTGTTTTTGAAGTAAGTTTTGTGGACAGTTACAATTAAGATAAGGAAGGGACTAGGGTTTCTTTTTGGATGGCTTGGGATGTTATATTTATAGTGCCATTTTTAACATATGGATCTTGATTTAGGGAAAACGTGCTTTGGACACTTTTTCCTGTTTATACTACCTATCTTTTGGTGTGTTCATTTTTTCCTGCGTTCCCTTAAATTGTTCTGTTTTTTAACGGTATAATTGTATAGTCTCCTACTTAGGCTCTTGTGAATGCTGATCTCGCTACATTAAGGACCTCGTTATGTACTCTACTTACTCTAGAGGCATTTATTGTTTTAAGAGTGACGATGTTCTCTTACTAGTTATATTTTGCAGTGTGAGAAAACTATGTGGTTAACTTGCTTCTTGTAACTCACATATGTCTTTATCTATAGTGATTATCTGGTCATTTGTTGCCATCTGGACCTGTTCTGAAACTTGTATTCGAAACCTGACCGCTGACATTATAAACCCAGATTTTGATTGCTATTATTCTTGACATATACGAGTACCGTTTTTTGAAGGTAACAGTGAATAATATCTTTTTCTCTTTTCTGAGGCACTTATTCTAACAGAATTGGGTGTTTGCACGAGGTAACCTCGATACAATTTATTTCACCTATTTTGTGCACTATGTTGGTGGTATCTTCACATCTCTTAACACTTTGGTCTTATATCAGGATTCATGCTCTTTTTTGATTAAGTATATGTGTTTTCTTGGACACCTTGTCAACACATTTATTTTTAAATCTATGTGTATTACTTGTCAAAGAAAGGTATACTGACTTTTGTTTATCTGTTAAGCTCATTCCCCTTATGTTTGACGCTAAGAAATCTGCCATATTATTTTTTGTCAACAGCCTTGAAAAAGTCGTTTTACGACGAAACACGTGTTGGCTGTGTAATTTCCGACATCTACGTGCCGTTATATTTACAAAATCAACGTGTCAAGACTTTGGAATTTGCTTTTTCTTCCTTTCTGTATTAAATATTTTACTGGTTTATTGTGCACCAGTTTGAACTTTTTTGTGTTGTGCTCTGTTAACTAAAATTTCATTGCAAGATATGTTTAGAGGAATTGTGTATTTCTCCCAATATTGAGTAGCATTGTGGATGGCACGGTGCTTAACATTGAGCACGGAAATGGACCTTTTTTTCTTGTGACACATATATGTGAATTTTGCAGAGGTGCTGACGTATTGTTCGATTGAGACCACTGCCATCATTCTTGTTTGTCACATGATAGAACAATTCAACAGAGTGATGAAGAATGCTGTTCAATTGGCCATGAAAAACAACGAAAATTGGGAAATCCAAGTGGTTAAAGCTGTATGGGCTTACAGAATTTCTGTGCATGGTGCTTTAGGAGTTTCCCCTTTTGTTGTCATGAGAGGAAGAGAAGCGCGAACGAAAGTTAATCCTGATTGGCTTCTGCATCCTATTAACAATGAGATTTCCATGGAGGATATTAGGAAGAGAATTGTGGATACCCATTTAAAGTATAAGGAACAATATGATCTCAAAACCAATTCCAAAGATGTTAGGATGGAAGTAGGGATGTTAGTTAAAGTGAGAAATCCCAGTAAGGTTAAAAAAGGGGATAGTCAATTCTCTGAGCCATTAACTGTTGTGGAGGTCTTACGCAATGCTGTTTTGTTAAGTGATGGCAAAGTTTGGAATTTAAAAAGAATTGCTGTGGTTAATCAAGACTTAGCAAGGGATGATAAGTTTACCAAGAAGTCGGATTTGTTTGATGATTTTGAAGATCTTGACGTTTGTGACAGTTTGGCAGAGAGCAACACTGTGAACGATGATGTTGGTGGTAATTCTTCTAGCGTGGTGAGACAAGATGGTGATTATAGTTTATTGAATGAAAATGTTGGAAATGATTGTGGCATTACGTTGCATGAGGAGTCTTCTGTTGAAGGCTGTTGTAGTAGTACTTTGCCCAGAGCAAGCAATATTAAATCTTCTGATGGACGTTGTTGCAGCAATGCTTTGCATAAGACCAGCATGGATAAAACTTCTAAAGGTGGCAAACGTGTTAGTTCTAAACCTAAATGGTTATCTGACTATGAATGTGATCTAGATGTTGTATAGCTTTGATTCATTCTCACTGTTATGTTTGTTTTATTATTTTTTGTTTCATATTTTGTTCGGGGAAGATGTGTTGTGTATTGTTTACTATCGAATGCTCCTTCTCGTGCTGCTCCCTAGCTACACTTAATGTTCTAGATTGTGAGGACTGTTTGTCCGAGGAGCCGGTGGAGCAGGAAGGGCGTTCAAGCAGTCTGTTCTCCAATACCTATGGTGTTTCCAGCTTAAATAAATACTTGAATCTATTCCGTGGATCGTCATTACTCAACATTCCTTTTATTATTCACGCAACGTAACGTTTACAGGATGATCTTTCATTGTAATGCAAATATTGCTGTATTATGTTGTAGGATAGGAGATGTGTGATATCTGGGGTTTGTGGAGCATAAACAAGAACATCGAATGTAGTGTGTGTAATGACCAGTTGTAATTAGAAGGTAAGAAAGAGGCAGTTAAGATCAGATGAGTTGGAATACAGAACAGTTGTAAGGCTGGGACATTATTATTTTAGAATAAACGTATGAAGTTAACCTAACCCATGTTCATGAGGAGGAAACCACTGTTACATTGAGTTCTAAAGGTCAGCAACTCCCTAGCCTACTTACTGTCTCCAAATCATCTTATTTCATCAGTGTAAAGAACCAGGGTGATGTTGCTAGTGTTCTCTGCTGAAGACAATCTAGGACCTTCCCCCAGAGAATCAGCTGAAAAGGGATTTAGGCTGCAATAGTTTAAAGCATGGGTACTCACAAACTTTCTCTCGGGGGCCAAATTTACAGTGTGGTTTGTGGTCGAGGGCTGCACCGGTGGGGGCGGGGTCATTGGGGGAGGGGTCGGGGCTAGAGCAAAACAAAACTGTGACCATGAGGTGGAACACAGGCCCCTGCAGCGGACGCCTTCGTCCACTGAGCCACCGGACCCGGCATACACATCTCTCTGTCTCCCTCCCTCTCTCTGTCTCCCTCCCTCTCTCTGTCTCTCTTCCTCTCTCTGTCTCCCTCCCTCCCTCTCTCTCTCTGTCTCCCTCCCTCCCTCTATCTCGCTCTCTTTCCATCTCTCTCTCTCCCTCCCTCTCTCTGTCTCCCTCCCTCTGTCTCCCTCCCTGTCTCCCTCCTTCTGTCTCCCTCTATGTCTCCCTCCCTCTGTCTGTCGCCCTCCTCCCTCTGTCTGTCGCCCTCCTCCCTCTCGCCCTCCTCCCTGTCTCTCTCTGTCTGTCTCCCTCTGTCTGTCGCCCTCTGTCTCCCTCTATCGGTCTCCCTCCCTCTGTCTGTCGCCCTCCTCCCTCTGCCTGTCGCCCTCCTCCCTCTGCCTGTCGCCCTCCTCCCTCTGCCTGTCTCCCTCTGTCTGTCTCCCTCCCTCGGTCTGTCTCTCTCGGTCTGTCTCTCTTTGTCTCCCTCCCTCTCTCTGTCTCTCCCTCTGTCTCTCTGTCTCCCTCCCTCTCTCTGTCTCCCTCTCTCTGTCACCCTCCTCCCTCTGCCTGTCTCTCTGTCTCCCTCCCTCTGTCTGTCTCCCTTCCTCTCGGTCTACCTCCCTCTGTCTGTCTCTCTCTGTCTCCCTCCCTCTCTCTGTCTCTCCCTCTGTCTCTCTCTGTCTCCCCTGCCCCCTGTCACCCTCTGTCACCTTACCCGGCTCTCACTCCCTGCTGCCCTCCGTCACCTCACCCGGCTCTCACTCCCTGCTGCCCTCTGTCACCTCACCCGGCTCTCACTCCCTGCCCTCTGTCACCTCACCCGGCTCTCACTCCCTGCTGCCCTCTGTCACCTCACCCGGCTCTCACTCCCTGCTGCCCTCTGTCACCCTCTGCCATCTCACCCGGCTCTCACTCCCTGCTGCCCTCTGTCACCCTCTCCCATCTCACCCGGCTCTCACTCCCTGCTGCCCTCCGTCACCTCACCCGGCTCTCACTCCCTGCTGCCCTCCGTCACCTCACCAGGCTCTCACTCCCTGCTGCCCTCCGTCACCTCACCCGGCTCTCACTCCCTGCTGCCCTCCGCCACCTCACCCGGCTCTCACTCCCTGCTGCCCTCTGTCACCCTCTGCCATCTCACTCGGCTCTCACTCCCTGCTGCCCTCCATCACCTCACCCGGCTCTCACTCCCTGCTGCCCTCCGTCACCTCACCAGGCTCTCACTCCCTGCTGCCCTCGGGTCACCTCACCCGGCTCTCACTCCCTGCTGCCCTCCGCCACCTCACCCGGCTCTCACACCCTGCTGTCCTCTGTCATTCTCTGTCACCTCACCCTGTGTGTGTGGCAGCCCGGGCTGAGACAGCTTCCCGGGCACACACACAGCCGGGCACACACACAGCCGCACCCGAGTACTTCACAGGTCTTTAAAAGACCATTTGCATGATAACGAGGCTTTGGTGTATTTCACCTCTTCTTAGGGCCCCTGCAACTCCACTCGGACTATCGCTGGAATCGCCCGGCCCCCATAGAGCAGAGTCTGTGTTTGCCGACACTCTGTAATAAAAAACAAAAAACACAGGTACGATGTCTGCAAGGTCCACGGGCCGCCAAGGAAGGCTTGCCGGGCCGCTGGCGGCCCGCGGGCCGTACTATGAGTACCCGTGGTTTAAAGGTAGGGCAAATGCACTATTTATTAAGAGTGGAAGAATACATATTCACCAATGCAGTTCCCTGGATGAGCAATATGGGTTAATGGTCCCTAAATGTAAGTGACTGGGACTACTTGATTTGGATCCCGGGTACTGAGACATGGTCCATGGACTTCCCACTGACAGAAAGGGGCTTTAAATTCCTGACAACACATTATTTGTACTTCAAGCTTAATGCTGAGGAGATGCCTGACGTTGTTTACAGTGCACATCTGTGGTGAACTCAGATAAAAAAAAAATGCACGAAGCCCCCATACTTATCCTTGAAGTATGTGAACTCATAAATGGAACTCCCATCCCCCAAATCCAATCAGCAGTGGCTCGTAATTACTGCTTAAAGATGAGGCCATGACTTGCTCACTGCACGTCACTGGTTCATTCAATGGACAAAAAACGGAAAACAATATTTAGTAAAAGGTGGAGTTTTTTTAGTGTTTCCAACTGCGAGATTAAAACCAAAAGGGCAGTCAGGTGTGTAGTAGTACCTAGTCAAGGCAAAGGGTGAAGAGAGTGCGAGTCAGACCGACGTTACAGGGAAAGAAGTAAATCATAGGTGTAACCGGCATTTTAAGATTACTTATGAGATTACCAGCTGAGATTTAAAAAACATGTTTATTAAGCGATCACTAAACCCATCTGCATTTTGGCATTCGGATACAATACAAACTTGTCGATGTCCCTCGGTTGTTAGCTTGCGTAATAAAACAAAAGGCAAGCAGATGGCTGAGCTTCCCTTATTTCTTCAAAATGCAGTTCATTTAGCTTTCCATTGTGTTTTAACCTTCTCTCATTTTCTGTACTTGTTTTCTAGCCAGAAACCCCCTGATGTAAGACTGGAGTATCACGGCAGCCTTGTTTCTGATGAGGTCATTTTCAATATCAGGCTCCTGAAACTGTTCACTCCACTCGCTGTGTTCATCAGATGGCTGCTCCTCACTTTGAGTCTCATCACTTATCTCCTCAAACGAAACAGGCGTGGGGCTTTCACCAAATTCGTCCTCGCTCACACTTGCTGGGGATTCCATAAACGCGTGGTTATTATAAAATCTGTCCTCCGATTTAGCTCCCCATTCGGCTGGATCAAAGTCCGTTTTTTCTCGCTGTTCTAGTAAAGTTGTAAAATACATTGCAGCAAAAGCAGGGAGATCATTTGGTTGTTCTCTTAAAATTTCCCTAGTTAAACCTTCTAGAAGATTTCCAAATCCTTGGGGGACTCGGTAATGAGTGTTTGAGAACGGAATAGACATGATTAACGGCCTATCGCTGTGAAGGCCTAGGTGTAACAAGCCCTGCTTTTCGTACCTGCTCCCTTCGCAGCGTTTCTCTCTCAATCTACCCGCAGCTTTTGAACGTCCTTGACTTTTTTCCAGTTTTTTTTAAGGTTTTCTTACTTTTCCTGGCGCTAAAACGGCCAAAATAGTTATCCTGAAGCGTTGACGGGCAAACACGACCGTTAATCAGAACCTTCCTCTGGAATGCCTTGGCGTCATTTCCGGTATACATCCAATCAACCTTCCATACTCTGTCCAGTCAAAGGTTCCCAGGATCAATTGTTTTGGGTCTCAACTGCCAAGCTCCGCCCAACCGGTCAGGGACGGGGTGGGGCACTGCTCAACGCCCCGCCCACCCTCAATTCTGCTGTCTGAACTGCCTTTGGGTTGCGAGCAAGAGGAGAACTACCAACCAATCAGACGCGACAGAGAAAGGAGCTGCTGTCCAATCGTGTTCTTTGTATCGCGGGGACGTGCACTCCGCTGGTGCGCGAGGACCTCCGACCGTATTCAATCCTCCAGGAGCGCGTGCTGGGCGGGACGGTCTCGCGCTGGTGAGGGAGCGCGCGCCGCTGCAGCAGCAGACAGGGCTGGCCGGGCTGTGAGCGCAGAGCACGGGTGGTGCTGGTGCTCTGCGCCTCGTACGGGGAGATGTGACCCGCAACTTCACTGTCAGGAGCGAACCCTGCACGGCACCACCCTAGGACAACCGACGCCTCCGGGCTGCACCCGGCACCATGGCGGAGCGGGGCAGGCTCAGCTTCCCCGGCACTGGAGCCCTTAACAGACCCGTCCCCATGAACCTCTTCGCCACTTGGGAAATCGACGGCTCGAGTCCCAGCTGCATCCCCAGGTAAGACCCGGCTCCTAGTGGTGCACTCTACACTCATGTCATCCATCCGCCCTAGCTCTACCCGAAGACAGCAACCCAGATCCGGAGAAAGAACTATCACCACAAGTGTAGACTAAGAGCAACATCACCCCAGATGAGATGGCATCCCTGGGTGCACCATGTGTGAGAGCCAGCACCCCTGGTGGTATCCAAGCACTAAACTGTAGCCCCCCGTATAGGAGCACCCAAGGGTGCCCGAGATAAGAACTGACATTCAAGGCTGCACTCTGCGTTGGCAACACCAGTACCAACTGCAGCCAGCCCTGGATAGCGCCCATGTGTGCACGGGGCAGGCGAGCCAATACAGTGGTACCCTACTGCCAGCTATACTCATATGTTGAGATTCACCTCACAGGTTTAGTTTACCCAGCATCCATGTAATTAAAGGAGAGTAAAACACCCAAGAGTGAACCTAGGGAGAAAATGAGCACCGAGAGCTGTACCCCGGATTACACTGCTGAGTCAGTTATTTTGATCCTCCAAAGGACAAATTATCACTGATAGTATGGATCACTGCCCTGTTTGTGATATGTCATTCCTTGTGAATTATGCTATGTAATCCCTACCGTCCCCCGTGGTAATGGTACTCTGATCCCTAAACTGGTCGCCAGTGCATTCTATCGAATTATGTATGGTGGTCTGTTGTCCCCAGGGACTTGGTCCTTATATAGAAATATCTTAAACAATTAAAGGTAGTGCCAACTGACATAGTTAGCGCCCATGCAGGTACAGCGGGTCACTTCATTCCCAGACAGGGAGCAGAGAACAAGAAACCCAGCAGCTCGGGATGTCCACGCTAACCGCATTCTCAGAACCTCTGGCGTGCAAGGCCAGGAACCTGAACCTATTAGAAAACTCATCCCTTCTCAATGCCTGCCGTGCCATAAATCCAATCCCGTGCACGTAGTGTGAAAGGCAGCCCCAGCGCAGAGGAGGTGCTGAACCCTGGTGGTCCCTCATTGACCACTTCATCTGCGGAGAAGGCTGTCCACGTGGACGACATAGAATCAGCCAGTCACAGAGTTCTCCATATTGGGATGTTTACTAGAGTGCAAGCCACCCCGTTCTGTTGCCAGTAAAACGTAGCACCAAGGGGTGTACCCTTCACCTGATGCCAATCATGCCCTTTAAGTGTGGCACCCATCATGAAAGAGATCCAAAGGCCGGATGTGTTGACAAAAAGACCTTAAAGCTGATAAAGGGATACCCAATATCAGCATCCATGAAGAGTTCTTGCACCAGGAGTGAGAGATTAATCTATGTGTTTAGATTTTAGAAAAGGCCCTCAAGACGATGAGATGGATATGCTTGTTGGTGATTAAGTTTAATGTCTGTATGAGAACTCGAGACACCTGTAGAGGTGAAGCTCCACGGGCCGGCTTGTGGTAGGCAGCCAAAAGGTGGTGTCCTGGGTGGTGGCTGATGAGTACAGACGAGGAAGGTGCCAGGGATAATGGGCCGGAGAGAGAGCCAGAGGTTAGCAGTAGTGTCCCCTTCCAAGCCTTGATCGATGTTTCCCAGGTCAACAGCTTTCTTTTGTGCACCGAATCAGCTTCATGCTCAGCTCTAGGCTGGAACAATGAGTTATCATGGAGCACTTTGGCCAGGAAGGTGTGGAGGTGATTGGGCCGGGGTACATGCAACCATAGAATCCTCTGCACGCGATCAACTTGCTGTTGCCACCTGAGCAGCATCTGACCAGCTGCCGTTTTGACATTTCAACCGATGCAGAACATATTTATGGCTAAATGTTTGGATTTGAACAATGAACTGTTTTTCGCAGCCTCTTCTGTAGATTTTGTTACCTGTGCTACTTCTCTTGTATGAGGATGTACTTGTTCAGTCTCCTTGGGTTGGATACGCTTACTTGGCACCGCAGTGCCCATCGAGGGGGCACCCTCCTCCTCGTGGGTGATGGATTCGCTCTTGAGCTCTGAGGGCATCGCTTTTGGGTACTGAGAAGACATGGCACATGCCCCGACCATTGGAAGGGCCTTTCGATCATTGAACGGGCATGTCATTGAAGCTGTAACTATAAAGGTGGCACCATACCTGCCTGGGCACGTGCTGACCTTGAGGGCATCTCTTACTAACAACCATCATTTGTGTGCATAGAGTTGAGAAAGCCACTGTTGTCTTTCGCAGGTTTGCTGTTACTCTCTTTGCTGTGATTAGTTTTTGGGTGGTTGTTTAACATCGTGGAAATGTCACCTGTCAAGGAAATAGAAGCTACAGTAGTTTCGTGTGTGTGTGTGTGTGTGTGTGTGTACACACAATCACTCACTCTCTCTCTCTCGTTCTGACAGTTCTGTGTCACGCAGCAATGTTTTCATCACACCTATACGGATTATAGTTTTACCTGTAGACTGTGGTGGTGGGATCAGGAAGTTTGTATCCTGGTATTTCAGTATTGCTGTTTTTGCTCTACTTACATTTAGTTTATATTCTCAGTGTTTTGTTCACAGGGCAGTTATAAAACATGTATGTCTTGGTTTGCGCGTGTAGGGTGTGCACTGACTCCCAGTGTTGTGGAGTGGAGGGTCTGATATTTTTTTCAAAAGCATTTCTTAATGTCGGGCGTGCATGTGTTCTCTGCTGGTCTCGCCACCTGTTCTCCGGAAATCTGGACAGATGACAGTCCGTGAACTTCCTGCAGGGGTGAGACGGCGTGAACGGAATTCAGCCTCTTACTGTCTCGCTCTGCAGTCTGTTCAACTTCTCTTACTTCACGTCCTAGTTATTTAACGTATGTGTGGTGCTTGCTATAGTTAGGGTGACATGCCACCAAGGCCCTATTTAGAGAACTTGAAATAAAAGCAAGCTCAAGGCCCTGTAATATTTGGGAGCAGGATCTGGTGGCCGCCGTCCTGAGATGTTTGTAGGGCCTGGCATGCCTCGGTGGCTTGTGGGCCTCTGGGATGGAATTCTAAGCAGCCTGTGCTGCTGTGGTGATGAGCGGAGTGTACCAGCTGTGCAATTGTCTCCGATTCCATGGGTCCCTCGGCTGTGAGGCCCGTGATTGGCACACACTCCAAGTGAAGTCACAATATAGTTTCCTGTGTTCGTGGACCACATTCCTGTACATTGTTGGACATGGCTTTCAGTGGAATGAAAAACAAGCATTGGCATAGCCAACAGGTCTCGCCTTTGGGACCTTATAAGTGTTTAGCAATGCAGCATAGTATCTTGGGTGCTGCGCCGCTAAGGATTGTTTGTTTATTTATAAGATACCGTTGAACTGTTTAATAAGCTATGTATGCATACTATCTAATCGTGTTGTACTTTATTTGCACAGCTGTGTTAGCGGGTCTGACCCCTTTATTTTCTGCATTTTCGCCAGAGTCCCTTTGCATTATGGGACTTTTAGTTTTTTTGCCGTTTGTAAATTTAGAACACACAATAGATGGTGTGATAGATTAGAAAAGGAATGTTTCTCGCAGACAGTAAACAGCGCTGCAGGGCATGAGTTTGTTATATGGGAACTAGAGGCAGAGCGCGTCTATATGTTTTGCCCTATGTGCACGCCGACACAAAAGAAAAGACATTAGTGAGAACATAAGGAAAGGTATCAGGATAGAGTGCGTGGCAGAGGGAAAAGTACGGCTAATAAAGAAAACAAGCATAGGCGGTAGGACAGAATGTGAAGCGAACGGTGTGAAAAAAACAGGCACGTAGAGCCAAAAGCATGAGGATAGATGGCAGTACAAAGTGCGTCATAATAAGAAAGCCATGGGGAGGCAATAGTATGAGGATAGGTGGCAGGATAGAGTGAAGACAGAGTGAAGGGCATGGGCTGTGCAGAATATAAGGCTAGGTAGCAGCAAAAAGTGCAGGACAAAGAGACAGGTAGGGCGAGCTAAAAAACATGAGGTTAAGTGGCACGAGAAAGTGCGAGCTAGAGAGACAGGGACGGTGAATAAAGAGTATGAGGCTAAGTAGCAAGTTAAAGTGCGTGTAGTGCGTGGCAGAGGGAAAAGTACAGCTAATAAAGAACACGAGCATAGGCGGCAGGACAGAATGGGAGGCGTACGGTGCGAAAAAGGGACAGGCACGTAGAGCTAAGAGCATGAGGATAGATGGCAGTACAAAGTGCGTGATAATAAGAAAGCCATGGGGAGGCAATAACATGATAATAGGTGGCAGGATAAAGTGAATGCAGAGTGAAGGGCAAGGGGTGTCCAGAATATAAGGCTAGGTGGCAGCAAAAGGTGCTGGACAAAGGGACAGGTAGGGCGAGTTTAAAAACATGAGGATAAGTGGCACGAGAAAGTGCGAGGTAGAGAGACGGGGACCGTGATTAAAGAGTGTGAGGCTAAGTGGCAAGGAAAGTGCGTAACAAAGGGAACAGAATACGCACTGTTGTGGCAACAAAAGCGTAAAAAGCCTATAATACATTGGCAACGCCACGCCACTGGGAAGAAGACCGAGCAGGGGGGCAGCAGAAGAGTGTAGTGCTGCTGTGATGAGCCTAAAAATACGTCGCCCCCAATTCAATGCCAAATCAGCAATAGAGCACTTATATTAGAATAACTGTTCGGACAAAGTAAGGGGCAGATGATAGGCAGAAAGTAAAAACATAAGGATAACTGTTAGGACAGAGTGCGGGATAAACAAGTAGGCACGATGAGCGAAGAACATAAGGGTAAGTGGCAAAGCAAAGTGTGGAGCACAGGGACTGGACACGAGAGAATAACATGAGGGTAAGTGGCAGAGAGAGTGTGTTAGCGAGAGTAGAAAGCAAGATGAAGCAACAATATAAGTCGGAGTACAGTGTGCGGGGTAAACTAAAAGGCACGGGAAAGCAATAAGAAAGGATAGGTGGCAAGATTGAATGCGCGGCACAGGGACAGGCATGGTGAGGTAATAACCTAAGGATAAATGAGAAAAGAAAGGTCGGGGGCAGAGAAATCTGAATACGGTAGTGTTGATTGAAGAACATAAGGAGAACTGTTAAGAGCGAGTGCGGGACACAGTAATAGGCAGGATAAAGCAAACTATAAGTATAGGTGGGAGGACAGAGCGCAGGGCGGGGCAGAGAGAGGTATAGCGAGCTAAAGAAATGAGGAAAAGTGGCAGGACTGTTAGCGAGAGTAGAAAGCAAGATGAAGCAACAATATAAGTCGGAGTACAGTGTGCGGGGTAAACTAAGGGCACGGGAAAGCAATAAGAAAGGATAGGTGGCAAGATTGAGTGCGCGGCACAGGGACAGGCATGGTGAGGTAATAACATAAGGATAAATGACAGGACAAAGGTCAAGGGCAGAAAAATCCAAATACGGTAGTGGCGACTGAAGAACAGAAGGATAATTGTTAGGAGAGAGTGCGGGACACAGTGAAAGGCAGGATAAAGTAAAATATAAGTATAGGTAGCAGGAGCGTGGGGCAAATTAAAAGTTACGGCCGGGAATAACATGAGAGAAGTGTGCAAGACAAAGTGCGGATCAGAGGGACTGGTCACGGCAAGATAATAACATGGGTAAGTTGCAGAGAGAGTGAAAGGCAGAGGGACAGGCACGGGGAGTGAAAAACATAAGAATAATTTGCAGGGCATATTGCGGGCCAAAGAGACAGGGACGGCTAGGCTGGAGGGGGGAGGGTGAAGCGAGCATGGAAGCAATAACCGAACGGTATTTGATAGCAGGAGAAAGTGCGAGGAGTTATGTTTTCTTTTACTGAACCAGCTGTACTAGCATACCAAAGAAAGTAATTCAACTGACACACTGGATAACAAGCCCCGTCCCGTACTAGAAACATAATGTCCTAACAACATTGAGCAACGCGCAGCGGGGCAAAGAGAGAGGGACGGCTAGGCTGGAAGGGGGAGGGTGAAGCGAGCATGTGACTCACAATCTTGTCTATGACAAGCATTGGCCGCGCGAGACGCGCTCTGTGGTGGGGGAGGGAGGAGGAGCAGGAGAGCAAGTAACGCGCGGCCGTGAAAGCGACACGGCCGCGCGCCCTGAGAAGCGCTCTGTGGTGGGGGAGGGAACATATGGCGCCTGGAGCATGCAAGGAATGCACGTTACTGCGCGCGTTCTCGCATGCTCTAGGCCAGCCAAAAGTTGTGGTCGCATTTCTGCAAGCCCACACTACAAAATGTCTCGCCCAGAGCCAGCGCTGAAGCGCTGGCTTTCAGGGCGAGACCTAAAAAACTGGGGGTGTGGGTTTCCAAGGGGGCGCGGGCAATGTAATTGAGGGCGTGGCTTAAAAGTAAGCCAAAAATCTGTGCTTAGCATAGTGTCCCGCCCGACTGGTATTTTGCTGCTTCTGTCATTGCATCCAGATATATAATACAACAAGTAATATTACACCTACAACAAGCCAGAACTATTGGCTTTGTCAATGGTTGTTAGTTGCCTAAGATAAATAAGCAACAACTATGTCTTCGTTGTGTAGAACATTGAAAATGCTTCCGTTCTGAAATTATGAGACTGTGAAAGAAATATAACGAGTCTCTTTGTTATTACGTCAGAGGCAGTGAAGGGTGGTACTGCTGCAGAGTTAAGAGGTTTTTTTTCCCCACCCTGAGAGTGAGGGTAAAAATGGAGAGCCCGATAGAGACCTGTTTCAGCACCTGCTTTTTAGAACTGCGGCTGCTCAGCACCGACAAGACCCGGCCCACTTACACCCCTGTTTGGCAAGTGCTTGGCATGAGGCAACCAGCACATGCTGTGAAGGCACCTTTAGACCCATGTACGGGGTGCAGAAGCCCTTGACATTGCACATGTAAATAAGATGTAAAATGAGTAATGTTATCGTTCTATAATGCCATAGACCGGGTTTGATAATGTCACCTGAACCCCGCGAGACAGCTTTCCGGCTATGATGGATATTGCGCCATATGCATGTTTCTATGGTACGCAAACCATGCAATACTTCCTAGTGTTTTGACATCTATCAGTAATTTATAGGAGTGCTGATTTCTTTTGTTGTTAAATTGTGAAAGATATTCTACAGGTATGACAGGACATCATTCCTGTGCAGTGTGGGTTTTTGGAACTACTGTTTTTTTGTGCAGTTTGCGGCCAAATGTGTGCACATACTATTTATAACTACTACCTGTGTAGTGATCCCGTCATGGTATCTCGAGTTCTGGAGGGATTTAGAAATTACTCCAGTTTCAACTTTGTCTTTTTTATTGGATTTTATTTTTTTAATCAGCTCACCTACAAAATGTCAGTGGGATTTTAGGGCCCTAATCTAAATATTCTTTGAAAATCCTTTTTTGCACTTGTTTATTTATTTGTAATAAAATAATAACTTCTCTCTTACCCTTTAGCCAAATTGACGGCATTCAGTTTCTGAGCTCATAAAGATGGCAGGCTGAGTTGGCCATGCAGGTATTTGAATTTGTGCCCTGTTGCTTACCACAGAGGTCAGCCAAAAGCCTTTAACTTAATAAGACATCTATCCGACTGGGTACAGAGTAAAACTGGACACTTGGAAGAGTCTTATGAAACAGTGTCACCCTTATTAACCTGCGATGGCTTGTTTAATATTACAATGCCTGAAGGTTTAGGCACTGTGCATGTCTAGTAACGGTCACAGATGGTCACATGCTACACGTAAACACCATGCTCGCAGAAGCACGTAGATAGTTTTCTGCAGAATTATTGGATGGGAACTCGCAGAGTTCTCGCTTCCATTTCTTAATTCAGCTTAGCAATATATGTATGCTGCGTATATAATGTGCTATATGTAACCATGGTTTTAGGGAAACATCGGTTATATATTTTTTTCTTTGAGCGTTTAATAATAGTCCCATTCCTGGTGACTTCAACTGTAAGTATGGCGTTCTGTGCTGTCGGGGTAGAGGCATGGTGTATTTGCTGCGCTTCGAGGCGATTGGGTAAGTGATTCTAAAATGCACTGGCAGTCTGATGGTTTACATTGTGTGGCAGTGGTTCCTGCAATAGGCGACTTTTTTTCCTTCTCATAGGCTGACTATTGCATGGAAATCCAAATTAAGACATATATAACACATGGGATTCTGTAATTCCTGTATAAACAGCGGTCACTAATTCCTTGATATTCGGTGATGCATCAAGTCCCCGAAATAAAGAAAAGATGTCAGAGCTAGACTAGTATCAGGAATTACAGTTGTGTTCTGACGTCAAAATGCCTGCAGCCGAGGTGAAAGGCAGGACAGATCATGGGGCATAATTGAAGCTGCTGTTTAACGCAAAAAAAACGTTATTTCTTTTATTTCTTCTGCTCTATTTTAATAGCTTACAATGACGAGCAGAGAGAATGTTTATTTTTTGCTCTCTCTGGATAGCGAAAAGCTAGAATCTTTTTTTCATGTTTGTGGAACTCCTTGGTGACTTGCAATATCCTTATAATGTACAGCAGGGTGTACTTTATACCTAATATTATATATTTTCAAAGCAGTAACTATTCCAAGATAGTCACAGAAGCTTGTTTTAAGTAGATCATAAATAGTGCACCCAGTAAACACATCAACGCCTACAATAATCTATTATTGACACCCACGTTTTCAACTTGGCAAGCGGATCATAAACCAGCCTTTTCCATCTTCACTCTCTGGGTTTTCAGATGAACATAGAAGCCAAGAATATGTTTGATGGTATAATAGTGGCTGTTGTCCAAGCTCAATGGGGGCGGACATGTGCTCAGTAAAAGCTTGCCAAATATATAAAAGGGCTCAGATATTTTGATATTAATCTCTATTCCAGGTGAGCAGAGTCACCAGTGTACAAGCTGCAGTGCCTGCTTAGAGAACTTTCGATTCAAGCAAAGCAGAAAAGTCTTGTAGCCGGAGAACAGGAAATCCAGCTGCATTTATATCCAGTAGTGCCTATGGCTTCTGTTTAGACTTTCCCAACACCTGGAGCATGAATCCAGGTCACGGGATGTAGGCGCATATATTCTCTTCCCTTTACAGTAATGTAGCATGAGTAGGCATTCCCAAACCACGTGTTAAAGTGAGCATCCCCTTTCATAGAAAGTCCCCTGCTGAAGTGAAGGAAACTGCAAAAGTCTTGAAAATTAAGAAACGTGTTATGAAGGTTCGAAGAAACTTTCAGAACAACCCACTTATTTGGTGTCGGGGAAAACCATGTGCCCAAATTAATTTCTTGTCCTAGTTTGACACCTATGGAGATTGTAATGTATTTGTCTCTCGCAATCTGTGAAGCAATGAGGTCAGGGTAGGTGGTTGAACTTGCACTGACTCCCTGCCTAAATCATGTAATTGCATGTCTGGCATCAAATGGGGTTTAGAGGCACAATATGCTCCAATATCTTCTTGGGTAAAACGAATATAAATTTAGCCTTTTCGTGTTATTTTTATGTGGGTTTGTTGTCAACAGCAAGATATCTGATGGACATGGGAGCACAGTCACTGCCTATACTTGTGGCTTTGACCATGCAGTATGGATGGCTTGAAGTAGGCACATTTTCGGCGTAAGATAACACGAGTTGCCTATTCAGCATGCGGGTAGCTGGCTAAACCTTCCATAATAGAGCATCAGGAGATGAAGTGTTAGGGCAGGGTGATGGAGAAGGGAGTGAGGAAGGGCAAGTATGCTGAAACTGAGACACCTAGGGATCTGGTTTCATGGCGCGTCGCCGCAGTCGTCCCTTTTCAGATCTCAAATGTAAACACATGCCCCAAAAGCAGTGACTTGTTCCTGGTGAGTCAGTGCTTTTCGTTAAATAAAGATATCAAAGTTGCAGGATAGTAAGGAACTCTCTTCCTAAACTCTCCTCAATAGAGTACGATTCACCTTCTTCTGAATTTTGAACGTTGCCCTGAAATCTTTCTGTTAATAACTTCACTTTTGATGTAACATGGACACCAGGTACCTAACCGGAGAAAGAGCAACCAGAGATGTGCTAGGGGGTATGTCACCTTCACGATGACACGTTTACCACGCGACACCATTACTGGGCTGTGTGGTTCTTGCCTGCGAGATAAACACTGTACCACACAGCCCATTTTAATGGTACCTTTGTGGTGCGATACTATACAACACAGGCATTTTTTGTACTAAATGACGTAGTACACACACAGGTGTCCGTACAATGCATCCTCAGTAGAGGAACATCAGTGCATTCCACTCACACCTGCATTCCTGACCAACAAATAGAGCCAGTCGCTTCATGTTAAAGGCAAACACAAACTGAAAGATGCTCACCCACGAGTGGGGTTCCTGTGTAACTGAATATGATTCCATGGTACAAAGAACACATTAACAGATTTCCAAGTATTAACTAAATGAACCAAATTAACCATATCCAATGATTTTTTTTCCCTTTTCTGCATTTAGTTTCGAAGGTACCAAAGACCCAACTTGTCCCTGCAAAGGACCTCAATCTAGCAAGATCTGACAGATTCCCCTGTTCCTAAACCTGAACGTGTGTGTTAGTATTGGGCAAGGGGGGCTGATGCATCTTATCAAAGTTGCACTGTTTCCAAGGAAACCGTTCTAAAAATAACGCCCACCACTGGAGAAACTTTGCTGGGTGTTAGGTGACAGCTTCTCCTAGCGACCAGATGCAAGAAAATAGGATAAGAACCGTGGCATGTTATTGTGAAAATAAATAGTAAAGCCATCAAGTCTGGCAAATTAGTTTAATCCATAGTCCCCTCACTGAATAAGATTGCCACCGTTTCTGTCAAGTGCTAATGCAGTCAGAAATATAGCAAACTAAGAGGATTTCTCAAATTCTTCAAGTCCTTGAGAAGTGTTGGTCATTACTTATTGCAAGAATTTCTACCGAAGGGCCTATCTCAAACACTTTAGTGGTCTTACTTTTTTCCTGTTTCTATGTTCGCTCATAGTATTAAAAACAGCAAAAAATACTTATTTGTATGCGTTTTTCTCGTTATATACTCTCTATCCTGCAAGCACAGTTGTGCTATTCGCCTCCAATTTATGCTCCACACAATTTTTCAAGTTGCCATTTCTGTTTCTTGTTTGTGGATTGTCTTCAAAGCAAGCCATATCTTGAGTGGATTTTGTCACTCATGCAGTAAAAGTGGTTACTAATCTTTGTGGATAAGCACTGTCCATTTTTAAACCTGGTCAGCATTTCTCTAATTCACCCTCTCCTTTAGAGAGTGATTTTCCACAGTATTCTCTTTTTACCTGTTTTTATTTGACGTTTGCATTTAACTGTCCTAAGCACTGAAAAAAGTATTTCTGCCCAATTGAGTTGACCGCACCCAGCGTTATCTCAAAATTGCAAAAAAAAAAAACCTCATTCATTGTCGTTGAGGAATGTCTTCAGGTATTGAGAGATCGGTGTCTGGTAGCTTCCAAAAGTGTAGTAAATGCTGATGCTGTTGTACCCAGAAAAATATCCAGAAGTTGTTCTTTCAGTCTCTCCTGTCACAGTGATCTGCTTTTGTTATTCCCCAAGTTAAATCATTAAGAGGATAATAGTTGGGGAATAATGGTTGACCCCAATTGCTCGCTCTCTCTTCTTGACATTGATTGGGTTGGTAAACTCTTTTGGTTTTCAGATCTTTTTCAAGGAATCGTTTCAAAGTAGCCCAAATTCTGACAGGAGGGCACTTGTGGATGCTTGTCCATGGCCACTTGGGTCAGCTGCAGCCTTATTTACATCACGTGCCCTCAAAGATTGGTGGCTGGAGATGCGAAAGTATCAGGGTAGAGCAACCGATGTACTGTCCAGGTGGCAGATAGACTTTGATCCAACATATCGGAGGAATCCAGGGTTATAGATGCTATTGGGCAGTCAAACAAGTCTCGGAGAAGAACAATGTGAGCTCCAAAAAGATCTACATGTCTGCATACACTTACGGAAATCTTTCCCACGAGCACACCACAGTAGAAAAGAAGTCTTTTTAGTGAACGTTCACACACCTCACAAACCAATTCAGACTGACGACAAAGGATCTCACTATGGGTGCAATGATTGGGAGCAAATCTCATAGCATGTAAATCACGGGTCTTATTTCAGTCCTGATAATACCTTTTAATCGTATAGGATTTTCTCAATCTTAGCGTAAATTTAAAATTAAAGCGTAATTTTGTTTACTCTTATATGGCTGAATGATGGTTGATTTTATGTTGAACATTTTCAGCCTTATAGAAATTGTACGCGCATGGCTCCCTTTCCAAACTATGAAATGGATACATTTTCCATTTTTAGGTCTGCCTTGACGGCACCTCTGTATTTGACATAATGTTATGAATTCTTTGAAAGATGCAAAGAGTGGGCTTTGGCTGTACGCTGAGCAGTATCGCTCTCTAATCTCATGCTATTTTCTGTGTGGTAGATCATTCCGCCTTACTTAGGGCGTGCATTAGAATATATGAGAGGATATTTTGCATCTGAAAACGTTTGTCACATTGAGTTCTTTATTAGGTCTGGCTCGACAGCAAATATATGTGAGACTTATTGTAACAAGAAATTTAAAATATACGTATTGTGGCCCATGGCTCCCCCCATTGGAGTCTTACTGTCTCATCCTATTTTACATCTTACAAGTACACTCGGTGATCACACTGTTTGCCACATTAAATTTTTATCTCCTATACGTCTTATATGTAGAAGACAGTCATTTTTCACATCTATTTCCCTAGAATTGGCAAAGTAAATATGGTAGACTTTAAAGTGATAAACAGCAGTTGTGCATGCAACTCATGTAAACAGTATCTGTGAACTCCTGTTTGCATCTGTTGGCAAATTAAAGCCAGAACTATTTATTGGCTTGCCAGAGCTTAATTTTTTTTTTGCTTAACACGTTATGCTGGAAAACAAAAGATGTAATTCCAATGTAATTTAGTCTAATGTAGCCCATCTGGTAAATGTGCCAAAAACCATGTAAAGCCCCACATAGTTCTCACCTAGACCCTTTCCATGTCTGCCCTCATATAACATTTGTAGAATGAGCCATTCCTTAGCAGTTGCACATGCACCCCTTTTGTCATTGCGCTGCGGCCCTCTTTGTGGTACTTCAGTAGAGGCATGGAGCTTTTCAGGAGTATAATATGGTAAATTAACCCACTGCAGCACTATTCCTGCACGGATCTAAGGTTCTTGCCCAAAGTTGATTCTGCCCATAGTGCTCTCTATTGGACAGATTTGGGAGTGGGGTAAATAATCTTTCTTGTAGGGGAGGGGAGAAGGGCAGTGATATATTGCGTAGCATATTTATAGTGCTTCGTAGTGCTTATCTGCTGTTTATAACCACTATAATTGGGCCACTGGAATGATGCGATTTTTCTTTTTTGTGGCTACAGCTTTTACTGCACAGTTATGGATTTGCTGGATTTGTCACATAATTCATAATCTACAGATTTTAATGCACACCATTGTTTTTAGCTCAAACGGATCAAAAGTAACTAAAAATACTGCAACGTGTTGCTGCACAGTGGCAGACCCTTTCCAAATATTGACTGGGCGTCTTTCTGCTGCTTATTGTTGTGTTTGGGTGTCAGAGTGGTAATAATGAGATGAACCATTTGCCCAAATAGGGTTGACATGTGAAAATGACAAAATAATGAGGTAATACTATCACAGAATGAGTCACCTTATGCTGCATAATTTTCGTTTTCTTGCCTCATAATTTAGTAAGCCATTCTCCATAATTCTAGTGGCCCGGGATATAATAGGCGTTGCTGTTACCCTATTTAATGGTACTCAGTTTACTGACCTCACCCTGATGCATATTTGTGTTAGCCCAGCCAGGATTCAAACCCCCTGACATGGGAATCTCAAAGACGTCAGTTGTGAACATTTACCTCACTGAGCCATTTTGCTGACCGTCACAGGTCTCGGGCTTTGAAGCATGGTGAATTATATGTTGTCATCTTGCTTATCCTTTCAGTATGATTTAGTGTTCTGGCGTGTAAAAAAGCAAATGTTCAGCTAACCCTCACTACAGAGTGTGTTGCCCATGTTGTGTTTAAGACTGATTTCCCCACTTTACTAATATGTGTGATCTTGGGCAAATTACTTCATCTCCTAGTGCCCCAGTCTGCCAAAGTTGGGATTGCTTAGAAATGGCTAAATGCTGGTTTGAATTGAAATGTACATGTTAATTTTAATGAGCGAGTGTTCGTGCTTGAAGCAATAATAGGCAAGGTGGGAACCTCTAAAGTGGTGACTTTACTGAAAGCTTGTGCTATTTTTTTTCGTTCATGATGAAGTTGCTTGGTGAGTTCACTAAATGCGAGACTATTGATGAAATGAGTGCGTTTACTACGTTATGCGTCAGGCGGCTCTATGATCCGGGCCACTGGAATTACGCTATTTTGCGGCTTCAGCATTTTCCACATCATGACGGATTTGATGCATTTGCCACATAATCCATTATCTGGTACATCAACTGCAGATTTCAGCACACAAAAAAATGTTCTGGCACAAACGGATCAAAAGTTTCTGAAAACTCGGCAACACGTATTGCTGCACAGCTGAAGGTCCTTGCCAAAGGTTGACTGGGCACCTCTCGATTGCTTATTGGGGTCTCAAAGTGGTACTAATAAGGTGAAACCTTTGCTCAGAAAGTGTTAACATGTAAAAAAAAATGCCAAAATAGTGAAGTAATGCTTACACAAAACGTGCCGCGTTACCACGCATAATTTGTCTTTTCTTGACGCATCATTTAGTAAACCCTGTGGCATAATTCGATCCTCCCTGACGCGGGATTCCAGTCCCCCCACCCCCTCTAGGATTCCCCAGGTAGCCCTGGGGTTGGAACTGCATCCAATCTTTGTAGGGTGTCTGGTGATTGACAATGTGTGTGTGGCGTTTGACATTTTGTCAATCTGACACTGAATTGTGTGAGACAGTCGGTGATTAGCTGGTGAAGGAGGTGATTGCACGGCAGCTTATTGGCTGTTTACAGGATTAGAATAATCGAGAAGATTTCTGGTTGCCTATCGATCAGATTTACGGAGGAGAGGATGCGAATGTGAACGCCAAAGAGAGTCCCTATTAAGATCAATTCTCTGGGGAGCTGTCGACTGCCTTTCTCACTATTGCAGAGTCGATTCCATTGTGGCAAGTCGAAGAACTCGAGGAGGAAAGGGGACGTTTGTTTTTTAGAGTTCACCCGCCCGTTGCAGACTGAGCAATGCACGCAAAGATCTTCAAGGTGGGAGTGCTAGTCAAGGCCGGCCTTTAGCATGCGTGAGCTGGGCCTACGCCCAGGGCGCCGATCCCCAGCTGTGCGCTGGATCTCCCTGCGGGAGTCTCCCTACGGGAGTCTCCCTACACTTATATACAAAGAAAAGTGCATGTGAACACTTTTTCTGAAAACTGCCAGTATCCTTGTTTGCTTTGTTTCTTTTTTCATGTCTCTCCCTAATTTTGCCCTTTCACGTTCCTTCGTCGACTCTCAAAATATCAATATATATAAAATTATAGGACGAGTAGGGGGGAGGGGGGGGGGGGGGACATTTGGGTCCTCCCATGGCGCCCACCGAGCAAAAGGCCAGCTCTGACTCCAGTTATGCCCTCGTGGTCAGCAGTGCCGCATGCCTGCACCCCTGATCGGCACCAAGCAAGGGATTCGTGCCCGTGACTAGAGGGCAGAAGGTGGACTATGGAAGTAAAGGTCTGTTTTAGGGGATTGGGGAAGCACCCGGCCTCCTAGACGTCACTCGGTGCGAAGCTTGGAGAAACTAAGTATGGATGTATCTGCAAGGTTACGTAATACCTTTTCTTGGCATTCAATTTAGCGGATTTACTAAATATAGCGCCTACGTCTTTTCAGACTGTCGCAAAAACTTGTAGTGTTATCCAGAGAATTATTTTAGGAGGTTAGGGAGCAGTTTAGCAAAAAAAAAAAAACACTGCCATAGCTGGCAGTCGATGTGAGAAACTCTCCATGGGCTTTTTCTGCACCCCCTGAAAAGCCCCCCTCCCTAGGCATTGCTGGCAGCTCCTTTCCCCGTCGCCCCTCCCCCCAGGGAGCCATTGATTACCCGCTATAAGAATGTCCCTCCAGGAATGCGGATGGTGTGATTATGCAGAGACGTGTGTGCTGACGGTCGCCAAGGTTCCCGTCCTGAGCAGCTTCAGCTGTCACGGGCCTTCAAGGGGCGACCTCCCGGGCCTGGGACAGCCGTGGGCGTGCGGGCGGGTTGCACTTGTACCACCCGCCGCAGGAGGGCACCCAGGAGTGGCAAAGTTACCTACCCAACTGCACCGATCACCCCCGCCATCGCACACGTACAACTACAACGGCTGTGGGGCTTAGGCCCGGGGTCCAACGTGGGTGTGAGGTGAGGTACCAACTCACGGTTTTCAAGATATCCTCACAAGCCGGGCCAATGAAATTATGCGGTAGGGCCAGGGGAGGATCAAATTATGCAGCAGGGTTTACTAAATTATGCGTTCGAGAAAAGTCCTATCAAAAGGCTTGATGCAGCACATTTTGTGATGGTATTACCTCGTTATTTTTGTCATTTCTACACGTTGAGACTATATGGGCGAAGGCTTTACTTTAATAGTACCAGTCTGACATCCGAACGCAGCAATACGCAACAGAAAGATGAAGTCAAGTATTGCATAGGGCATTCGGCTGCGCAGCAACAGGCGTTGCAGTGTTTTTAGTAACTTTTGATCCGTTCGAACTAGAAACAATTTTTTGTTAATCTGTAGATTATGTGGCAGGTGATGAATAAAGATTCAAATCAATAACTATGCAGAAAACACGGCAGCCGCAAAATCGCAAGATTCCAGTGGCTCTGCTCATAAGATATTTTTACGCATAATACACTGTGCTCTACACACGCGGGTTCGGATCACATTCTTGTTACCAGTATGTGGTCGATATCAGAGCCAGGAACGGAAGTGAGCACACGTAAAGTTTATCACCTCGTCATAGGAGCTCCCTAGCAGGATGCTGTTCGTGGCCCAGTCTACGAACTCCCCGCTGCACTGTGCCCAGTGGTCTAAGCTCGCGCAGAGCGCATGCATCAGTCATGCTGATGGAGGGGTGGGGGAGCAGGGTAAGGAGAAAATGGGATAAACATGCAGGGCAGGATTTTATATACATTTGCATACAGTGAGTCTAATTGGAACTTATTTACATAGTGGTCATCCTGAAAATCTGGCATGTATGTGGTGGGATACCTTAGCACTCCAGTGAAGGCGAGCCCTCAGTAGGGGTATGAAATGCACTGTACCATACAGCCCAATTGCACTCCTCGAAAAGCACTTTTGATGCCTCATCAGGAGTACCAAGCCCTATATAAATGCAACCCCCTCCCTCTTCTATCCCTCCACTATTCTTTTTAACCCAAATAACACTCCTATGTCAACCGCTCAAATTAATTTCATATTTCCCTAAACTAATTCACCACTAATCCTTTTTGGGTTCCGGAGTAGCGTGCTACTTGCCGAAAAGTGCTTTTACGCCTCGTCGGGGGTAGTAAGCACTATATAAATGCAATTAAGTGTTTGATGTTGAAGGAGTGTTCCTGTGGCACTGCAAAAAGAGATTGGGTGATTCTTCCGCAAATTGTGACGGTTGGCTTGTGTTCTGAATAAGATGAATGCTTTGCAAATTAGTTTAGCTACCAAAGGGAATACACATTTTTACTTGATGTTGAAGGAGGCCATCTTCTCATCTTGGCAGATGAAGGCTAATGTGTCCCAGGTTAGTGAAAGTGGGTGTTACTTGGTGGTGCGTGGGAGCTGGCTTACTAGTCACTCCACGGGAGCAGCTCACATCGTTGTTTCTGCTGTAGCTTTTCAAACTGGTCCTCTAGGTCTAACCGCAAGACTTAATTTGAATATATCCTATCTTGCACTCCTGCTGCCACTCCAGTTATCTTTTACTTTGAGTTAGTTTTCTTACTACCTCACTGTGTTGGCCTCAAGCCCTGATATACACATGGATGATGGAAAGGAGGAGAGAGGTGGGGTGCACAGCTTCCCCCTGACCAGTCTTCCATCTTCCTCTCAAGTCCTTATCAAAAACACACAACTCTGAAAGGATATGACAAAACATGCAACTCTCACACAACTCTGAATGGATATGACAAAACATGCAACTCTCACACAACTCTGAATGGATATGACAAAACATGCAACTCTCACACAACTCTGAATGGATATGACCAAACGCACAACTCTGAATGGATATGACCAAACATGCAACTCTCACACAACTCTGATTGGATATGACCAATTGCACAACTCTGAAAGGATATGACAAAACATGCAACTCTGAATGGACGTGACTGGATCACAATATACAACTCTGTCCTTTTCCGCTCTGCAGTGTCTCCTATCCTAATTAGACTCTTTGGGTCAGCACTTTTATACAACTCCGCTTTTCCCCAATAGATTTGCCAGGAGAAGGTTCCACATCTCCTCAGGCAGTCCCGGAACTTGCCAATGCACTCCAGGTTTCTGAAAGGATGTATCTCAGACTTTTCCCTAGAGGTCGAGAGGGTCCAGACATGAAGACGATATAGGGTTGTTGTGGAAATTCAGAGGGAGAAGACTGGGGTCACTGCAGGGACTTAGAAGGCAACTGAGGCGTGGAGCCTCAGCACCATGACTGGGTGCCTTGAAGGAGCCAACGCCTGACAATATGTCCAACAGAACACGTTACCTGCACAAACCGCTCTACGGCAATAGGTTTACAAGATGATCATTAGTGACTCATCCAGCAGACCGCTCTTGGTCCTTCTTAAACCTGCTTGCAAGCCTTGACTCCAGCCACATTAGAGGGCAGACGCATGCTTCTCAGCGGAACAGTCTCCATCATCCGCTGGTGGTTGGACCTTCTGCGCCAGCTTACGAGGGAGGCCGAGCAACACGCGTCAAGGGACGATACCATGGAGGATATTCCACTGTCCTAAAATCAGCTAAAATAGCCAAGACCCAACTATGCCTGTCTTGAACACTTGCTGTCCTAATCTCCTGCTATTCCTTGCACCTTGAAAGCTGTGCCACCCTGCGCTTGCGTGCTTTCTCCTAACTCGCACCTGCATTCTTTCTCCCCACACTAGAAAGTTAGTCCCTTTTCAAAGCTCTGCCAGCAGAGGACACAGTTCTGCTGTCCATTGTTTACACACAAAGTGTATCCATGGCTACAGTAGAACATAAATGGGGTAAAGAAAAGCTATTCACAAGATCTATAGTATATACTTAGAATGTAACATCAGGCCTAATGTTCATACAGGCACAATGTTTCACATATATTGTTTTTGCACATATCATTAAGGACACTTTCTTCTCGTTAGAATGATATATTTCTTTATTTATCTTTTTACATCAATTACTGTTTTTTTTGTATAAAGTTTTTGTTGAATTTAAATATTTAGTGCCACAATATGTTATTTTCAATTTTTTCAACATATATGTATAAAAGTGCAAAAAAAGAATACTTCTTCACAGACAATACAAAACAATACAGTGCTATACAGGTAAAAAGTTAAAAACTAAGCTTGTCAGACAGTTTAGAGGCTGGCGGTCGATAAGGGACACGACGCGCGTTTCGGCGTTTAAGCCTTCATCAGGAAAGAAAACAGTCTCATATTTCTCTAAAAATAAAGACATATAATAGACAACATAAGCAACAAAAACATATATTTGCGGCCATGACATTATGATACTGATACATTGGTGCATGACATGCTACTATTATAATAAATTTCGTGCCGTTGTCTGTCAGAGGGCTCTAAAGGTCATATCATTCAAACTGCGCATGCTTGTCACCATGACATATTCACCGACGGTGTTAACACTCTGTAACCAGAGTGTGACCTTATAGCCCTTTGAGTGAAGAGAGGACAAAAAAATGGAAAGGAGTTTATTATATCACCTTTGTGTGGTGAAAGAAAATAGAAAAAGTTGTGCCATAGTCATTCAAGAAGTAAAACCAATTAATCCCCGAATGCATGAACAAATCAGAATAGTGTACCTATAATCCTAGTTTGTATTGAAGATTTATGTATCAGAACCATCCAAGATTTGTATTTCCTAGTTGGGAGTAGTCTCTTGTAACTTCTGTAACTCCAAACTACTGGAACAGAACAAAGGAAGTTGTATATATGCTTATAGTTGGAGAATAATTGTTAGTATAGACTCTATATCGTCACTTTCTTAACGAATATATGGTGATTTTATCTAAATTACCTCAAACAGAGGAAAACCCTCGCTTGGTCTTTTCTGAGTATAATTTGTATTTTTAAGTAGATATCCTGTGGGTCTCTCATTGACTATTAATTCTACATACCAGAAGAAGATATATATATTTTTATTTAATTTTATGCTTCCTATTTATGTTGATTACATAGTTCCCAATACTCATTCGAAATTCAATAAGTGCAGTGTGTACTGAGAGTTACAGTACTCTCGTGATATCCAATGTATATACCAAAAACAGTTGGTGGATATTACTGTAGGGAAGATAAAGGGAGACAGGGAATACTTATTCAGTCACATGTCCCTAAACTGATGTTATCTTTCTAGTGCATCAGGATTGTACATGCCATACTCACTTTAACAATAGTTGTAGTACGGGAAGGAGTTATAAGATATTGCACCAGATGAAGAGATTTCTTTGTCTGGGTTGGTCTCTGGAGGTATAAATACAAAAAGATTTCACTTAACCTGGTGTGTGTGTTATAGTCTACATCGATAGTTTTCCTATATACCAGGCTTTATTGCATAGTCGAGCTTGGCTTAGATTGTGATATTAAGGGTGCATCTCGATTGTAACTCAAGGCGGCAGACTTACTTTTCATAAGGATGGTTGGTATTGGTAGTGGTCTAAGGTTAGTAATAGCGTGAGTTCCGCAGTTTCTTACTCATATCTAAAACCTTAAAAATCTCTATCATGCATTGTATGTTAAATAATGCTGAAGCCACGAGTTACACTTATTACATGGTTAATCGTGGCTTGAGTTGTTTTTTATTTTTTATTTAAGGGTGCATCTAGATTGTAACAGTATCAGACATGCTTGGTCTTTATAAATGCGGTCGATATGGGCGGTGGTCTAGAATTGGTTATATCGCTGTTTACGCGGTTGCTCGCTCACGTTCAAAACCTTAAGAATTTTTTCCTCTCTCCTGCATTGCCTATCGTATGGTACCAATGCTGCGAGTTACATTGTTTCTGCCTTATATCAGAGATCTAAAGAACTCTCCCCATGCATTACCTTTAAACCGCCAAGGGGTGTTCCTTGATACAAAATGATAACCTTATGTTAGTCCCTATAAGCTAACTCTCGTATGGGCAATGGAGTCGCTGTCTCACTTACCCTTTAGTTGGCTGCAATGGTCCGTCTATTCACTCGTCTTCTTAGTAGGTGACTGGAAGCGAGTGTACGGTAGACTGGATCCTTATATTCCCAGTTGGTAATTTCGAGTCGGCGTCTGATGTCATGTTTAGGTCGTCAGTCTCAGAGATTGCCGAGTAGCGATTGGGTGTAATTCCAAACATAGAGAGGGGACTTTCCTGATGTATATTACTCTGTTGTTGAAAACAGAGAAGGGACTCAACTAATGAGGCTAAAATGGCATCCATCTTAAGGCGGGCGATGTGTGCCTACGTTATATTGTATTCACGTGGTTTATTCTATCTCATCAGGCACATTTATTAAACTTTATGAAAATATTAACTAGTGGAAAAGTCACTGGATACAGCTCCTTAATTCCTGTAGTTTACTCTATTATTAAAGACAAAGGAGGAACTTAACTAATGTAGCCTCCATCTAGTGACTTGCAATATGTGCCTGTATAGTATTATACCCTCGTATTTTATTCTGTCTCGTCATACATATTTTTCACACATTGTAAAGACGTTATATCCATATGTGGGAGAAACACGTAAATACAGACCCTTCTTTTGGATGGTTCTAGTTGGATAAGATATTGTCTTTTGTTATTTGTACAGTGCGATCTATATTGCCATGTAAGATCATTAGATGGTGTCTTAACAGATTGATGGTTATCACCTTCAGTCATTTTCATGTTGTCATTCAATGTAGACTGTAAACAAGGTCTTACTGAATTTATAGAAGAAGGGGTCACGTTATTGATTATATTCAATAACTTGTGCCCATGGGAGGTCTTGATTGAGTCCCCTCTTGTATGTATCGAGAGTGAAAATCCAGAATACCTCGCGTTTCTTCCTTATGGATTCACTACTCTGATGGTTTCCTGGAGAAATAGTTTCCAAGATAAACCATCTAATATCGTCCTCGGTATGGTCTGCACTGATATAGTGTTCCACCATGGGTGCTGACATTTTTTTGGTGCGAATCGCAGAGCGATGTTCGCCCAAACGTATTTTAAAGCTGCGTGATGTTTCACCAATGTACCCTAGTCCACACGGGCAGAGTAAAAGATATGACATTTTTCGTTTTACAGTTAGTCATATGTTTAACTTTTACAACTTGGTCATTTAGTTCTATTCTTTCTTGTTCTATTGCCAGGGGACATATTACACAGGTGCCACATTTGAAGTTACCTATTACCGGTAATGCCCCAACAATACTTCTCTGTGTTGGCTGTTTAGTTTGGGGTAACCGTGATCTCACAATTAGGTCTTTCAAATTTCTGTTCTTACGATAAGCAAACAGTGGTTTCGGGATTCTCTCTTTGGGTTCATTATTGGCATTTAAAATGTGCCAATTTGAGCAAATGATCTGTTTTATTTGCATATTTAGCATGGAGTGCCTTGTGACAAATATGAGTTCCGAGGTTTTTTGTTTATCCTTTTCGGTTAAAAGATGTTGTCTGTCATAAAACCTTGCTCTTTTGTAAGAGTCCTTCACTAATTTACGCGGGTATCCTTGCGTTAAGAATTTTTCCTTCATTTCCACTGCTCTCCTATCAAAATCCGTGATGGTGGTACAATTTCTGCGTAAACGCAGAAACTGTCCGAATGGAATACTATTTTTCTGGGAGTTAGGGTGAAAACTATCGTAGTGAAGGAGTGTGTTTCACGCTGTTGGTTTAGTGAACAGATCAACAGCTAGTTGACCTTCAACATGTTTAATGATGATATCCAGAAACTCAATTTGGTTGTTATTTACAGTTGAAGTGAAACGTAAGTTCTGATCACATAAGTTCAACCATGTCAGAAACTCATAAAGTTTGTCCTCAATATCTGACCAAATGAAAAAAATGTCGTCAATGAAGCGCGACCACTTCCAGATGGATTCGAAAAAGGCGCCACTTCATTATAGATGTGTGTTTTCAAATTTGGCCATGTAGATGTTAGCCACTGTCGGTGCACAAGACGCGCCCATGCTTACTCCCCTTATCTGTTGGAATAATTGCCCATTAAATTCGAAGATGTTATCCTCAAGGACTATTTTAAGACATTTTAGAATAAAAATCCTATTGCAGTCTATGTTCATGGTGTCAATGAACCATTCGACTGCTGACATGGCTCCCTGTATGGGAATATTGCTATAAAGACTTTCTATGTCTAATGTAACCAACCATTGTTGCTGTGGATTAAAAGGAAGTTCCTCTACAAGGTTGATTATATGTCGAGTATCTTTGACATATGCAGGAGTTTTGTCAATGTATCGGCGTAAAATAGCATCCAGATATTTGGACAATGGCTCCGTGACGGAACCTATCGTCGAGACAATGGGTCTATAGGGAGGGTCCACCTCATTCTTGTGTACTTTGGGCACACCTTATAGGCAAGCTATCTTTGGGCTTTGTACATTGAGATAGGTATGCTCTTTTTCGCAAATGTCTCCATCTTTCAGTGCTTTGGTAGTGATACGTTGGATTTTAGACTTTATAGTTTCTGTAGGGTTTCTACTGATTTTAGAGTAGAAGTTGGTATCTTTCAGCATTTCCTCTATTTTAGATACATAACTGGTCGTGTTTATGATTGCAATTCCACCCCCTTTATCACAACTTTTGATGGTAATTTCCCGGGCATTTTTCAGGTTTAATAAGGCTTGATGTTCCTCGGGCTGAATGTTATAGGGAGTTCTTTGTACATATTTTGTGGCCGCAATCAATTTCTGATACACCACCTGTTCAAAGACGATGGCCTCAGGTGGAACTTGTTCTGCCGTGGGTGTAAAATTTGACTTGGGCATTAAGCCAGATCTATTCACTTGTATCATTGAGGGGTTTGATTTTCAAAAAATAATTTGTCTTATTTTACGAAAGAAGGCCATTAAGTCATTGAACAGCTCAAACTTATTTAAGCCTGAATGGGGTACAAAAGTAAGACCTCTGCATAATAGAGAGTGAGTTGCTGGTGTTAGTTCAGAAGTACTTAGATTAAATATGGGTATTTCTTTTACTGTCTCCAATATTGTGCGTTCCGCGTTACCAGGAATTGGTTTTGGTTCATCTGTTGATTTTCCCGGTAGCGGGATTGGTATTGCGGTCGCCAGTTGCTTCTGCGTTGCTGGCGTCTCCCTAAAAAAGGCTGGGGTGCTTGATAGGGTCTACGTGTGTAGCGGTTATTCCTATTCTCAAACTGATTAGATGTACTATCATTATCTGAGTCAGAGGTCTCTGAAAAAGTCGTAACTTTTCTATTGTATCCTCTGTATTCTTGGCGGTCCTGTGCTGTGCTGTCATATTGTGTATAATGGTGTTCTGCTAGATATGGGTATGTATTTTCTTTATTTGAGAAACAAATGTCTTTCTTTAATTTCTCACTTTTCCTCTTGTGTAGATATTCTGTGTATGAGTTCATTTCTAGATTTATTTCTTCTAATGTTTTTTTAGCGTCTTCTACCGCTGTATTATTTTTAATTTTATTTTCCAGCTCTAAAATTTCAGTAATTAATGTTTGTAGCATTTCTTTGGCGGTTTCAACGATCAACATCATTAAGACACGTGAACATCTGTTCGCTATCATCAACCATTTTTCTAGAAATGCTTTAAGTTCAACAAATAATCCTGGAATGTTTTTGACTCTCAATCCCTGGGGGATGTTCCTGCTCTTAAATACTCTAACATGTATTGGCCATGTAGTTCTATCCTTTTGGTCTTTTTCTTTAATGCCAATAGTTTATTGAAGTCTTCATTCCTATCAGGGTTTGATGTTTGTTGTTGGCCAAATGTTCCTGTGCCTCCCACCATTGAGGCAAAGTCATCATCAGTAAATCCAAATGTCATTATATTGGCCATGACTAAAGATGGTGGAGGACAATGCCTGAAGGATCTAATTAATGGGCGAAATTGATAGACACAAGACAGGCAAAAGAAAAAGATTCAGAGAAGGGTGAAAAAAAGGATACAGGAAAGAAGAGGAAATAATGAAACTCAATCAAATGCACATTATCCTACCACCTTGGACAATAGTGTATTGGGTGACTAAAGTGCAGATGCTCAATCATTCAAAAAAAAAAAGTAGAACATAACACAGGGAACCAGCCTCTCTCAATGCACCCCGAGAGAGGATTCCCCAGATCCTCACCTCAGTAAAATCACTTCAATTTCCTACAGCGGTCTTCCTTCCCTCACTGTCCCCTACCTGAGCGGGGTCATGTGGCATCTCTGCATGTGGGCCTCGAAACCTACTGGCTTCTCAGAAAGCAAGATATGGACAATCTAAATAAAAAAATGACTCATGCAGCCAACAAGTTACAAAGACGTGTGAAAGACGTGTGGGCATCTAGGTAACATGGCGGACATCAATGAGGTTCAAGTAAGACAAGAAGGCAGGGTCAGCTTGTTTATAATTCTTTAGCACAAAAAAATATACGTGAAACCTAGATGAGTGTTCCTGCCACGTCAAAAGCTCACATGCGGTTTCACTGCAAACCAAGTGCAGCTGTGCCTAGGGACTTTAGGCACTATTGATGCGAGGAGGACCATAAGAAGACCCTACTTCTGACGCCTGATGGAGTGAAGCAGAGTCTGCAGACGCCGGCGGGCCCCGGCGAAAAAAGCCTACACTTCAACCTCTTCTTTGGACAAATCCAAAATAGTAAGAGGGGGGTTGAGTGCAACTTACTTGAGTATCCCTGTGAGGAGCCTGCAAGAAGAGTGGGCAAAAAAGGACTACCACCCACTGTCAACATTCCAAGGGCAGGAAGCAGCATTCCAGCCAGGTGGAATGTGGTGCTGGTGTCTAAGTGACCCTGAAGAGGCACAGGTTGAGGTTTCAAAATCACAGCCTTTTCTCCTTAGGTGCCCATAGCAGCAGCAACAAAAGTCTGACCCTCCTTCTTTCGAACTAAAGATGGAGCGATGAAAATGTATAAAGGTGGTGGCGTGGAGATAATAGCCGTGAACAACTATGGTCTTTGTTTAAGAAATCATATGTGTACACAACTGTGGACATGAACAAAAAACGCACACTAATCAGCTTCAAACAGTTATTGCTAAGCTGCACTGAAAGAATGCCAAAGTCAACATCTAACTGGAAATGCTTAGTTGTGTTGCTTCGACCTTATTGTTTACTGTATGAAATGTTGTGGAAACTCCAGTTGCCATTCTGTAGCCAGTGACTATGGCCCTAAGTCACCTGTTTGCTCCATTCGTCCAGCAGGTCAGGTGTCTTGCTATTGTGTATTCTAGCTCTTCGAAGAAGGAATAGGAGGTGCAGTTCTGATGTGGTCAGCTGGCCTCCTGTGATGGTGCATCTTCGTGCATTATGTACTGCACCAGCTCAAACGAATATCTGGGGAGGAAAGAGACAGTAATGGCTGGACCAAGGGCATGGAATCCTGACCTAAGCAATTCTTACTGAACCAAGAGGTATCCATAACCCTGCAGTAAAAGCCACATGGTTCAACCTTGAAACCTGGATACTGCTGAAAAATGCAATTCCCAAGGAAGCTTCTGGGGAGGCTGGCCACATTCCAGCTGTCACATGTCATGATGCTTTTTTCCAAACGCTTTAGAGGAGGCTTTAGGCCAGGTATGAGAAGACGCAAGAGCGGCAGGAGGTGCCCTTTGGTCGGAGTACAAGAAACGGAATGCTGTTAGCATCTTAGGTCATCTAACAGCCTTCAGCAATAACTAAAATACGATTTAATCACCTCATCATAGGTGACGACCATCTATTGAGGTGTGCTCACCCCACTGACCATCCTCCACACATGCATCCTGCTCTCATGTTCTTTATAGGTATGTTGGTGCATTGCAAGTACCCTGCAAACATAGTCAAGGTGCTGCTTGATCACCCGTACTATCATGTGCTCGGGGTCTCTGGTCCCGCTCTACAGCATCTGTACAACCGCATGCTGGTGGGGGGGGGGGGCGTTCAAGACCCACTCTACTGCACCTGTATGACTGCGTGCTGGGGGTGTCAGGCCCACTCTACTGCACATGTATAACCACGTGCTGGGGGTGTCAGGCCCACTCTACTGCACATGTATAACCGCTTACTGGGGGTTTCAAGGCCCACTCCACTGCACCTGTATGACTGCGTGCTGGGGGTGTCGGGCCCACTCTACTGCGCCTGTATAACCACGTGCTGGGGGTGTCAGGCCACTCTACTGCAACTGTATAGCCACGTGCTGGGGGGGGGGAGGGTTTTCAAGGCCCACTCTACTGCACCTGTATGACTGCGTGCTGGGGGTGTCGGGCCCACTCTACTGCGCCTGTATAACCACGTGCTGGGGGTGTCAGGCCACTCTACTGCAACAGTATAGCCACATGTTGGGGGGGGGGGGGAGGGGAGGGGGTTTTCAAGGCCCACTCTACTGCACCTGTATGACTGCGTGCTGGGGGTGTCAGGCCCACTCTACTGCACCTGTATGACTGCGTGCTGGGGGTGTCAGGCCCATTCTACTGCGCCTGTATAACCACGTGCTGGGGGTGGGGGTTTCAAGGCCCACTCTACTGCACCTGTATGTCTGCATGCTGGGGGTGTCAGACCCACTCTACTGCACCTGTATAACCGAAAGCTGGGGGTGTCAGGCCCACTCTACTGCGCCTGTGTAACCGCGTGCTGGGGGTGTTAGGCCCACTCTACTGCACCTGTATAACCGCTTGCTGCGGGAGGGGGGGGGGGGGTCAATGGCCACTCTACTGCGCCTGTATAACCACGTGCTGGGGGTGTCAGGCCCACTCTACTGCACCTGTATGACCGCGTGCTGGGGGTGTCGGACCTACTCTACTGCACCTGTATGACCGCGTGCTGGGGGTGTCAGGCCCACTCTACTCCACCTGTATATCGCGTGCTGGGGGTGTTAGGCCCACTCTACTGCATAACCGCGTGCTGTGGGTGTCAGGCTCACGCTACACCTGTATGACCGCGTGCTGGGGGTGTCAGGCCCACTCTACTGCACCAGTATGACCGCATGCTGGGGGTGTCAGGCCCACTCTTCTGCACCTGTATGACCGCGTGCTGGGGGTGTCGGGCCCACTCTACTTCACCTGTATGACCGCGTGCTGGGGGTGTCGGGCCCACTCTACACCTGTATGACCAGTAATACAATGTGTGCGCCGAGGATCTTCGCCGCCTTTTCCATTTGTAGTCTATAGAGCCAGCAATATAGTAGGTTTTTGTGTCACTAACCCCGAACACCTGATGCCACAAAGATGGCGCCGGGATACAGGCCTCCCATCATTTGAATGCAAGTGCGTTGCGTACCAATAAATTGGATAAGACCAATACCTGTAATTTACTGTAGGTCGTGGTCGTTATGTCACAGGTGCACTTCGAAGCGCTGTATAAAAAAAACAGTTAGGAGGGCTTCCTGTAGTCACTCTCAACGTTTCGTCCTGACGCAGGGTCTGTTTTCTGCCGTTCGGTGTCCCTCGAGTGGCGTGCACGCACCCTCCTCACACTCCCGGGTTTCCTCCTGCACACGGGCGCGGCAGGGCCGCAGAGGCGCCAAAGGTGTGTGCCCGGCCCTCCGCGGAGGGGAGGTGTGTGCCGGTGTGTGCCCGGCCCTCCGCGGAGGGGAGGCGTGTGCCCGGCCCTGCTCCGGATTGTGTCTTTTTAAAGTGCGTCTGTCAGCAGCGCGGCTCCCGTGCGCTACCAGGCGAATCGATGACGCTGCAGGCATTTTAAACATTTCCCTCACGTTCACCCCGCGCCCTCGCCGCCGCTGCGCCTGGTAAACGACGGGCCTTTCTTGTGGACAGCTGAGTGATGCGGGCATGGTGCCCGCCCGGCAAGGCCGTGAGTGAAGGGACGTGCCAGCCAGGGCACTGCTGCAAAACCGTGCGAGGCCTAGGTGAATCTGCAGCAAAGACAAGCCAGGGGTTGGGGCCAACAGGGTGGAGGAAGACGCAAACTCGACTCAAAAATTGATAAATGGAGTGGGGGTGCAGAATAGGATACATTCAAACGCAGTCTTGCGGTTGGACCTAGAGGGTCTGTGGAAAAGCTGCAGCAGAAATGACAACGTGAGCTGTCTCCTGGAGCGACTGTCAGTTAGGGCCCTCGCACCACCAAATAACCTTTTTGTTAATGCGGTAACCCCCGCTTTCACAAACCTGGGGTTCGTTAGCTTCCATCCGGCGTGATGTGAAGATGGCCACCTTCAAACCTTCAGCCCTGGTCCCAGTCAAGTGTCTTTAAAACACACTGGGGGGTGAGGAGGGTCTGTCTCTGTCTCAGGGCCAGAGTTGGGGGACTGGACGTCAAGCCCAGTTTCTCATTCTTTGCACCGTCTGATCTCAAATTACTGGTACTTTGTGGGTCAGGCAGACTTCCAACCTCCACCAACATGCAGCATTCCCAGGGGATTCTGGGTCAAAACCTACTTTGATCCCAAGGTTTGGGGTAAGATTCTTAAGCAGGCGAGAACCCGGGCCTTCCAGGGCCTAGAACCAGTCCATGAACCACAGAACAGGGCCCTAACGCCACAGACAGTTTCCTTATCTACTTTTGAATGGTTAGTGGTGGAGACCAGCGTGCTTAATCTGTATTGCATTATAATTTTATGGGGTTTAATAGAGCCATTCTTTCTAAGAATCCTGCCTGGGCATTCATATTTAATGTTTGTACTAATTCTGTTTAGGTGTATCTGGAGTAACCGTCTCACCACTTCTCACATTAGGCCTTTGACTGTTTACTGTGCTGCTGCTGCGGAGAGTCAAGGACATGTTGTAGACCCAGTTTTCCATCTCAGACCAAGTATCCCTTCATCTAGGTCATTGGAGAGCACATGCACCCCCGCCCCAGATTTGGGATTAGGCCGGCATTGCCATACCCTCGTGGTGCAGTCCCAGCTAGTTTCCCGCTCTCCTTTCTTTCCTCCCCTCTACCTAGCTGATCTTGCTTTCTGCCAGATACCGGGAGACCTCCTGGTCCTTTCAAGCGCCTAATGTTTCTTGCATGCAGTGTCCTTGTATGAAGCCCACCTGGTTTCCACCGTGGGGCTGGCATGGGTGCTGTGGTAGGCACAAGCGACGTTTGGCTTCCCAGCGGTGCAATCCGTTTACATCCTGGTCACTTCAGCTACATCTTCAGTTGTAGTGGGTCACCCACCTTCTCATGTGCTTACTCATATAACCGGGCAGGTGTAAGGAGACCCTACCACAATTTAAGCGATACCCTGGCTGGCTCTGTCCTTCTGCAGGTTTTTTAATCCAGTTGAGAACTCAATGTAACATTTTGTAGAACGCTGAACTGATTCATATCCTTTATTAAAGCCTTCTATGCTGGGTGTCTAACGCTGGTCCAGGAAGGCCGGGTCTAGACCAGATTTTCAAGATGGCCCCTGACTATAAATGGTTCCCGTTAGGGGACTTGGCTGTCTGTGAGGGAGGGAAGATTTGCTTTGAAAAGAAAGGGAAAGTAATGACGCTATTATTAATTTCCTCTCAGCCTGATTGTCTGGTATACCTTTTTATTTGTCTTTAGGGTATCTTTTTTATATTTTATTTGTAATTCGGTCAAGATGATTTGTGTTGCAAGTCACTACATTTAAAATTGCTGTTATTCAGGAGCTCCAAGTAACTGCCAGGCGCACTTCGCTTGATACAGACTTACTGTCCTTTAGAAAGAAGCTAAAAACGTGGCTTTTTAATCAATAACAGGCTTCTTTCACTCATTTCCCCCTGTTGTCTATGTGCCAGGACACTCTAGCTTGAGTAGCTGTGCGCTTTATCAAATACTGTATTTCATTTAATTTCATTTCAGTGTCTCGGAGCAGTGCCGGATAGAGGACATGGGCTAGAAATGGTGCTGAAAAGAGGTCCTTGACTAGAAGTGGTGCCGGATAGAGGACACAGGCTAGAAATGGTGCTGGAAAGGGGCCAGTGTCTAGAAGCAGTGCCGAATAGAGGACATGGGCTAGAAATGGTGCTGAAAAGAGGTCCTTGTCTAGAAGTGTTGCTGGAAAGAGGAAACTGGCTAGAAATGGTGCTGAAAAGAGGTCCTTGACTAGAAGTGGTGCCGGATAGAGGACACTGGCTATAAATGGTGCTGAAAAGAGGTCCTTGTCTAGAAGTGGTGCTGGAAAGAGGAAAGTGGCTAGAAATGGTGCTGAAAAGAGGTCCTTGTCTAGAAGGGGCGCCGGATAGAGGACACTGGCTACAAATGGTGATGAAAAGAGGTCAGTGTCTAGAAGGGGCCCCGGATAGAGGACACTGGCTGGAAATGGTGCTGAAAAGAGGTCCTTGACTAGAAGTGGTGCTGGATGGGGGATACTGGCTAGAAATGGTGCTTAAAAGCGGTCCTTGTCTAGAAGTGGTGCCGGATAGAGGACACTGGCTAGAAATAGTGCTGAAAAGAGGCCAGTGTCTAGAAGCGGTGCAGGATAGAGGACACTGGCTAGAAATGGTGCTGAAAATAGGCCAGTGTCTAGAAGCGGTGCCGGATAGAGGGCACAGGCTAGAAATAGTGCTGAAAAGAAGCCAGTGTCTAGAAGCGGTGCCGGATAGAGGGCACTGGCTAGAAATGGTGCTGAAAAGAGGCCAGTGTCTAGAAGTGGTGCAGGATAGAGGACACTGGCTAGAAATGGTGCTGAAAAGAGGCCAGTGTCTAGAAGGGGCGCCGGATAGAGGACACTGGCTAGAAATGGTGCTGAAAAGAGGCCAGTGTCTAGAAGTGGTGCCGGATAGAGGACACTGGCTAAAAATGGTGCTGAAAAGCGGTCCTTGTCTAGAAGTGGTGCCGGATAGAGGACACGGGCTAGAAATGGTGCTGAAAAGCGGTCCTTGTCTAGAAGTGGTGCCGGATAGAGGACACGGGCTAGAAATGATGCTGAAAAGAGGTCCTTGACTAGAAGTGGTGCCGGATAGAGGACACGGGCTAGAAATGGTGCTGAAAAGAGGTCAGTGTCTAGAAGGGGCCCCGGATAGAGGATACGGGCTAGAAATGGTGCTGAAAATAGGTCAGTGTCTAGAAGGGGCCCCGGATAGAGGACACTGGCTGGAAATGGTGCTGAAAAGAGGTCCTTGTCTAGAAGTAGTGCCGGATAGAGGACACTGGCTAAAAATGGTGCTGAAAAGAGGCCAGTGTCTAGAAGTGGTGCCGGATAGAGGACACGGGCTAGAAATGGTGCTGAAAAGCGGTCCTTGTCTAGAAGTGGTGCCGGATAGAGGACACGGGCTAGAAATGGTGCTGAAAAGAGGTCCTTGACTAGAAGTGGTCCCGGATAGAGGACACGGGCTAGAAATGGTGCTGAAAAGAGGTCCTTGACTAGAAGTGGTGCCGGTTAGAGGACACGGGCTAGAAATGGTGCTGAAAAGAGGTCAGTGTCTAGAAGGAGCCCCGGATAGAGGACACTGGCTGGAAATGTTGCAGAAAAGAGGTCCTTGTCTAGAAGTAGTGCCCAATAGAGTTCATAGGACATTAGCTAGAAATGGTGCTGAAAAGGGGCCAGTGTCTAGAAGCAGTGCCGGATAGAGGACACTGGCTAGAAATGGTGCTGAAAAAAGGTCCTTGACTAGAAGTGGTGCCGGATAGAGGAAACTGGCTAGAAATGGTGCTGAAAAGAGGTCCTTGTCTAGAAGTGGTGCCGGATAGAGGACACTGGCTAGAAATGGTGCTGAAAAGAAGTCCTTGTCTAGAAGTGGTGCAGGATAGAGGACACTGGCTAGAAATGGTGCTGAAAAGAGGTCCTTGTCTAGAAGTGGTGCCGGATAGAAGACACTGGCTAGAAATGGTGCTGAAAAGGGGCCAGTGTCTAGAAGCGGTGCCGGATAGAGGACACGGGCTAGAAATGGTGCTGAAAAGAGGTCCTTGACTAGAAGTGGTGCCGGATAGAGGACACTGGCTATAAATGGTGCTGAAAAGAGGTTCTTGTCAAGAAGTGTTGCTGGAAAGTGGAAACTGGCTAGAAATGGTGCTGAAAAGAGGTCCTTGTCTAGAAGTGGTGCCGGATAGAGGACCCTGGCTAGAAATGGTGATGAAAAGAGGTCATTGTCTAGAAGTGGTGCCCAATAGAGGACATAGGACATTAGCTAAAAATGGTGCTGAAAAGAGGGCAGTGTGTAGAAGGGGCGCCGGATAGAGGACAATGGCTAGAAATGTTGCTGAAAAGAGGGCAGTGTGTAGAAGGGGCGCCGGATAGAGGACAATGGCTAGAAATGTTGCTGAAAAGAGGGCAATGTCTAGAAGGGGCGCCGGAAAGAGGACCCTGGCTAGAAATGGTGCTGAAAAGAGGTCCTTGTCTAGAAGTGGTGCCGGATAGAGGACACTGGCTAGAAATGGTGCTGAAAAGGGGCCAGTGTCTAGAAGCAGTGCCGGATAGAGGACACTGGCTATAAATGGTGCTGAAAAGAGGTCCTTGTCTAGAAGTGTTGCTGGAAAGGGGAAACTGGCTAGAAATGGTGCTGAAAAGAGGTCCTTGACTAAAAGTGGTGCCGGATAGAGGACACTGGCTATAAATGGTGCTGAAAAGAGGTTCTTGTCTAGAAGTGTTGCTGGAAAGAGGAAACTGGCTAGAATTGGTGCTGAAAAGAGGTCCTTGTCTAGAAGTGGTGCCGGATAGAGGACCCTGGCTAGAAATGGTGATGAAAAGAGGTCATTGTCTAGAAGTGGTGCCCAATAGAGGACATAGGACATTAGCTAAAAATGGTGCTGAAAAGAGGGCAGTGTGTAGAAGGGGCACCGGATAGAGGACAATGGCTAGAAATGTTGCTGAAAAGAGGGCAGTGTCTAGAAGGGGCGCCGGATAGAGGACCCTGGCTAGAAATGGTGCTGAAAAGAGGTCCTTGTCTAGAAGTGGTGCTGGATAGAGGACACTGGCTAGAAATGGTGCTGAAAAGGGGCCAGTGTCTAGAAGGGGCGCCGGATAGAGGACACGGGCTAGAAATGGTGCTGAAAAGAGGCCAGTGTTTAGAAGGGGCGCCGGATAGAGGACAATGGCTGGAAATGGTGCTGAAAAAAGGTCCTTGTCTAGAAGTGGTGCCCAATAGAGGACATAGGACATTAGCTAGAAATGGTGCTGAAAAGAGGCCAGTGTCTAGAAGTGGTGCTGGATAGAGGACACTGGCTGCAAATGGTGCTGAAAAGAGGTCCTTGTCTAGAAGTGGTGCCCAATAGAGGACCCTGGCTAGAAATGGTGCTGAAAAGAGGTCCTTGTCTAGAAGTGGTGCCCAATAGAGGACATAGGACATTAGCTAAAAATGGTGCTGAAAAGAGGGCAGTGTCTAGAAGGGGCGCCGGATAGAGGACCCTGGCTAGAAATGGTGCTGAAAAGAGGCCAGTGTCTAGAAGGGGCGCCGGATAGAGGACAATGGCTGGAAATGGTGCTGAAAAGAGGCCAGTGTCTAGAAGTGGTGCCCAATAGAGGACATAGGACATTAGCTAGAAATGGTGCTGAAAAGAGGCCAGTGTCTAGAAGTGGTGCTGGATAGAGGACACTGGCTGGAAATGGTGCTTAAAAGAGGTCCTTGTCTAGAAGTGGTGCTGGATTGGGGACACAGGCTAAAAATTGTGCATAAGAGGCCAGTGTCTAGACATGCTGGTGCTGTGGTAGAGTGGAGAGAGACCATTCCGTCGCTCCAAGAGGCAGAAAGTTAAAAGAAAGGTAAGTCTGTGTGCTCAGAGTTTGAAGCTGAATGGTAGACCTTAGTTTTTGTAACCTTTTATAACGTTAAGGCCTGCGAGGTACCGCGAGTTGCGTGCAAGGTTTAAAGTTTCACTCTATACAAGATTAGCTACATGCTAATGCAAGCTGTTTTATGGGTATGAAAGCCCCCATCCCCTCCGCCCCCACCCGAGAAACGCCCTTATTTGAGCTACCGGGTTTTGTATCTTATGCAATTTATGTTAATTAATGTTATGTTAATTACTTTTATAAGGCGCAACAGCTACCCCCAAGGGTTTCCCGGCGCCAACCTGAGAGGAATAGAGAGAGAACAGAGAGTTATTGATTGAACAGCCAGGTATTCAGTCCCTTGCGAAAGTTCCCATAGACAGTTTCATTACGAAGCGACATGAGAAGAGAATTCCACAGGGAGGGGCCCAAGTAAGCAAAGGAACGGCCGCCCACTAGAGACAGTCTGATTCTAGGGACCAAACATTTAGCCTGAGTAGAGGAACGAAGAAGGCGTGAAGGTAAGTAAGGTTGAACTAAAGCTTGCAGGTATTGAGGGTCAGTGCCGAATTTGATCTTGAACATGTAGCTCAAGGCTTTGAATTTGATACGATTCTCTACCCTGAGCCAATGAAGATCGCGGAGAGAACCCGAGACAGAGGCAGCTCTGGGAACCTGGCAGAGCAGCCTAGCGGCTGCATTCTGCACCACCTGCAGTTTGCGTGTTACATCTTTATTTACCCCCAGATAGAGAATGTTACCGTAGTCCATTCTAGAAGTAACAAGAGCCTGGACTACGGTTCTCTGTGTGGAACAGGGCAACATCCAGAAGATTTTTTTAGCCATTTGAGGATGGTAAAGCAAGTCGAGGCCACCTTCACGACTTGTTGTTTCATTGATAATTGATCATCAATGATGAAGCCAAGATTGCGGACTTGGTGGGAGGGCTGGGGTAGAGCACCCATTTCAGAGGGCCAGTGTTGGGGACCCCAGAGATCTTTATTTTTCCCGAGAATCAAAACCTCTGTTTTTTTCTCCATTAAGTTTGAGTAAATTTACTTGCATCCAAAAGAGCAGATGACTTAGACACCTTCTCAGCCGAAAGAGAGAAGATTATCTGGGTGTCATCCGCTTAGGAGAATAAAGCCAATCCAGCCTCTTCGGCAATCGTCGCCAGAGGTCTAACATAAACATTGAGCAGTAGAGGGCTAAGGATCGAGCCCTGGGGTACCCCATAAGGAGATGAGTGAATTTTAGAGCTGGCCGTAGAGGAAAAAACCTGGAACGTACGGTCTGCCAGGAAGGAGACGTGCCAGTTGAGTGCCGGACCATCAACGCCCAGAGATTGCAAGGCTTTCAATAACACGGTGTGAGACACTGTGTCGAAAGCGGCACTCAAGTCAAGTAGTATGAGGGCCACCGTGTCCCCAGTATCCAGGCGGTGCCGCAGCATTTCAGAGACTCCGAGAAGAGTAGTTTCGGTAGAGAATCCTGCTCTGAAGCCAGATTGTGAGGAGTGCAGGAATTTCTGAGTTTCAACAAAGTGGGAAAGCTGTAAATTAATGTGTTTTTCCAAAATTATGGAAAAAGCCAGAAGTAGCAAGATAGGCCGAAAGTTAGAAAGCGGGGCCGGATCAGCATTAGTCTTCTTTAACAGTGGGAGAACCATAGCGTGCTTCCACTCAGGCGGAACTATAGCTTCCTGTAAGGGGGCATTCAAAAACTCCATGATTAACATGAGTGAAGGCAGTTCAAGCTGCTGCAGCACAGAGATGGGGAGGAGATCACAGGGAGAACCAGATTTAAGACTGCCTAGGAGCTGCTGAAAGGAATTCATGTCTAAGAGAGACCATGTTTCCAATTTATAGGTGGATTCAGTAATTTTGCAGTCCCCATATCCAAGGCTGTTGGCTTGCTGTATGGTGTTAACTGACTTATCACCATTCAGCGTAGAGTGTATTTTTTCAACTTTACTAAGAAAAAAATTGGCTAGGTCTTCGCATTGCGATTCATTGAGAATACGGGGGGAGGGCTGACTTTCAGAACCCGACAGTTCTTTGACCACCTTGAACAAAGTCCTAGAGCAGTTCTGAGCATTGGCAATAGTAGAGGAAACAAATTCGGCACGAGCTGTTTTACAGAGGGAGTGGTAATCTCTTTTGGCCCTTTTATATGCGAGTTTGGTGTCTGACGCATAATTCTTCCTCCAACGTCTTTCTAAGACTTTACATTTAGATTTCTCAATTTTTAACCTCTCGGTAAACCAAGGGGCAGGGGGGCGGTGGTTGTTCACCCTCTTAGTTGAAGGCGGGAGACAGACGTCAATTGATTTTAAAAGCCATTTTTGGATAACACCCAAGTCATCAGTAGTCATATGTTTGATAATAGGAGCATTATTAGATAGAAGTTTATTTAAACCTCCAACGTCCAGTTTTCCCCAATTTCTAGTTTTGGACTTGGTGCCAACTTCGGCTACAGACGAGCCCAGAATAGTTTTAAAACGAAAGCTGACCACAAAGTGATCAGACCAGCACAGTGGAAGGGCAGGGGGGGCAATGGATGTTAGGTAAAGTAGAAAAAATAGGATCCAGTAAATGGCCAGCCTCATGAGTAGAACCCGAGTTACAAAGCAAAGCATTCATTGCTGCCAGATCAGAAATAAATGTAGCGCTTTTTGCACATGCCGGATCATCCAAATGGAGGTTTAGATCGCCCAGAATGGTAAAGTTGGCGGCATTAATCAGGAGGCCCAGGGGGGTCGGTGATAGACCAGTATGCCCGAGAAGGTAAACTGGGGGGTCAAGGCAAGTTTAAATAAAGCAGCCTCGCAGCCCGTTGAGGGCAAGTCTTTAAATTTGCACGTATAGCACTTATAAATTATAGCGATGCCTCCCCCAGACTTGGATTCCCTGTCTTTCCTGACGATGGCATAGTTAGACGGCAAAGCTGTAGCTACATCAGGGCCAGAGCTCTTGTGTAGCCATGTTTCAGTAAGAAAAATAGCATCTGGCTGCTCACTGATCAAAAGATCAAAGATGTCCGCCTTATGCTAGGGAAGTGAGCGGCAATTGATATTAAAAAAGGTGAATTCCTTATTGAGTAAGGTGCTGCATTTTAGTTGGGGATTTTCCCGTGAGTAGATAAAAGTAATTGTCTTTAAGTTACTTTGTTCCTTATGTATCCCTACTATAAATGCAAAATTGCAGTGTGGGCAATTAGTGCCAGTTTCCTCAGGATTGAGCAAGGCGCATTCAGGGGGTGGCTTTCTACATAGCTCCAGAAGCTGTTAATGCACATTTTAAAAATGAATTCCTCCCGCGTCGGTGCGTATTTCAATCTTTCGCATAGATCTACCACAGACCAGATTACATCTTGCCAGGTAAATGGCTCGGTTGCACGCAGGCGTGACATAGGGCTTTGTAGCCCCTGCGGGACCCCACTCTTCTGCTCCGGGTAGCCGAGTCTGCTATGCTGATGTTTGAAACTGTGACCTGTAGCTTGCACACCGAACTCTCTGTAGCAGGTGGCAAACCCACTGTGATTTCTTAGAAGTGTAGCACCGGACTTCTTGCTCCCCTCACGTGACTGGCACCTTAGTCTGGGACACTCTTGGCCTGGAATGCACCAACCCAGGTTGGATGACTCTTCAACTTTACTGTCAAGTGTGGCACAAACTGCTGTTTTTAGTACCTGTGATTATTGATAAAGTCAAAGTAAATGATGAAGCTAGAATGCATTTCATAGCTACAGGTTTTTTTTACCCGTCTGACCACTCAAAAATGTAAGTAATACTACTAATATTGACTTATTTTTGTCTTTAATTTTTTAACACTTCGGTTTTTACCTCATTGTCCTTTTTTTTTTTCTTTCACCCATTTAACGCATTAGTTTTTTTCATACTTCCTTTTCCCTTTTTTCCCCTATTGGTGTTGCCTCATACCCTCTTTTTAGCTCTCGCCTACACCGCGCATGCTCTGTGTTGCGAGACGTAATGTTTACAATTCAGTGGGCTGACAGCCAGCCCAGAGCATGCCGTTGGGTGTTCTCACTGTCACTCTCATTAACCATCTTTCTATTGCTTAGCTCCCCTCGGCTTCCTAACTTACATTCTTGTGTTAATTCCTTCCTGGAGGATGGACCAAGTACACCTGTTCTTCCTCATCTTTGTTCTTCCTCGTCGTTTTGCAACACAATATTATTTTTTTATAAGGGTTTCAGTATTATTCCTGGATTATTCAGGTTTTCCAACTTTTAACACCGGCATACAGCTGTTGCTTTCACCCTGTCTGCTGTCTCTATCGAGGCTTTAGTTACTTACACTCACAACTGTACTTCTTTATGCCACTCTACGCTATGCCACTGTACTCCCTTTAACGCCCCTCTGCCATTCCATACCATTCCACTCCATGCCACTCCACTCTGCGCAACTATATGCCACTCCACTCTAGCCCACTGTACTATGTGCTACTCTGCGCCTCTCCACTCTGCGCCTCTCTTATCTGTCTATATACCACTCTACTCTGCGCCACTCTTCTCTATGCCCTTTTAGTGTATGCCACTCTACTCTGCCTATGCCACTCTACTCTGCGCCACTCTACTCTGCGCCACTCTTCTCTATGCCCTTTCAGTGTATGCCACTTTGCTCTGTGCCTCTGTTTTATGCCTCTCCACTCTACGCCATGTAACTAACTTTTAGCCATGCTGAACAGCTGCCGGGCTGCTACAAGATATTGGCAAAGCCAATAGCTCTCACGTAGGTGAGACCTATTGGCTTTGTCATTGCTTATTTCCTTTTCCCTTCTCTTTTTCACCCTGTTCCATCCTTCGTCATTGAGGTTTTTTTGGTTTTATTTGTTTTATTTTCTTCATTTCCGTTTGTTTGTGGGGTGAAACACCCAAACATACTTCTTCCTCTTTTCTTCCCATTATCTTTTTCCCTCCTTTTTTCTATTGTCCCATATCCTTCCTTGTCCTATTTTTGCAGATGTTTAAAAATGTTTTCGTGTTGAACGTTTTTTTGAGCAGTGGCTAAAGAAAGCATCATTTCTCCGCCCCTTTTTCCAAATCCCAGCCTTAAGGCGCTGACCCCTCCCCTGATGTGATGTTTGCTGCTTTGGCTAAGCATCCTTGTCATTCGCATGCGTTTGCTTTTCATCTTGGTCGTGCCCAAAAGCATGGCCAGTCTCTGCATTAAGCCGCGTGCGTTTCATTTGCTGCTCATCCATGGCCTGTGTTATTAAATGCCCTCTCCGGGGACTGCTCGAGGAGACCCATAATGTATTTCCACAGTGCATGAGTAATTCTACCTGATGGGGACGCTCAGGCAGAGCAATCTGTGAAGGTACTCCGAACTAGTCCTGCTGCTGTATCTATTTCCATCTAGGAGGCCTTGTGATGGCATGTGTTTAACACCTGTCTCCTGCTCGCCTCGCGCCTTCGCCAAATCATGAAACCAGGCCTTCCGGGAAAAGCGATTCCAATCCATCCTATTATGCCGATGAGACGCGCGCACACATATTGAGTTAAATGGCCATTTTGTTCATCCTCTGTTTGTGATGGGTATTATCCAAATGCTAAAGGAGGGAGTAGTTGATGGTGGTAAATATAGTATTACTGGACAAAGAATATACAAAATCAGAATGAAACAAGATCTTTATTTCACAGTTGGTATAGCATCGGTATTCTGATCCATAAGCAATAAAATACTTAACAAGGTAAATTTAAAAAGAAGAGGCAGCTTGACTTCCTGCTGTTACTTCCTTGGATTTTTTTATTTAATTTTTTTCGTATAAATTTCTAATGCCATTTAAGAAAGACATGGTTATACGTCTCAATATGTAGCACACAGAGCACTGTAGATCAACCTCCCACCCACCTCGGCCTGCTCCAATCGGACAAGTAGTAATGGTACAAAAAGAGAACATTAATGACATGAGTGCATCTGTATGATAGATACTGGGTCGCGAGTGGTCCATGTAGAAGTGAAACATGAATGGCACCCATTCCATAACCAGCACTTACATCTCACCTCTCACTCACATACCTCTAGCTCACGGGGATAGGATATCCGGGACTCCAGGAGTTCGGCCAGCATTTCCACCCGTGCTTGCAGGTCGTGTGCCAGTTTGTTGTCTCTACGAGTGCGTCGCTTTCTCTGCCACAAACTATTGCTTCCCTTGACGACGTGGTAACTGGGTACTCAGTTGGAATGAAGTATCCAAGCTTCGTCTTGGGTCGCCAGTGATAGTATCCACCATGTTGATTCGTCCGGTTCCACAAAGAGGATTTCCTGGGAGTTGCAGCTCCGGCGTGTGGCATAGGGACAAGTACTTCCCCCCCCCCCGCCTACAACAGACGGAATTAGAGGGCCTTGTAGATCCCTGGTTAAGTGTGAATTTTGCTTTTCCTCGGCTGAGGTCTGAAGCTTATCACTGAAATATGAGAAAATAAAAGAATTATATGGTGTCCTGTGAGAGACAGATACTGCCAATTTCTCCTGATCTTACCATAGTGGGAGGGATTGGGAGTTTGGTCAAAGCTCTTCCAGTGCTTCTCCGTGTGAGCGACCTGTAAACTGTTAACGTTTTTCCTTTCTGCCCGGATCTTAGAAGAGAAATGAATGCTTGGTTCCTAGAACTGTAGGCAGATATGATGGGTTCTTTAAGACCATGCACATGTTTTTTATAATCTGTGGAATGTTTGAATTGAGCCTCGCAGCTCAGTTTCTACATGTGGACAGACACCTAGGTGGTGGTATGTGAAGGAGAGCGCTGAGCTTGTGTTCAGGGTGGCTAGATCAGTGCAATTCATGTGGCGGTAACATGTTGATTTGGCACGAGGCCTAAATACCATGGTGTGAGATAGGTTGGGGTTTCTAAGAGTCTATTGGGTGTACAGTACACTTGAATTATACTAGGTTTCGTGTGCGCCAATGCAGTCACGTGTCAAGGTGGGAGTTTGTTTCAGGGTTTTGGGTACTTGGACGCACCATCTGTAGGTAGTTGAGAGCATCAACTGTGAAGTCCCTTATTCACCTTGCATTCCTCTTTGAAACTTGTATTTATTGTATCGGATTGAAGCTAAATGTATAAGTGAATTTGGTGAGGCCAAGGGTACATTTCAACTGAGGGGCAAAGTCTTTTGTTGATCAGGGTAAATCTTTGTCTTAGAAAATACCTGCTTTTTAAGAAGGAGAGGGGCGCTTTGAAGTTCCTCAAAGTGTAAAGCACGTTTGATCTTAAAAGAATGAAGTTTATTTTAATTTGGAATATGCTGGCTGGGATTGACTTCATGCTGCCTTGCAATGCCTTGGTGACTGGTTCTCCTCCCAGCCGCCTAGAAGATTGTGCTGTGAGCTGCTCTGCAGCACCCCCTTGTACACAGACAATTGGAGTGAGTGTAGGTCTCAGACCTAATAAGTCCTTTCAGTTTTATCTAGATCAAATTAATGACTTGGGAATGCAATGTGTGTAATTTCTATTGCCTTCATGCACTATCTGCAAGGCCTTCTTCTGGGGAGTTTTATTAAGCCCTTTGCAAGAATATGAATCATAGTTTTAAAAAAAATTGTAGCTCAGAGCTAGACCCAGCCAATTAAATAAGGCCAGCCAGCACCCAGAGATCTTGCAATTCACGCGGAACTCGAAAACGGCCTTGTTTAATGTCTACTTTGGCTATTAAAAAGCATAAATCCTGGGTTGCTACTGTACCAATTGCGTGACTTTCCTTAACGTCTTCTCGAACTTTCCTACACTTTCTTTTACTCATGTCTCGCTTTCTCCCTCAAAGCTGCTTTTCTGTTTTCTTGCAAGGCTGATGGTCTGGTGTCGAGTCGCGCTGTATAAACCACATTAACAAACCCTGCCTGCGCTGGCGGTGCTGATTTGCATAGTTCGCCCCTCCCCTTGCGCTTGGTTTCATGTGAGGGAGGGGCCGAATCCGTGCAACGCTCCCTCTCAAACAAGGAACCCGCATCTCCATTCATGGCGACCTCCAGCCCCAAAACTTAGTGACAAGTTGTTCTTAAATCTCCTTCGAGGAGCTACACAAGCACCGTGAAGTGGCCGAGCGCCAAACTGGAATGTAAAGTACTAGGTTGAGGCCCCCCCCCCCTCCTCCATCAAGTGGTTCATTCTGAATAATAAAAGGTAATGTTCATTGAAACACTCGCCCGGCGCCCTGCAACTTGAGTTACTGCATTAAACCTTCCGTGGGAACACTGCACAAGTAGTATTTTTTTTTCTGATGGGTGCGTCAGTATTTTAGTAGAGTTTCCCGTCTTGTAAGATCGTTGGACATGTAAGAACTCGACAGGCTTAAGAAATAACTATTCAGACTCGTTGCTTCAGAATAATGGAATGGGGACCTTTAAAACTTGGGTTTCTCCTCGCCAAACTTTATTTTTATTACAATATGTGACCTTTTACAAGTGTCTTTAGACTTTTCTTTTGAGAACACTGGAATCCTGGTTAATGTTTGAGCAGAATAATGATTTGGCGGTATTTGTTTATGTTGGGGAGCCCACGGATAAACCCATAATTGCCAACATTTGAACCACATTTCCCGGGACACTTTGCAGCACAGGGCTGCTGCAGATTGGAAGTTCTTGTTTGCGTACCTGTGTGTAATAAACAGTTTCTGCAACAATATTTCCCGGAACAGTCTCCAGTTTGCCGGGACTGTCCCTGCAAAAACAGGACAGTTGGCAACTATGTAAACCTCACGGAAGGACAAGTCCCTTGAGGCCCTTCACTCTGCAGGATCTCACTTGCATGATGCGGGGTTTCAGCGAGGCCTGATTTGTCTGTGATTTAATAATTAAATTGGGTTTTTATTGCATGGAATGTGTTGGGATCGCCTTATATGAGCTGCATTTTCCTGGCGGCGTTACCAGTGCTTTTAGGAGCAGAGAAGGGCCGAGCCCATTGCAGACGGAGACATGTCCTCACTGGCACACGGCAGGGCACCGCTCCAGGTGGTTGTGAAAACACGTCCTTTGTCAGTAAAAGTAAAGGCTGGGAGGGTCGGCTTGTTCTGCCCTATACACCTGTCGGCATCAGGTGCATCGAGCCAGCGCCAGCGGTGATGTCAGCGGCTTTTCAAGAACTGTGTTTTTTGTTACCGACGAGGCGTGGGGACCCATTTGTGCCCAGTTATGAGTGGTGGCTCTCCAATTGCAAAAGGGACGAGCGCTGTAGTGTACTCGGGGTGCATCATTTTGGGGCTCTCTAGTGTAAAGGGTGCTGCTGTTCTGAGGTGAACAAGAGTGACATCTTGAGTTGCAGAAAGATCATGATGGGTGGTGCTGTTCTGAGGTGAACAGGAGTGACATCTTGGGTTGCAGAAAGCTCATGATGGGTGGTGCTATCTGAGTATGGGCGCGCGCTCAGCACCGATGTGCAGCATTGCATGTTCTATTTGTTTGCAGCGAAATGAGCTATGCTGCTGCAATGGTTGCATGCTTCAGGGGTTTGTTGAAGAGTTGCAAAACTTCTTGCCTCCTGTTCCCCTGCTTGAACCCGACCCAGTTGTGTCTAACAAACACTCTTAGGGGGTTTTTAGACTCGCAAAATCATCACACCTGTGACACGTCGCCACTATTGTGCCCTCAGTAAAGTGACCAGAGCTTCATTTAGCGAAGCATAAGTACTGCCAGATTCCATCCACCTTAGAAAGACGTTGGCGTGCATGGGAGAGGTGTTCTGCTGCAATTGTTATTTTGTTAGCCTATATTTCTATTGCTCTTTACGATAGTTCCCAATATTTTTCGCAGTTCTGGTTCTCTCACAGTTGCTGTAAAACCCTGCCTTTTTTGTTTTACTGATACATGGGGAATGGACTCTACCTCTGATCTCCCCAGCATTCAATCCCCCACTTCAATCTACTTATTTTTTTGTTTTGTTACACTTTGGCCTCTTATAAGGCTTGGTGCACAGTGTTCTGGATCCGGCCCTTTTTCTAATGCCTGTAAACCTTCACCGGCTTTGGTTTGGCTTCCATAGTATCTTGAACCCTTGTGCTCGTGAACATGGTGCTGTGGATACTGCACCCTTAAGTTTTCATACTCTTGGTGCTCACTCCAAGTTGGATCCAGATGTAGATTAGGGAAGAGCCTCGGGTAGTGACAGAAGGATGAGCTGTCATTACAAGGGCGATCACCAGGGCTGGGTCGATGGTATACAAAGCAACACTAGGTTTCATCAAGTGGGCAGGATGCCCGTCTGGCTGGGATTTGAGACATGACTCCAGATAGTCGGCCACTTGAAGCCTTTGTGTGCATGGGGGTCTTGGACCCCCCCCCCCCCCTCCCCTTATAATTTCCTTAGTTCAGCCTAGAAGGAGTAGGTGAAATTTGGGCCTTTTGAAAGGTTGCACAGATTCTGCTTGGGTCACCAACACTGCTGTTCCAATTTTTATTTTGGCGTTAATGTACAACCTTAGGTGGTATCCCTGCTTATAAAAGGTTGCAGGGTTTCTTCCCATTTCAACGTAAGGATTTCTGTGATTACGTTGTTTGGGTGTAAACGCCCAATACTGGGTGCCCAAACCACCACCCCCAGCTAGGATTACCTATGTAAATGCTTATATGTAAGTGAAACACCCTTTGTCTACATACGGCAAAGAGCGGTACTGCACCAGTGGTGACAAATACACAAACTTTCAGCAGAACCCATTAGACAGACCACCTCCCAGACTGATGAACCTCAGCACGGATGGTCCAGGTGGTGGGTGGGCTGTCACTGAGCTGACAATAGCATTTCCAAAAGTGATGTGTGGGGCAAAACACACTGAACACAACTCTTCACGTACATCCAAAGGGCCATGCACGTTTATAGTAGTGATATGCTGTAGCACTTGCCACCTAGAAACACAGACATACTGCTTAAAATGTGCAGGGGCCCAGTGGTGCTCTTAAGAGCCCACTGCTGCAGTTGTTGAGTACCAAGGATACCTAGTCTTGATTTGTGTCTTTCTTCCCCCGCCTCACAGGTCCCTTCTCTTTATGTCACTGGAACATGTTCTTTTTCATCCTTGCTCTACCCTTTGTCACTTCTGCTTTTCCTGCTTCTTTTCTTCCCCTTTTCTGCCTTTCTGTCTCTTGCTTGTGTTAAAGACTGATGACAGAAATCAGTTCCAGTCTCCAAAAGTGAGTGCCGGCACCAGGACTCCTCTTTTGAGGTCACTGTGCGCAGTACAAGTGTTTTTTTTCTTACACTAATTCACCACCAGCTCAAATTAAGCACTCTACAAAAGCACTTATTCATTCTCGTTGACGGTAATCTTCTATTTCGCCTCTGAAGAAGGGTCAGTAACCGACTGATCAACGTTGCAGCTCTGAAACCTAAAGCCTTTTGCTGGCTTTAACGAAGTACCCAGAGATGTCATTCTTCAGCACAGCCCAGATGCCGCGCACCTTTAAGGAGTGAAGCCTATTTTAATGTTAAAAAGCAGCCTAGTAACCTGATTCTTTAAAGATTTTTTTCATTTTTAATGTTTTTTCTAAAGCTCCTAGTGCTTGCCTGACAGTACGTCACTCCTCCTGGTTGGTTTTATCCCGACCCTCCTTTGTTTACGCCTCTGAATCTGGCACAGCCAGGCGGCAGCGCCTCTGTTTTGCTGCTAAAAGCAGGCTGCATATAAAAAGTAGGTTAATGATATGCGTGCACTTACGTGAATTATGACTAACACTCCGAGTTCCCATCCGTGGCCAAGACGGATTCCTGTTTTTATTATTTTTAATTGGGCTCGTAGACGTTGGCATCAGTGTTGCTAGCATTGCTTTGAGGTGTGCAGGTTTGTGGGAAATCTGTTGTTTTTCCGTAGGTTGATGGATTCTGTATACATTCTGTCAGGAATCAGGATTTGGTTCGTTTTGCGATGTGTAGGAATGCCTGCTCGACAAGGAGAAAGCCACCCTGGGGACTTTGTACCTCTTACATGAAGAGGATGGACCATGCACACACTTCTAATACAGAGGCACTTTGCAAGGCTGTTTCCTTGTTGATTCCAGGCAGTGCTTTAAGTGGGCGGGTACTGTCCGGTACTGAGTACCGGCACTTTTTTCCGAAACACGCAGGTACTCTAGCACAGAGAACCTGCACTTCTATTGTTCCATTGTTCCAAAGTTCCATTGTTCCTGATTCCAGGATGTGCAGACTGGAAAGAACACACATGCCAGACGCTGCACCTCTCCCCCAGGATTAAGGTCTCCCCAGCAGAGACGGGTCCCTGGTCCTGTTCCTCAGAAGTAGGATTTCCGTCCTGCGCTGATGGAAGCCATTATTTCTGAGAGAGACGGCTCTTCCACCCCACTCGACCACAAGGGCTGTCTCCAGATGGCCATGTCTTATTGGTGCTCCAAAGAAGCTGAAGCGTTCACTATTATCTGCGAGGTACAGGTGTTTTGGGAACAAAGTGCTGTGCATACAAGCGTCCTCCATCTGGAGGTTACCCTCATGTTGTCCTCCTCAAACTCAGGAAACTTTGGAAATGCATGTGTTCCCGTGGGCACTAATGGGACCTCAAATTTAGACACCCCAAAAAGTTATCTTAACAGAATGCCCACAACCCGATTAATCTGAGACCGTATCAAACCTCAGTTTCATGAGGCAATGTGTCCCCGAGTTGAGACACCTCCCAAAACGCCAAAATTGGAAATACAGCCAATTAAATAAAAGGGTTAAAAGTCAAAAACGGAGTTCTAGATCAGTGGAATAGTTAAAGGGTTTCATTACAAAAAGTCAAAAAATAAGTGGTACAGAATCAATGCCGAAATACTCTCAGCAAATAGAATATTTTTGACTTTGTATCCCTCTGTAATATTCTGAGTCCCAAGTGAGCAGCAAACTCAAGAGAGAATGAATCGGGCAGCGTCCCTAGTACCGGAATCGAGGGTTTTTATACCTTATTTGCGCACATGAAATTAACAGAGCTGTGGCAAAAAGTCACTTCTTCAGCAAATTAGAAGTCAGTTCTTAATAAACATCATACCCTCTTAGCACCTAAGCACCATTCCATTACATGAATAATAATTCTACCCTTCTACGCGAATGCCATCTGGACATGTTCGAACAAATTAGGTACATGAACAATAATATGTTGAATGCATGAATAAGGCACAGTGAACCAGCTGAAAGACCTCGAGGTTATAGTTGCAGATTTTGACTGAGCCTGGGAAAGTTCATCGAAAAGTACAGCTCGACTGTGTACTGCAGAAATTGCGAGGGGAGTCGTGGGCGGTCAGAGGAGGTACAAGGTAAGCCATCTTTGTAAAATGGCTAATAGGCTCAAATTGATGCCTAGTTAACAACGTCAGGAATCACACTTCTGTGGAACTCCCCTTTTTTTTTTTTTTTTTTTTTTTAAGAAATCTGCCCAATATTAGTGTACACATGTAAACGAGAGTGTAAAACCACATTTTGCACCTTGTTAATAATGCACAAAGTCACAAATCCGAAAAAATCTCTTACATTCCGCAAGGCCTTTCGATCACTCCATTGCTGATTGGGAGGTCACCGACCATATGGAGAAGCTGTGATTTCAGAAGATGCTGTACTCTTGCTTGTTACCGTGTTTAAGCCGGTGCTGTCTTAAAAGAAAAAGCTACAAATGCATGCAGGAAGGGAACAGTGCACAAGGGGAGGTTTTACACAGTGCTTATTCAACTCCAGCTAGTGGGCAAAGTCTTAAAATATATAGTCTTGGTATGGCCCTGAGGGCAGGGTGTGGGCGCGGGTTAGAAATCCTGGATGTCGATCATTCCCTAAACTTGTAAAATAGCTTTGTGGAGGAGCTGGTGCATTGCCAGCCTTGACACATCCCACTCTCTGTCCAGCATTGTCAGCTGACTTACATGCATGTCCAGACATATGAGGCCGTGCTGGAGAGAGGCATCCATAAACCCTCTCTCTGACAGCTGACTGGCCTTAAACTCCGCTCTTGCAGAACAACTAGGCAACTATATGTTTATTTTTTACTTGAAGGAAGAAGGGGCTCTCCCGTTACCTAATGTTCGCGCTCACTTGGACCTCTTGCTCTTGCTCACTTTGACCTCTTGCTCTTGCTCACTTTGACCTCTTGCTCTTGCTCACTTGGACCTCTTGCTCACTTGGACCACTTGGACCTCTTGCTCTCACTCACTTGGACCTCTTGCTCCCGCTCACTTGGACCTCTTGCTCCCGCTCACTTGGACCTCTTGCTCCCGCTCACTTGGACCTCTTGCTCCCGCTCACTTGGACCTCTTGCTCCCGCTCACTTGGACCTCTTGCTCCCGCTCACTTGGACCTCTTGTTCCCGCTCACTTGGACCTCTTGTTCCCGCTCACTTGGACCTCTTGTTCCCGCTCACTTGGACCTCTTGTTCCCGCTCACTTGGACCTCTTGTTCCCGCTCACTTGGACCTCTTGTTCCCGCTCACTTGGACCTCTTGTTCCCGCTCACTTGGACCTCTTGTTCCCGCTCTCTCGGACCTCTTGCTCCCGCTCTCTCGGACCTCTTGCTCCCGCTCTCTCGGACCTCTTGCTCCCGCTCTCTCGGACCTCTTGCTCCCGCTCTCTCGGACCTCTTGCTCCCGCTCTCTCGGACCTCTTGCTCCCGCTCACTTGGACCTCTTGCTCCCGCTCACTTGGACCTCGTGCTCCCGCTCACTTGGACCTCGTGCTCCCGCTCACTTGGACCTCGTGCTCCCGCTCACTTGGACCTCGTGCTCCCGCTCACTTGGACCTCGTGCTCCCGCTCACTTGGACCTCGTGCTCCCGCTCACTTGGACCTCGTGCTCCCGCTCTCTTGGACCTCGTGCTCCCGCTCTCTTGGACCTCGTGCTCCCGCTCTCTTGGATCTCCTTGCTCCCGCTCTCTTGGATCTCCTTGCTCCCGCTCACTTGGACCTCCTTGCTCCCGCTCACTTGGACCTCCTTGCTCCCGCTCACTTGGACCTCCTTGCTCCCGCTCACTTGGACCTCCTTGCTCCCGCTCACTTGGACCTCCTTGCTCCCGCTCACTTGGACCTCCTTGCTCCCGCTCACTTGGACCTCCTTGCTCCCGCTCACTTGGACCTCCGTGCTCCCGCTCACTTGGACCTCCGTGCTCCCGCTCACTTGGACCTCGTGCTCCCGCTCACTTGGACCTCGTGCTCCCGCTCACTTGGACCTCGTGCTCCCGCTCACTTGGACCTCGTGCTCCCGCTCACTTGGACCTCGTGCTCCCGCTCACTTGGACCTCGTGCTCCCGCTCTCTTGGACCTCGTGCTCCCGCTCTCTTGGACCTCGTGCTCCCGCTCTCTTGGACCTCGTGCTCCCGCTCTCTTGGACCTCGTGCTCCCGCTCTCTTGGACCTCGTGCTCCCGCTCTCTTGGACCTCGTGCTCCCGCTCTCTTGGACCTCGTGCTCCCGCTCTCTTGGACCTCGTGCTCCCGCTCTCTTGGACCTCGTGCTCCCGCTCTCTTGGACCTCGTGCTCCCGCTCTCTTGGACCTCGTGCTCCCGCTCTCTTGGACCTCGTGCTCCCGCTCTCTTGGACCTCGTGCTCCCGCTCTCTTGGACCTCGTGCTCCCGCTCTCTTGGACCTCCGTGCTCCCGCTCACTTGGACCTCCTTGCTCCCGCTCACTTGGACCTCCTTGCTCCCGCTCACTTGGACCTCCGTGCTCCCGCTCACTTGGACCTCGTGCTCCCGCTCTCTTGGACCTCGTGCTCCCGCTCACTTGGACCTCCTTGCTCCCGCTCACTTGGACCTCGTTGCTCCCGCTCACTTGGACCTCGTGCTCCCGCTCACTTGGACCTCGTGCTTCCGCTCACTTGGACCTCGTGCTCCCGCTCTCTTGGACCTCGTGCTCCCGCTCTCTTGGACCTCGTGCTCCCGCTCTCTTGGACCTCGTGCTCCCGCTCTCTTGGACCTCGTGCTCCCGCTCTCTTGGACCTCGTGCTCCCGCTCTCTTGGATCTCCTTGCTCCCGCTCTCTTGGATCTCCTTGCTCCCGCTCTCTTGGACCTCCTTGCTCCCGCTCTCTTGGACCTCCTTGCTCCCGCTCTCTTGGACCTCCTTGCTCCCGCTCACTTGGACCTCCTTGCTCCCGCTCACTTGGACCTCCTTGCTCCCGCTCACTTGGACCTCCTTGCTCCCGCTCACTTGGACCTCCTTGCTCCCGCTCACTTGGACCTCCTTGCTCCCGCTCACTTGGACCTCCTTGCTCCCGCTCACTTGGACCTCCTTGCTCCCGCTCACTTGGACCTCCTTGCTCCCGCTCACTTGGACCTCTTGCTCCCGCTCACTTGGACCTCTTGCTCCCGCTCACTTGGATCTCTTGCTCCCGCTCACTTGGACCTCTTGCTCCCGCTCACTTGGACCTCTTGCTCCCGCTCACTTGGACCTCTTGCTCCCGCTCACTTGGACCTCTTGCTCCCGCTCACTTGGACCTCGTGCTCCCGCTCACTTGGACCTCGTGCTCCCGCTCACTTGGACCTCGTGCTCCCGCTCACTTGGACCTCGTGCTCCCGCTCACTTGGACCTCGTGCTCCCGCTCACTTGGACCTCGTGCTCCCGCTCACTTGGACCTCGTGCTCCCGCTCACTTGGACCTCGTGCTCCCGCTCACTTGGACCTCGTGCTCCCGCTCTCTTGGACCTCGTGCTCCCGCTCACTTGGACCTCCTTGCTCCCGCTCACTTGGACCTCGTGCTCCCGCTCACTTGGACCTCGTGCTCCCGCTCACTTGGACCTCGTGCTCCCGCTCTCTTGGACCTCGTGCTCCCGCTCTCTTGGACCTCGTGCTCCCGCTCTCTTGGACCTCGTGCTCCCGCTCTCTTGGACCTCGTGCTCCCGCTCTCTTGGACCTCGTGCTCCCGCTCTCTTGGATCTCCTTGCTCCCGCTCTCTTGGACCTCCTTGCTCCCGCTCACTTGGACCTCCTTGCTCCCGCTCACTTGGACCTCCTTGCTCCCGCTCACTTGGACCTCCTTGCTCCCGCTCACTTGGACCTCCTTGCTCCCGCTCACTTGGACCTCCTTGCTCCCGCTCACTTGGACCTCCTTGCTCCCGCTCACTTGGACCTCCTTGCTCCCGCTCACTTGGACCTCCTTGCTCCCGCTCACTTGGACCTCCTTGCTCCCGCTCACTTGGACCTCCTTGCTCCCGCTCACTTGGACCTCCTTGCTCCCGCTCACTTGGACCTCCTTGCTCCCGCTCACTTGGACCTCCTTGCTCCCGCTCACTTGGACCTCCTTGCTCCCGCTCACTTGGACCTCCTTGCTCCCGCTCACTTGGACCTCCTTGCTCCCGCTCACTTGGACCTCCTTGCTCCCGCTCACTTGGACCTCTTGCTCCCGCTCACTTGGACCTCTTGCTCACTTGGACCACTTGGACCTCTTGCTCCCGCTCTCTTGGACCTCTTGCTCCCGCTCTCTTGGACCTCTTGCTCCCGCTCTCTTGGACCTCTTGCTCCCGCTCTCTTGGACCTCTTGCTCCCGCTCTCTTGGACCTCTTGCTCCCGCTCTCTTGGACCTCTTGCTCCCGCTCTCTTGGACCTCTTGCTCCCGCTCTCTTGGACCTCTTGCTCCCGCTCTCTTGGACCTCTTGCTCCCGCTCTCTTGGACCTCTTGCTCCCGCTCTCTTGGACCTCTTGCTCCCGCTCACTTGGACCTCTTGCAGTCGCTCACTTGGACCTCGTGATCCCGCTCACTTGGACCTCGTGCTCTAGCTTCTTTTGCTTCTGCTCCATCGTCCGCCTTAACCTGGATACTGAATTCTGCATTTTCACTTCTTTAATTTATTGGAGAGCTTGGTGAGGAGGGTACATTTGCAGTCCTGTTGTGTGCCTCTGAGATGGGTGATTGGAGATGGCGGCCGTTGACATTCCTACATCAGCGACCTCCAGTCTCACTCATCACGAGTGAGATGCCCGCATTTAGAGGCCGTTCAGCTCTCATGCGCAGCAGGCGGAGTTTTCTGAGCTTCACATATAACGTTGCTCGGACCACTTCTATTTCAGGGGCAGCTCCTTATAGCTGAAAAAGCTGCTGGACTTTGTCACCGCAGCGGTAACTGTCTGACGGCTCCTCTGGCGGAGGGTGGGGCGAACCATTCTGCTCGCAGCAGACTTCTGCGTCACCTTTTAGTGAGATGTAGTTTGCATATTTGATCAGAAACACTACTCCTATTCTACTTTCAGTGCAATTTCTGCAATTTTAATGTGTCCATTTTAGAGGGCCTTTTTATTATGTTACACTTATTTTGAGAATGCTGTCAACTCCTGTGACGTAATAAATGCCAAACGCTGTTTCATCATTTCTTGTGATAGACTAGATTCTAATTTAGTAATATTAATTTTGAAACTTGATAACTATAGCTGTAGAGCTTTAGAGCTCAGAATAATGTCCTATTTAAAAGGCAGTGTTCTTTCAACATGACTCGACCAGCTACTGTGAGGCCATCCTCAAAGATGTTCAACAAGCACAGATTGGTGTCGCCCTATTTGGGTCATGTCGCATGCGCTGTGTGAGTAACAAGCATTGGCAAAGCCAAGCTATTGGCTTGGCCAATGTCTTTTAATCATGTTGTAGAGCAGCACGGATGATGTGCAGCATGGCTAAAAGTTAGCAAAAAGCACTGTGGCGAGCGCTGGCCACGTCATAGTTTTTTTTTCTTATGGCAGGTGGTGGTGGGCAACATGGACAACTGGAGAGAGGGTGGGAGAGAACAGGCAACACAGACAACTGAAGGGAGGGAGGAAACGGGATGGTTAAAAAAAAAAATGCTGTGATGTGGCCAGTGCTGGCTGTGTTGTAGCACTTTTTTTTTTCTTATGGTGGGAGGGGGTGGGCAACACGGACAATGTGAGACAGGGGGTGAAGGAACGGGCAACACTAACAGGATGAAGGGTGGAAGGGAATGGGGTGGTTTTAAAAAAACAGCACTGTGATGGGCCCAGCACTTGCCCCATCATAGTGTTTTTTTTTCTATGGCAGTAGGAGGCAACACAGACAACGGTAGGGTGGGAGGGATGAAGCAACTTGGACTGGGGTTGGAGAGGAAGAATCAAAATGGACAGGGGGTGGGGAGAAGAAGCAACATGGACAACGGCGAGGTGAAAGCAACACAGGCAACAGTAAGGGGGTGGGAGATGAAAAAGCACCACAGACAAGGATGACCAGCGAAGAAGAAATAACAAGGACGACAAGGGAATAAGAAATAAAAAATAAGATATCAATCACAGTACAAGCAGCAGATGAACACTAATCAAAATGAAGCAATCCGTACTTAATCCATGCTCCATGCTCCACACGAAACAAGAGGAAGTGAAGCTGGCATGCACTGGCCAATTAGGAGGCAGCAAATAAAAGTGACAATGAAGCCAACGAATGGCAAGCAATGGTCGGGGGGGGGGGGGCCCTCTAAGCTGCATGTTGTATAAAACATCTCTCACAAGTGACAGCTCGTGCACGTTGTCTTAGGTGAGACCTAAAAAACGTTGTAGGCCTTTGACATGACGAGTAAACTTCCCTGTGATCTTTATTATGCAGAATGGAGTGTAAGAGTTAGTTTAGTCTGACAAGAGAACACCCCGCTCCTTGTTAGGCAGTCAGTGTATATTCACTGAGTAAGTAAAACTCGCCTTTTCCCTCTTTAGTGTGCATTTTTCATTTTATGCGCATAAGCAGCTGAGGCCTTAGCTGGGATTTACTCATTGCTCGTCCAAAAAGCAGCTTTTAGGCGTCTGATCAATTATTGAAGATGCGTCGGGGCGACGGTCTGTAATGACAGCCCATAAATAATGGAAGGCGACGCGCTCTCCGCATCCCTGCGCTGTTTGTTTGAGGAAGGTCGGCGCTTTCCAGGAAGACCAAAAAGGATGTGGCTTCTGAAGAGGAATTCAGAGCCGGAGATTTGGGGAATAATGAGGTGCGGGACTGAAGAAAGGGACTGAATGCCCTTTGCTATTATGTAGGGCACCCCACAGGCTGCGCGTGCGGTATCCGAGACCTCAAAAGAGCCGCCATATCTGTTGTGTAGCAGCCAGATGTATATGTTTCAGTAACCGGGACATAAGGGGAAGCTCCTACCACAAGCTGTATCTATCAGCCGAGCTAGAATTTGACCTCTCACCTGAAACTGGGATACGATGTGGTGTTTATTTCTGACATCACGTCATTGAACGTATTAATTGACCATTGGATGTGTAAGCGGATGCTGGCAGAGAGGCTAAACGCTGTTACCGGCGCAGCCCACTCGGTCTCACCCCAGCTGGCTCCTCGTCACGGGGCAAATGCCATATTGAAAACAATATAAGAGGAAATCAATACAGCGATTCTTACCTTCCCAAGAGGTGAATTTCAGATAATTAGCTTCTCTGATCGTCATTGCTCTGAACTTTGTACATTGTCACTTTGGAAATAATTCTGCGACAGTCGTTGTCCTTGGTGTTCAAAAGCAAAATATAGTTATTTATTTGCAGTTTTATGTAGAGTTGCTGCTTGTAAGACGCTTCATCGCACACGAAGGCTGCCTCAGAGCCCTGAGGGAGACCAGGAGAGGAAGTCTGGAGCCTTGAGGACACAATGACCAGAGACCCGACCTCTGACCTCGTGTACCTGACTGCATGGACCTCGTGTACCTGACTGCATGGACCTCGTGTACCTGACTGCATGGACCTCGTGTACCTGACTGCATGGACCTCGTGTACCTGACTGCATGGACCTCGTGTACCTGACTGCATGGACCTCGTGTACCTGACTGCATGGACCTCGTGTACCTGACTGCATGGACCTCGTGTACCTGACTGCATGGACCTCGTGTACCTGACTGCATGGACCTCCTGTACCTGACTGCATGGACCTCCTGTACCTGACTGCATGGACCTCGTGTACCTGACTGCATGGACCTCGTGTACCTGACTGCATGGACCTCGTGTACCTGACTGCATGGACCTCGTGTACCTGACTGCATGGACCTCGTGTACCTGACTGCATGGACCTCGTGTACCTGACTGCATGGACCTCGTGTACCTGACTGCATGGAGCTCATGTACCTGACTGCATGGAGCTCATGTACCTGACTGCATGGACCTCTTGTACCTGACTGCATGGACCTCTTGTACCTGACTGCATGGACCTCATGTATCTCACTGCATGGACCTCATGTATCTCACTGCATGGACCTCATGTACCTCACTGCATGGACCTCTTGTACCTCACTGCATGGACCTCTTGTACCTCACTGCATGGACCTCTTGTACCTCACTGCATGGACCTCTTGTACCTCACTGCATGGACCTCTTGTACCTCACTGCATGGACCTCGTGTACCTCACTGCATGGACCTCGTGTACCTCACTGCATGGACCTCGTGTACCTCACTGCATGGACCTCGTGTACCTCACTGCATGGACCTCGTGTACCTCACTGCATGGACCTCATGTACCTCACTGTACGGCAAGCGGAACAGTAATGCATTGTAAGGCGTGCACTTTTGATGCCTCCTGGGAATAAAGGAGCTGAAAGGGAATGGGGTGGAATGTGTGTGGGGTGCGTGCAGCATAACCCCACATTGACTGAGTTGAAGACCATGGGAGACTGATGGGTATTGGGGTAGGCTAAACAAGAAACAGACTTCCTCCCCGTTTCCACAATGTCTGCAGTGGACTGAACAGATACATTTACCTGCAGCCTCACAGTTGAAGAGTCTCTGTGAGGTGTGAGGTTAGGGGGTACATTTCTCTGTGAACTCGGGTGTGGTATTGGTGTTCATGAACAGTCCAGCCGGTCAGCAGTTCCCTGGACTTCCGGGATGCAATCCACTCATTTTAAGGTCGTGTTCACACAAGAGGCAGGGTCACTCGTAATGATTGGGAAACATTGATCACTTTTGCGGTCTGATAACCCGGTGAAATGTCTTAATTAATTCAGTGGGGAAGAGGCTGAACACAGCTGAATAATGCTAAATGAGTCCATTAAAAGCCACGCAGGCAAAATTTGAGCCTGTCAACATTCCCTTCGGGGGGCTTTCTATGCTGCTGGAACATTCCCATCTGAACTGCTTTGTCAGGATATCTTGAGAGCTTCTGTACTTATGCGTAAGCCCATCACAATACCGGCGCTTTTTCGAATATGCCGTTTGAATACCCGTGCCAGTCCTATAGAATTCAGATGCCAGCCAGTAAGCTCCATGAATACCTGTCCCATTGACGAAGCTCAGTGGAAATATTTCCTAACACAGGAGCAATCATGGAATAGCCACTAACTAAGTAGGGAACATCCGAGATCCTCTGAATCTGCCTTTTGAAGTGGTCATCACTCGAAATTTGCATCGCAACAGTGCTGTTCACAACTACATATTGTGCCAGGGACTATATTAGTCACAATTTGTATGTAAGTGAATCTAAGCATTAGAGTTACAATGTCGGCTAATTCATCTGCTAGAATTCCTGTGCCAGTGAACTTGCCCATCACTGTTCCTGCTCTGGCACTTTGACCCTTGGAATTTCAAGTCAAGTTATATACGTGGCGACCCATCTCACTCTTGTGAGCCTACGATAGCCAGGCATGTATATTTCCATTATAGTTCCAGTTAGTAGTCACCATGGAATTAAAAAGTCAGTGATTGTACCGAAACATGATAGGCAAGGTTAGCTCTCCGGCGGCAGATCTTTCTCCCACCTCGCCGCCAAGACCTGGAACACCCTCCCCATCCACCTGCGGCAGACCCAGTACCTACTAACCTTCAGGAGGCTGCTCAAGACCTGGCTGTTCGAGCAGTAGCAGCACCCCTCCCCCCCTGTGAAAGGCAGCGAGTCTTCTAAGACCCTCAATGCTGCCCGGTGCAGGGTTCCACCTCTAATTCACTTTGGGTTCGCTATCAAAATAATGAGGCAAGCGCTGGAAACTGGAAGAGAAGAAAATGGTTTATTTCTCATGAGGAGATCACGTCAACTGAGACACCGGGATGTCTGAGGGAAGTGTTCTGCTGACAACTCCCTTGGCTCTTCCTTTTATACAGGTTTGACACAATGCATTTGTTTGATCAACATGGTTACAAAAGCTTGGGGTCCCCGCCCGGGCAGGTTGTCACACAAGCCCAACAGTAATTCTCTTCCCACCCAGGTCAAACAGACAATCTTATCTTGCAGCTGGACCTTGCTTCAGGGTCTAAAACATGTGAGACCGGTCAGATCTAAGAGTCCGTTCTGTTGATAAAAACAGGTCCCATTGTTGGTAACAACAAGTCTTGCTGTTTGCAGTGCAATAAATCATTTTGCAAGAGGCTTTTTGGTGTTTGGAACCTGTTTGTGTAACTAGGTGTCGTGAAGGGTAGAGCGTCCAAAGGCTTGTCTGAAAACAGGGATGAGAGGAAAAACGAGTTTGTGGCAGCAAGTGGCGCTGAGGTTTGTTGTGGCAATAGAGTTTATAGCCCCCAGCACAGTACCAGGTCGGTCAGAGGGATGCTAGTAAGGGCAGGGTGAAACAAAGCTGACCAAGAGAGTACAAAATGGCTGTGATAGATCAAAATGACTGCAACTTATGTGCACATAGAATTCCACCAGACAAGATGGCGCAGGTAATGTTCATAATTGTCATTTTGCTTTTAACAGTGGCCCCTTTGAACATAACTAGCCAGCTTGTCAGTCTATTTCGATCTCCATAATGTCCTGTATCTCTTGATCATACATCACTCTCATTTTTGTTAGCTGAGTGTCCATAGTCTTAGGGTGTAAGGTAGTTATGCAAAGAGAACACAAAGGTGGTATACAGTGTATACCCAAACAACAACCACATATTGTCAATACTGGGACCAAGAGAATCATTGATATTTTCCAACCCCACTCCTTCAAGATGCCCCAAAGCCAACTTCCAACTGTCCAAGTCTCTGATCCTTGATGAATTTCTGAAGATAGTCTATGGAGATGTTCGATTGCTTCATAGACAGAAGGTGAATTATCAGGAATGTATACACAGCAGCTGGCACCGATGATGCGGCATGCTCCTCCACGGTCCGCTAGTACCACGTCCAGGACCATGCGATTTTGCAGGGTAACCAGAAGGACCGCTTGGAGCTCAGCAGTGTTGTTGGTGAGGATGCCAGCAGTGACGTTCAGGGCGGTCTCTACCGCTTGGGACAGATGTCTGATGGCTCAACTGTTTGCCATCGGACCCCATAGCGGGACGAGCCCTTTTGCTGCATCGAGGAACTGTGATGAGGCAGAGTCTGCTTGATCAATGTCTTTAGAACGCTTTTCTCGATGATGCTCTGCAGGGGCTGTGTAGGTTGGTGGCAAAACAAAGGCGATGTAGCATGTGCCCCCCCCCCAGTTTCTTGGGAGCCAGGTGTAGGCTTTGGTTCCACAAACAAAGTACATATTGGGTGATGCAACAAGCGCTGGGGGTTGGCAGTGTTCAAAGTCCTTACAATGCTACAGGTGCTGTGACCCACATTCTTAGTCCCACGGCCTTCAATGCATACAGGGCCAGAGACGTTCACCACAGATAGGGCCACAGTCAGTGTTGCAGCAGTTCTTTTCTTCAGGTAGGAAAATGTGGCTCTGTTAGGATTATTGAACACTTGCATTTCCACTCGTTCTTTGGCGGGGACATCAATCTGGAATGTCGCATTGAAGGTGTGAGGGCAGAAGGGGGCGGCTGTCATTCCTGTTTTGTTTCGCCGGAACTCGTTGTAGAACTGGGCGATTGTTCCGTTGGAAGTGGCATTGTCTTTGTAACTTTCTTGTAGGAGCATCATCCAGGCAAGGCAAGATCCGTGAATAGAAAAGGGCGAAGGGATGAAAGGGATGGAATGTTAAGTGGCATGTGGTAACAGCCCACAGACCCAACAGTTGGTAGCATTGGTGGCAAGATTGTGTTGGTGCAACATCTGCACGAAAGAATTATTCCAGAATTCTTTGCGTCGTTCTCGGAGATGTGGCGGTAGTGATACCAGGTAGTGTTCTTTCTTGGTGGTTGGTTGCATGGTGGGTGACAATGTTCTGTATGCAGGTGCATTCTCTTCAATGATCCAGAGTGCGACCATTAGCAGGAGACAGGTGAGAAATGCGGCTACAAGTGCAATTGTCTTTGTGCTGTGCAGGTTAGCAGTCTTGGTGTCTTTGCGGTGGTTTTGCAGGTGTTCAGTTTCTTCCATCATCTTCGAGGAGCTCAACAACTGTTAGGACCACAGACTTTTGTCTGGCGCTTTCCTGGTAGCGTTGTTTGACTGTGCTACCGATCTGAGACCTTGACTTAGTTGGTGGCCTGGTCGTTGGAGCTCCCTCCTTTCGTCGATCTTAGGTTGTACCCTTTCCTGGATGGCACCGTGGGGTCGGGAAATTCTGATAGTTCGAGGGTGTCTTCTTGTGGGTAGCAACTCAGAGCTGGTCGGTCTCTCGCGAGTACTTCCTCTTGCACCTCCACCCCTTCACAGGTTGCCAGGGTTGGAGGGACTCGTTTGCAGTGATGGGCATGCAGCCAGTTTCGCTTTCCTTGCACTCGGAGGGCAGTTCGGGTGGTGATCAGGACTTGCCAGGTGCCCGTCCACCTAGGCTCCAGATTCTTCGTTCTTTGGAAGTTGCGAATTAATATATGGTCGCCTGGCTTTATTTCATGTCCCGGGCCCCTGGATACGTCAGGCAAGGCTTGCTGCACCTGTTGGTGGATAATTGTTAGCTCGTTTGTCAATTTATGCAAGTAATCCGACATTAATATGTTTGGGACATCGTTAATGGAGGTGGGTCTTGGTGCCGCCCAAATGCTCAAAGGGGTGGTCAGGGACTCCAAACCCTCCCCGTGGTACTACTGTCCCCTTCCCTGGGTTGTGTTGTAGGCAGACTATACATTGTTGTACTAGGCGTTTTGCAGATTCTGCTATCTTGACGTTATGCCATACTCTGGTGATTAGTTCAATCATGGGGGTGGAGCCTATGTGTGCTGGTAAATGTGCCATGGTCAATATGGGGATGAGGTAGGCATTGGGTAACAGCCATTTATTTCCGTCTTTAGTTCTCCAGCAATCTTCCTCGTCTTTTAGTCCCACCTTTTCCCACTCGGTCAATTAGTCTTGTGTGCCTGTAGTCTGTATGTCCCTTACAGTGGTCCTAGCGTCAGTCCATCGTTCAGCTTGTGACCTGGTCACATACATTCGTGTCGTAGTTCTGTCTCCTGCCGTGGCTCGGGCAGTAACGTCTGCTAGTGCATTTCCCTGTCCAATGAGATCAGTCACTTTCCTATGTGCTTGGCATTTTATCACTGCTAACTTCTTGGGGAGGAGGACTGCTTGCGTCAAGGCGGAGACTAAATCTCCATGCAGGATGGGTGTACCGTGTGAAGTCAGGAACCCTCTTTCTTTCCATAAGATCCCAAAATGGTGAACCACCCCGAAGGCATATTGGCTGTCGGTGTATATGTTAACTGTCGTGTCAGTCACTAAGATACATGCTCGTGTGAGGGCAATGAGTTCTGCAGCCTGGGCTGAGCGTTGGGGAATACGGGCTGTTTCCAGAACGGTTCGGGCTGTGGTGACAGCGTATGCAGCTGAGGTGGTGCCGTCGGGAGTTTGATGCACGAACCATCCACCCATAGTTCTCCATCTGGTTCTAGAAAGGCGGTGTCTCTGAGATCTATTCTACTCTTTGTTTGTTCATCGGTTAGTGTCACATAGTCGTGTAGTGGAGTCACGCTAGGATCATTTTCGGGTAGGGGTAACAGTGTGGCTGGATTGAGGGTGGTGCATCGCTTTAGGGTATTGTGCGGTGCTAGCAGGGTCAACTCATATCCTGTCAGTCGGGCGCTAGTCAAGTGTTGGGTTTTGGTCTGGTTTAGTAGTGTGTCGACTGCATGGGGTACTAAAACAGTGACTGGATTGGAGAGTACTATTCCTTCGCTCTGGCGTATCGATACTGCTGCAGCTGCCACAGCGCGCAGGCACGCTGGCAGTGCTCTGGCTACTGGATCGAGGGTGGCAGAGAAATATGCACAAGGGCGTTGTTTGTGACCAATTGATTGCGTTAGGACAGACAATGCACATCCTTCCCTCTCGTGCGTGTAGAGGAAGAATGGTTTGGAGTAATCCGGGGTTCCTAGGACAGGCGCTGAACAAAGGAAATTGTGTAGTTCTTTAAAGGCTGACTGGCATTCGGGGGTCCAGGGGAGAGGTGAGGGGATGTCTTTAGCTAGGAGGGAGAGAAGGGGTTTGACAATGAGGCTAAAGTTTGGTAACCACTGTCGGCAAAATGAAGTGAGACCTATCAAAGAGCGGACTTGTTTCTGAACTTTGGGGACAGGGGTGTCTAGAATTGTCTGGATCCTGTCAGGCGTGAGTTTCCTCCCTTCTTTGGATAAAAGGTGACCCAAATAGGTCACTTGTGATTTACAGAACTGTAATTTCTTTCGGGAGACCTTGTGACCATTCTCAGCAAGAAAATTGAGTAGTTTGATGGTGGCTGTGACGGCTATTGGTATGGTGTTCGCTGCTAGAAGGATGTCGTCTACATATTGTATTAGTGCCACTCCATCTGGCAATTGTATGGCGTCTAACTGTCTTTTAAGCGCCTGGCTATAGATGCTTGGGCTCTCAGTGTACCCCTGAGGTGCTCTGCAAAATCTGTACGAACGGGAGTTTAGGGTGAATCCAAATAGATAGCGGCTGTCCTTGTGTGTAGGTATGTAAAAGAATGCGTTTTTGAGGTCAATTACAGTGAAGGTGGTGGCAGTGGAGGGGATTAAAGTCAAAATTGTCGTGATGTCGGAAACTACTGGGTATTGTGGCACTACGATTTTGTTTATCTCCCACAGGTAAATGATGAAGCGGTAGGCTTTTCCGTCTCCCTCTCCCGGTCTCTTTACAATCGGTAGTATGGGACTATTACAAACGTTGCTCACTACTTCCTCTACCACCCCTGCCTCTACCAAAGAGTGTATGATCTCTGTCAGTGCCTTCTCACCCTCTGGCGATATTTTGTACTGCGGTACTTTCGGTAGGGTTGCGTCCTGTCGTATTGTTACGTGTACTGGGTCAATCATCATTCGTCCTACGTCTGAATCAGCCCTAGCCCATAAGTGTGATGGCAAAGTGTCCAGTAGGGATGCGTCAGCCTCGGAGATGGGAAACATGTGCTGATTAGGGTTCTCTCTATGGCGCTGGGGGTTGTCATACAGGACGAAACGCACTCCGTCTGGTGAGCATCTGATAGTCGCATGGAAGTGTTTCAAAAGGTCGAGACCCATAATGGCGTCTGGGGTGTTGGAAGAGAGGAGGAATGTTGTTTCAACGCTATTGTTGTCAAGGTTAAAAGGGATCGGTCGGGACAAAGGGTTGGTGGAGGGCGTCCCATCAAATGCTATTGAGGTCACATGTGAGCCTGACAAGGGTGCCCTTGGAATCAGTCGTTTGGATAGTGCACTACGTGTTGCTCCCGTGTCTACCAGAAATGGCGACTTTGTGCCCAGGACCTCAGAGGTAACATAAGGGCCTTGCTGATCAACATAGAGCTCGACTGGATCCCTCCCTTGCCTCTGGCTGTCCTATGCAAAGTCGTACGCATTGTCATAATCTGTCTGTTGGTACTGATTCTGTTTGGGATGGTCAAATGTGTTCACTCTTCCTGGCCTTTCCTCGCTTGCTTCACTCGCGTACCCTCTCCCACGTCCTCTTCCTCTCTGTCCACTTGCTATTTCCCTCGCCCCTCTGCCCCTACCAGCTCCTAGGAAAGCCGGGCATTGGGTTTTCCAGTGTCCATATTCTTTGCAAAATGCACATTGATCCTGTCCTAGGTCTTGGCGTCCGACATATGATGTCGATGAATTGTTTCTAGGTGGCTGTACTCTAGGGGTATTCTGCTGGTATCCTCCCCTATATTGCTCCCTTCCTGTATTCGCCCCTGGAGTTGTGCTACCATTACCCTTTCCTTCAAGTCCTTCTTTTTCCTTTCTGTAGCCCTGTCATTTTCGTTTCTCTGATGCTCATAGTACTGGGCTATTTGGAGAATGGCCGCCGGTTTAGATGCTGCCCAACTACTTTCGCTGGCTTGTAATTTCTGGGATACATCTGGCAGTAGTCCTTTGACATAGTTCTGCACAAATAAGTGGTGTCCGGTTGCGGTGGACATGTCTTGTCCACTGTAATCGGAGAACACCGTTTCAAATCTGGAGAAATACTCTGAGACATCCTCTTGTGGTTTCTGGCGGCACGCGGTTACTATGGACCAGTCTATCTTTTCTCTGGGATCAGCGTTGTCACTTTCTGCACTATTTTGTCAGGGAGGTCCAATATTGCTTTAACCGGTTTTTGACCAGGGTTCCGCTGTTTATCTAATGTGTTGAGTTGTTCCCAGGTATGACCAAGCAGTTCGGTATGGTCTATTTTCCTAATCTGTTTCCACACATCTGCTGGCAAACATAACCCGAAGAACAAGTCTATGTCGGCAAGTGTCATTATTGTTGATCCCAGAGCGGTACCTAGCTCGGTGTAAAAGGCGGTGGGGTTCTTTCGTAAATCCGGTAAAGATTTACGGAACGTCAAAATGTCCTGTCTGTCCCATGGTTGATACACCCAATTGTAGACCACCCTTCCTCTAGCATCTTGATGGTTCATATCGTCATGAGTCCCTTGTCCTCTAGGAGGTACCCAATAAGGGGCAGCTTCTTTTATCGGCATCATGCTATCTGGTTTTTCCACCGGGGGTCCTGCTATCTTAGATGTCCTGTCCTTATCTATCCGTCCTTGTTCCACGAGGTGACGGAATACCTCCAGTGTGGATGAAAAGAGTTCTGTAACATCGTTGTCGCCTTCATCTCCGGTGTCTACCTTCCTATAGAGAGCCACTAGTCGCTCGGGCCCTACATCTTGGTACTTCTCTTCATATGCAGTAAGAGTGTGGTAACAGACGTACAATAAAGTATCGTTTGCGGTTTTCAACATAGGAGTTGCATATGTCAGTTACATGCTCTTCTGTCTCCTTCCTATCTATGAGGGATTTAACTACTTTATCAATGCCTGCTCGCTCATTTTTACTTAATCGCGGGACCCTGGGCGCTCCTGTTTCTTTTGATCCTACCTCTACTACTGTACCTTTGATGAGGCATTTGGTGTGGGTGACTCGGTGGGAGCAGAGGCGGTGGAGACTGAGGCGATCGTGCCATCTCCGGCTATACTTTGGTGGTCCTGTCGTTGTACTACGGGATGAGTAGGGGCGTAAGGGGGTGGCATGTATATGATTGGGGGACCTAACAATAAATCATCATCTACCCTTTGTTTTGCTGGTAACTTGGGGTAAAGAGTCGAGGGCGTTCTAACAGGGCATTGATCTGATATTTTTGATTCCTGTTCCTTTTTATCGATTTCCTTTTCTTTTAGTTTTTCTTCTAATCTTTTACAGGCTTGGTAAGCTGATTTTCGCGTTTCTTTATCTTGTCTAGCTTCGTCCCTTTTCTTTCTTTGAGCTGCCTCTTTTCGCCATAAGCCAAAACTGTCAAACATGGCTGGTCTAGTTTTCTTTTTGTGGAGAGCTAATTCTAACGTTTCTATTTTAGCGGGATCGAAAGATCCCGTCAGTGGCCACTGATTTACCCGGTCCTTCCTAGTGTATTTATGCCATAGTTTGCTATAAGCTACGCTGGCTAATCCATACTTTACGTACATGTCCTTGTTAGGGGTGCCTTCCGGCGGTGCCGGCTGACTGACCTCTAACGAACGGTCTGGTCCAAAACAATTACAATCAAACAATCTAGAGAAAACAGGCATGACGTATTTATCGGTCAAAATGAATATCTCAATCAATCAATTTAGACAAAAAGTCTGCACTACCTGTCCTTCGCTGCCTGCAAAGAGAGAGAATATTCCTATTCTTTGTTGTTTGCAAGCAGGGAAATGTCGCAAATAACTCAATATCAAAAAAGGAATACTAGTATTTCAATCAAACTATTCAATCAATCAATGAATTTAAGTCGTTTTTTCACGACCTTACCCGGACCGTATGGACAGTTCTTCGTCTTCCAGCGCCTGGTTGTCCTCTCACTCCAACAATCAATGCGGCGTTCCTCTAAGGTCCCAGTCAGGACCGCAGGTCACTCGAGAGAGGTCCGTTCGGAACCGGTGAAGTTCAGTCGATCGGCAGCCAGACAAGGGTCTTCTCAGGCAGGTATACCCCAATCGTTTAGTTGTTCACTCCGTCGTTAGGACCTCTCTACCGGACCCACGCGTCGCTGATGGGCCCCTACGCTTGGGCGCCAATTTGTGAAAGGCAGCGAGTCTTCTAAGACCCTCAATGCTGCCCGGTGCAGGGTTCCACCTCTAATTCACTTTGGGTTCGCTATCAAAATAATGAGGCAAGCGCTGGAAACTGGAAGAGAAGAAAATGGTTTATTTCTCATGAGGAGATCACGTCAACTGAGACACCGGGATGTCTGAGGGAAGTGTTCTGCTGACAACTCCCTTGGCTCTTCCTTTTATACAGGTTTGACACAATGCATTTGTTTGATCAACATGGTTACAAAAGCTTGGGGTCCCCGCCCCGGGCAGGTTGTCACACAAGCCCAACAGTAATTCTCTTCCCACCCAGGTCAAACAGACAATCTTATCTTGCAGCTGGACCTTGATTCAGGGTCTAAAACATGTGAGACGGTCAGATCTAAGAGTCCGTTCTGTTGATAAAAACAGGTCCCATTGTTGGTAACAACAAGTCTTGCTGTTTGCAGTGCAATAAATCATTTTGCAAGAGTCTTTTTGGTGTTTGGAACCTGTTTGTGTAACTAGGTGTAGTGAAGGGTAGAGCGTCCAAAGGCTTGTCTGAAAACAGGGATGAGAGGAAAACGAGTTTGTGGCAGCAAGTGGCGCTGAGGTTTGTTGTGGCAATAGAGTTTATAGCCCCCAGCACAGTACCAGGTCGGTCAGAGGGATGCTAGTAAGGGCAGGGTGAAACAAAGGTGACCAAGAGAGTACAAAATGGCTGTGATAGATCAAAATTACTGCACCTTATGTGCACATAGAATTCCACCAGACAAGATGGTGCAGGTAATGTTCATAATTAAAGCGCCTTTAGACCCTCACGGGTGAGTAGTGCGCTTTACAAATGATTGATTGATTGATTGATCCTCACTCAGGGGTGCACGGAACCTTGTTGGAATGTCGGAGCTCAGTTTGAGCGATCATGTCTTGTTCTCTTCTAGCCACTACTTGCCACTGGCAAGTGCACGTTTTTTTTGAGGATGGACATGTTATCTTGAGAGAAATGGTCATAATTTCGAGTGTGTTCCTATCGTCTCTGCAGCGCAGTGTGGTGCATTAACGGTCCTGCTGTCTGCCCGCCGCACCCTTCGCAATCCTCGTGCCTTTCCATAGTTCGTGCAAAATGTTCCAGCCCCTGAATGCTGGGCTTCGATGGTATCTCAGCAATGAGAGATGACGTCATGAACCTTATGGAAATTCCATAATGGGCTTCCTGGCAATGGAATAATAGTGTCAAGGAGTGTCAAAGCTTTCATTCTCAAGGGCATATAAAATGGCGACGTGGTACTTCATTCACCGAAGACATTAAGTAAAAAAGAATATAAGGACAGAGTGGAGAGAACACTGGAAATGTCAGATGTTGGTAGCAGACATCCAGAACTCACTGCAGAAATAGGCTTTGCATGAAGCTGGCAGAAAGGTTGTCCTTCATCAGGACACTCAAGACTTCATCGAGGAAGACCGTCGATATCTTTAAACATGCAGGTGCATTGATGAAGCAGCAGTGAGTGCAGCAGGGTGGGAGAGGGGAGCGTCAGCAGACCCGAAGCCCCCTGCTCCTTCTGCTGGGTGCTCGGGGACGAGACCTGCTTCCACCCTGCAGCTGGGGCAAGGGCCTGAGCCATGGAGACCAGACAACATAGCAGTTGCTGATCAGGTGAAAGCTACCAAAAGCACATTCCTATATATTAGTAGAAACCTACACTTTTTCTTCAGTGATTCGTTTGTAATTCAGAACAAAGTAGTTGGGTCCTTTATCGAAAGCACTGAAAGACACACTTTATGGGTAGCTAATGGCAACAAGATTTACCAACCTCAAAAGTCTGGGATTCTCCATGTTTTTAGAACTGTGTTCAGAATAATGTGTAAAAAAGCAAAGAGTCTTTTGGAACCAGGTATTGCCATTTCTGCGAAGCATAAGGTAAATGTTTAGTGGCCGTGTATTGCAACCTAAATTACTCATGATAAGTTTACCACTACTAGTTACCTTTTCAGCTCCGTGTAGACCGCAGCAGGTAGCTCCTTGAGACGGCCATAGCTCCTCGTAATTTCTGTTGGCTCCCATTAAGCTACCGTCCAGAGACCTGTCATCCTGTAGTAACCGGGCACAAAGCCTTTAACTCCACGCGTGTGTCAGAACTTACAGTGCTAGTCCAGTCCTATCAACGCTTAGCCTTAAAGAGATGGTTCAATGACATCCTACAAGTTATGACAGTGTTTCTGATATTAATGCATGTTAATATATTAAGATTCCTCTGTAAAACGTCTGACTGAAGTCCGTGTAGTGTTATATTTTGTTTGTGAGTTGGCGCTTGTTCTCTCTCTTAGCCTAAGGATTTTTTGATTAAAGGAATAGAACTGTTCATATTGTGAGTGTAATAATTATATAAACTTCAGATTTTTATGACTCTGGGAAGATGTGCGTCCACCAGAAGTCATCTACAGCTTGAGATTAAGTACATTGATTTTATGCGGTTCCAGGTGAATCACTTAGGAAATGGAATAAAAACTTAGGTTAATGAATTTGCAGGTAGGTGCATCAGAGCAGACCTGGAAAACATCTTTTGGCGGGCGACAGCCCCATCTTCCTTATACCTAGGGTATCCGGCACATTCTCTGCAATCTTTGGGGTGAAGCATTACTACAGTCCACCATTGCCCCCCCCCTTCCTAATTACTTTGATGTGCCTGTTCAGTTAAGTTTCTGCATTGCAGTTTACTAAGACGCAGACACGTGACCCTAGTAATATGTTTTGTATAGCGCTTTATACTTTACTTGCACTCTCTAACCGCTGCATGTAAAAGATATTACTAGTAACCAACATAATGGCACAAGAAGGACAGAAGGCGGAGTAGGCCTTGCTAGAATCCTCGTAACTTGTGAGTAAGTCTCTTTAGGGCGAGGTGGGAGGGGGGTTGTTTAGAGGCAAAACGTGCTTATACGAGGATGCTACATTTTCACTGCCCCTTGTGCCAAAGGACAGTTCTTTGTTTTGATTCCTTTCCCGCAGTTGTTGCATCATTGGCAAAGCCAGAGATGTTAAAGGTAGTCTCTCTGAATCCCATATTCAGAGGACTTATCTACCCATATTAATATGAAGTAAGTAAACCAAAAGGGAGGTCCCCTAAGATCCAGTCAGGGACAGGGGAAATATGTGCAAAGTCAAGAAATCCCTAAATACAGCTAGAAGACATTCAATACACCAAGATTAAAAAAATCATGTTAGATATATAATATTGAAAGCACAAAATACACAATCTAAAGGAAAACTGTTTTCCTTTAGATTGTGTATTTTGTGCTTTCAATATTATATATCTAACATGATTTTTTTAATAATGAAATGTTTTTACTATATTGTTTTTTACAAATGTATTGAATAAATATTACATGCAAACTTGCTGGTTTTTAAGATATTTTTGTGTGAACTTTGCAATATGCTACTGTAGTGATGTTTTAATTTTGATAATTCTATAACCACCGTATTAGCTAAGATTGGTATTCTTGGTGTATTGAATGTCTTCTAGCTGTATTTAGGGATTTCTTGACTTTGCCCATATTGATATGGCCATCTGTATTCCACTCCACCCTTTCGATTTGAGCCAAACACTGACGCCTTGAAGTTAAAAAATCTTTGCAGCCTTCTCCAACGTCTTTGGAAACCTTGGCAGTTTTACGATGTTGTGAAGTTTTTATGCTTTTCCCCTATAAATATGGGACAGTGTGTATCAGAAGCTAAACTTGGCGAGGCAATTGCATAATGTGCCTTCGTGCATTAAAAAAACTGCAAAGAAAAGCTCTGCGTACAATTTCCATCTTGGCTGTTTCGATCAGGTTGGAAATTATCTTGACGTGTGGCTCATATTTACACGGGCAAAGTTGCAATTAAACTGAGGAACTTCAACCTGACTGTCAGAATCCAGACACTTGGCAAAAGTAGCCAGTGTAAAAAAACCACTTTTTCCATACCCTTAATTCTGACCGAAACGCCGAAGCTGTGCTTCACAAATGTTGACAAACTCACGTTTGCCAAAAAACAAAATCTGGCTCCTCCATAGCCTGACCTCTTCCTGTATGCTAGTCTTTCCACCCTTTCTACGGTAGTAAGTGCAGCGCATCTGGTCACTCGACCTCGCGCGGCCTTTCACTGTGGCTGCAACTGATGCAGAGCGCCCAAGTCATCAAACCTCCAGTCAGGCAACGCTCGTGCGTACTTTGCAAAGCCTTTGTCTCAGGAGCAATTACTCTCTTCCCTGCAGGATTATTAATGCGCCAAGCAGCCTTCCAGATTGCCTCGTGCGTCTGCCAGGCCGGGTGTGTAAATAAGACATCTAAACCATCATTTATTTATCTCACACTCGCGCCTTCAGCCTCCCCCGCAAATATGGCTGCCACGTGAGAACAGCAGCACAGTTTTCGTCGGCATGCCGGTGAAATGTGTGCTTAGCAAAGCTCACCTTATGGAAAACTATTACCAGTTGTCGGACCCCCATATGCGCCCGTTGTGTCCTCTGGAAGGTCAGCCATATTTGGGTCCCAAAAGGTCGGAGGTGAAGCCAGACTTCAAGTTCACTGTGAATGAGGCTGTCCAATGAACATCCTTGGGTGGGCTAGGGGGTGGAAACTTGCGACTTCGTGATTTGTTATGGATGTTGGAATACATTGTATTCCTTGGGGTTGTAGAGTGAGGCATACATTAACATACATTTCGAAGGTGTGTAATTGAGAATCCGATAGAAATGCACAAAAATACATTGTCATTGTGAAACGGTGTTTGGAGAAGAAAACGGGCTGTTTGAAAAGGTATGCGAGTGAGTAAAAATATCCCTAGCATCCCTCCAGAAGACGTCCATTGGCGTCCCTCAGTCTCTTTGCCAGTCGTAAGTGTGTGCTCTGCGTCCGCACTCGTCGTAGATGTATGTTTGGGAGCTAAAATGAAGGAAGCAAGACCGCGGAGCTAAGGGCCAGCTGTGTCACTATAATTTGTGTGTTCACTAGCCACTTCTTGTGTAGTCAAACTTTGTGGTGCACGTGACATTAACAGGGAGCTCATTTTCTCGTTAATGGGCCTCACAGGACTCGAGTGCACACTGTGAATGACTTTCTTCGTAATCTTGGGCGCGAATCGAGAGCGAACGGAAGCGTCCCCCCCCCCCTCCCCGTGTACCCTTCTCCTATATGTGTGCCTTTTATGTGTGGAAGGCGAGGGGGGGGGACAGAATTTAAGCATATCAATCTGCGGCTGCTCCTGAATATAGTTTTGACATTAAAGATGATATCAAGGGGGCCTAATGCAGCCCCGTCTGTCACAGGGAGTAGGCCTAGTGCGAAACAAGTGCTTGTGACAAGCAGGGCACAAGTCCTAAAAAAAAGAAGTGGGGGGACTAACCTAATTAATCAGTATGCAAGTGGCATCACGGCGCGTGAGGCGCGTGACTTCACAGGAAGTGGCATCACAAGAAGTGACATCAGATCTTAAGCCCTCGCATATATGTTAAGCAGTTTTATCATGAGTACATTTGAGCACATTTCGAGTATACTTGCAAACCCTCCTGATTTAGGCAGAAGATTCGCACTTTTGTAAGCTTCACATAAACCAGTGTTGCCTTTTGTCAGGTAAAGCTTCCTCTACCCATAGTGATCTAAAAGAAAAAACAGTGATATTTAAATTATTACAACGCCTCCTCAGGGGTATAAGCGCTATATAAATGCTATTTATTTTGTGTAAATACAGGGAAAGATCAACACATCTGAGGTTCTTACAGTGCATGCATATCTCCTAAACAGAGCCTGAACAAAGTGAAAAGCTGCCTCTCCTTTAAGTATGTGTGAAGTGCTAACAAGGTGTGAGCCTTTGTTTCCCCTCTGCTGCATTTGCTTCTAGGTGTGAGGCTTTTGACTGCTGCCAGCCAGGAGACTCCAACAAAAGGAGGCCCATGACCCCTCAAATTCAGCGTTTCTTATGGGCCCAGCAGGAGTCAGAAATAAGAGAGCCCCGTCCCCGCCTGCACATTGTTGCGGATCGAAAGCAGACAACAACGTGCAGGTGCTGCTGAGTGTGTACGGTGTTTGCAAATTACACCAGGACGAATTCAGCATCTTTTTCAGTGGGGCCCAACTTCTTGGCAGGGTGGACGGCGTACACCCTGTGAAAAAAGTGGGTTGACACCGTCCACCCACGTTTACCCCCGACTTGTGCCCTGGTGGCAAGTAATCCTAGTGCGAAACAAGTGCTTGTGGCAGGTAATCCTAGTGCGAAACAAGTGGTTGTGACAAGTAATGCTAGTGCAAAACAAGTGCTTGTGGCAAGTAATCCTCATGCGAAACAAGTGGTTGTGGCAAGTAATCCTAGAGGGAAACAAGTGCTTGTGGCAGGTAATGCTAGTGCGAAACAAGAAGTTGTGGCAAGTAATGCTAGTGCGAAACAAGTGTTTGTGGCAAGTAATCCTAGTGCGAAACAAGTGGTTGTGGCAAGTAATGCTAGTGCAAAACAAGTGCTCGTGGCAAGTAATCCTAGTGCGAAAAAAGTGCTTGTGGCAAGTATTCCTAGTACGAAACAAGTGCTTGTGGCAAGTAATCCTACCATTGCTCTGGTAAGTACTCCTACCGTGGCCCTAATGGTCATACCAAGTAATCCTACTACGGCCCTAGTGCTCATAGCAAGAACTCCTACTATGGCCCTAATGGTCATAGCAAGTAATCCTGCTGCGGGCCTAGTGCTCGTGGCAAGTAATCCTACCGTGACCCTAGTGGTCATACCAAGTAAGCCTACAAGGCCCTAGTGCTCATGGCAAGTAATCCTACCACGGCCCTAGTGCTAGCAGCAAGTAATCCTACTGTGACCCTAGTGCTTGTGGCAAGTAATTCTACCGCGGCCCCAGTGCTCATAGGAAGTAATCATACCGTGGCCCTAGTGCTCATTGCAACATTGGAATTCACTACCGCTGGATTTGAGAAAAGAGCCATGTGAAGCTGCCTTTAGGAAAAGGATGAAAACTTGGCTTTTTCCCACCAGTAGATTAGAATAGACCTAGAAACATGACAGCTAGTGCACACCTACCTATCTCGTGTCATTCTGAGAATCTGCTTTAGCGCGGGGACACACCGTTGGTGTAACCAGGCGCTCTACAAATGCTGATGATGATGCTCGTGGCAAGGAATCCTACCGCGGCCCTCGTTCTTGTGGCAAGTAAACTTACTGCAGCCCTAGTGCTCATAGGAAGTTTTCCTACCGCGTCCCTAGTGCTCGTGGCAAGTAATCCTACAGCGTCCCTAGTGCTCCTGGCAAGTAATCCTACCACTGCCCGAGTGCTCATTACAAGTAATCCTACCACAGCCACAGTGCTCATAGCAAGTAATCCTAATACTGCCTTGGCTATTACAGCAAGTAATCTCACTTTGGCTTTTTTGCTCATTTCAGTACTCCTATCACGGCCCTAATGTTCATAGCAAGAAATCCCACCACGGACCTAGCGCTTAGAGCAGATAATCCTAGCACTGCCGTAGCTAACACCGCAAGTAATCTTACTGCGTCTTTAGTGCTTTTGACAAGTAATCTTACCATGTCCATACTGCTCATAGGTTGTAACCCTACCACGGCCCTGGTACTCATCTCAAGTAATTCTACCCTATTGTTCATAGCAAATACTTCTATAGAGGTCTAGTTGGGTACCACAGTAGGCACGCGTGCCTCATCCCTTGCAGTTGTAACAAGTAGCCTTACTTCGGCTCCAGTGCTCATAGCCAGTTACTTTTACTGCATCTCTAGCTCTCAGAGCAGGTACAACCCCAGAGCCCATAGCTACAACGGGAGACTATATTACAAGCATCTAGCCATCATTCTGCATTGACCATACCAACATCAGACACACTGCTTTTCACAATACGCATGCATTGTTTGTTCTTTCTCCTACAGGCCAGCGGTGGATGCTTGGATGTGACTGAATGTACAGGCGGGATGAATGTCAGTCCCTCCGTTCATGAGTATGATGAGCTCAGTCTTTACTATTTGAATTCAAGTGGAGAATACAGACTTGCATCAAAGTTTATAAAGTAGAGTCTGCAGTCTGGACGGCTTAATCTGCAGTTTTTTGATCTATCAACATTTTAAGTGTACATCCAGAGTTTGGTATACCTAGAATGGAATCTGGAGATTAAAATCCAGTGCACCTTCATAAGTGTTACCTATTGTTCTACCAACATTTTGCTTCTGGATTTCAATCTTGGGAATGCTGAATAGTTACCAGGAAATTTTTTGGGGAATTTCCATAAGGATAGGCGTCCACGAGCTAGGCTAATGCTACACGTGGCTTTGGGGGCAACTGCAGCACGTCGATAGGAGCCTCCGCAATACCTGCATGGGAAACATGGGATACATTAGTGGGAGCTTCTTCTATGCATGAAGTAAACACTCAGGCCAGGAGTTCTGAGGCAATGAGAAATGTCTTTGGACGTTGGCAGACCCGGTTCTCTGGATACTCCCATTTCTGTTTTTTCCTTCTTCACTTGCCATTAAGAATTTTAAATCGGCAGATTCATTTGGGGTAAACCAGGACTACATCTCTTATGATGCACTGAGAAAGGACAAAGTGCCCCTGAAAAACCACCTGCCTGCATCTCTCACCCTTTCATGGTACAGGGTGTGTTTCTATCGGTCTCCTAGGCTCTCCTTCCCTGTCAGATTCCTTGTGCCCATGTATTTGCCAAGGCGCCCCCGCAGAAGGGTAGCCACGCTTACGGCAGGATGCCAGACCTGCCCGGGGGCGGTGTGGGGGGGGGGGGGGTAAGGTTGGAGGCTGCGGCGTATGGTGCTGCAGCCACCAGCCAACCGTGGCTACGGCGATTGGCCTGTTGGGCGCAGCTACCCGAAAGCAGTTGGAAACGCTTCCGGGTCACCACCGATTCGGGCACCTTGGGGCCTGCCCATAAAAGGGGTGGCAGGGCGGTGAGTCAGTCTCTTTCCGCTCACCGCTCCGGCCGCAGAGACGCTGCTGGTTCCCCCATCCAGGGGCACCAGAGCAATTTCATCCTAGCCTGGTTGATACATCGGCCAGTTGTTCATGACCTTATTGGTGGGAGGCCAGATAGTAGGTGAACTATACTGGCCTGTGGCGGGTGAGGTCATGATTGGTGGGGCACTTCCGGTACATTAAAGACATCCCTTTACTTTCGTTAGGTGGAGAGAGAGGTCTCACTGGGCCCCCGAGGGGGTGTTTGCAGCAAGTCGGCTAGAGGGTGTGGGAGTTCACGCTGCCAGCAAGCCCTTACGGCCGCATGGGGGCGTGGGCCCCAAGCTAGCAGCACAGGCACTTGGGGAGATAATGAGGGCATGGGGGGAGCCCGAGCTAGGTAACCTGCTGGGCAGACGAGCCCCCTGCACAAGCTTTCTCTGGGGTGGAGGGGGGCAAGGGGATGGGCCCCCTCCCCTTAGAGAGGGCCCCTCACATGTTGACCAGTTATGATCTCACTCATAGACTCAATGCTGGATACGCAGGGACAATTCGAGATAAGGCTAGGAATGGCTGTGTATTAGTCTAAGTTAGGGTTAGCCAGCCATCAAAATTGTAAATAATACTGTTTGGATTTTATGGTGTTTCTGCGTATTAATTTTGTAAAATTATGTTGGTAACCATTTGATTTTTGTGATGTTTTTACTGTTTGTCATAATAAATATGGCTGGGGGTTTACGACCCCTCACCCAAAAAGTTACAGAAGAAGTTGACGTGTGCTGTCTTTGTGATGGATGATGGGGGTACAGGAAGAGGAGGAGGACCTGGTGGGCATTTAATCGCAGGGTCTCGGCGATACCTGGCCATATTGAGTTGCGCCGATGAAGTGCTTGGAAGCCCGTAGATTTACAGTGGGTGCTACAAAAGAGCACTCTGGTGCTGCCCGCGGCATCAACTGCTCATGAATAGCCCTTTGCGCGAGCTCCGTTCACCCGGTCAGCAGTGGGATATTTGAGACAACCTTTCTGTTGAAGGGAGAGATCTGTTCATCCTCTCCCCGCCCCCTGCATGCCTTCTCTCCCACGCCAATCCGTATTTTCATTCAGATCAGGAGGCGGCCTTTGCATGTTCACACGACACGGGGGTGGTGGTGATTGTGCAAAATGCACGTTTTTGGAGCCCACGTCGTCCAAACCAGCAAATTGCTTTCCTGCCTTCATCAGCGATCTCGGCACCAACATTGGTCTCCTTTCATTTAGTGTCGGGGGGGAGGGGCTGGGCATCATGGTAACCTAACCCCCTTACCATGGATGCTAATTCTGGGCAAGGAATGTAAAAGTTCAGGATAAGAGGTCAAAATTCAAGACAAAAATTCAAGATAAAAGCTCAATTTAATGGACACGAGAGTAGGCAAAGATATAGTATAAAACTTGGTGAATAGACAGCTGACGTAAGTACAAGTCCAAAATAGCGTTGTTAATTGGTCTGTATAATAGGTAACAGCATTGAGCAAACATTCACACGCTGGTTGCCATAAAGTAATGGCCAGTGTGCAGTTATTGGGCCACTGACCAGAGAGTGTGCTGTGTAGAGAGCACTGGGATTGGCTGGCCGATTTATAAGCCAATCCAAGGTCAACACTATGGCCACAGTTGAGGGTGGCAAGTGGAGGATGTAGTAAGACCAGGGCCACTGGAATTCTGCGGCAGGAGAGGGCCAAATAATGCAGCAGGGTTGAGGAAAGTATGTGGCAAGAAAAGGCAAATTATGTGGCACATTTTGTAATAGTATTACTTCATTTTTTTGGCATTTTTAAACTTAGTAACACTTTCTGGGCATTGGTTGCACCTCATTAGCACCATTTTAATACACAAATATAGCAATAAGCAACAAAAAGGTAAACAGTCCAGCTTTGTAAAGGGCCTTTCAGTGCTCTGCAACTTGTGTAGCTGCATTTTTAGTAACTTTTGAACCTTTTGAGCTTAAAACAACTTTTTTTTGTTTTGCTAAAATCTGTGGATTGTGTGCCAGATGATGGATTCTGTGGCAAATGCGGCAAATATATAATTATGTGAAAATCACTGCAGCCGCACAATCGCATAATTCCAGTGGCCCTGAGTAAGACCTATTATTGACTTTCAAAAAACAACATTAATTTTATAGACAAATGTCCGGTATAGGATCAGTTATGGCCCATGGACAAGTCTGTGGTTTAACATCATTTGACTCATGCTGGCTCACAGTAGAAAGTGGACCAATGCTGAAATTCTGGTCAAATTTTTGACCATTGTCAGATCAATAAATGAACACCAAGCTCAATTTATGGCCAGTCCATCTAATCAGCAGACAGGTGGGCACCCTACCTCAGGAAGGCATTCAAGAAAGAGACACTAACTGCCAGAATGTATATCTACAGCTGGTCCTGATATTTTTAGCATCATGCAATCTATGGGAATCTTTCTCTTCCTCATTGCTAATTTGAGGTTTTTTTAATAAAATATTTTCTGGCCATAAAATGTCAACAGGTTATTATCTAAAATCCACCTTCCTATCTGATGCAACTTAAATATTGCAGAACCGGGTATACAGAGCATTTTACTAGGAAAGGAAGTGGCCTATACTCAGGGCTACTGGAATTTTGTGATGCTGTGGCTTTTTTCTGTATAATTATGGGTTTGCCACATAATCCATCATCTGCTACATAAACTGCACATTTTAACAAAAAAGTTTCTAGCTCAAACGATTCAAAAGTTACTAAAAACGTGGCAACGTGGGTTCGTGCTCAGTGGATGATCCTTTCTAAAGGTTAACTGGCCATTTTTCATTGCATTGTTTTCTTTATTTGGTTGTTAAACTGATACTAATGAGGTGAAATCATTGCCTGGACAGTATTACCATGTGTAAAAATTGCAAAATAGTAAAGTATTAGTATAAAAAAAAAGTGCCACATTATGCCGCGTAATTTGGTGCTCCCCTGCCACATAATTTGATATTCCCCTGCTGCATAATTCCAGTGACCCTGCATATACTGGTTGTGTTGCAGTAGGTGAACAGCCCCATTAACAATGTGGTAGCACTTGAGTTTTACCTTATCACTATCAGTTGGTTACTTGGATTGTCTCACGACGACCCATGAGAGCGTGTTTTGACCTACCAAGATCCATCCATTTTTTAATATCCTTTTATTGTTTAGTGCCTGTAATCATCCACCCATCTATCTATCCATCTGTTAATCCATTAACCCAACAAGATCCATCCATTTACCCAGATCCATCCATCCATCTATCTATCTGCCTATCCACCTGTCCATCTTTACATCCATCTACACAAGCACTCATGCCAATATATTCAGCTCCTAACCAGTGCAACCAATCTACCAATACTCCCATTTAAGCCCTCTCTACTCAGGCCCAAATCCTCCATCCATCCTCCCATCACTCTGTTCATCCACTCATTCATCAATCCGTACTTCTGTCCACCTCAAATAATAGAAACTTCAGCATGCTCAAGTTAAATGAAAACCTGTGTAAGTGAAAAACTTAGTGGCGAATTGTATGAGAGGAAAACAGTAAAGAAAGGAAATAAACTGGAAAATCATAATAACAAATCCAGAAAAAGCAGGACAAGCATAATGCTGGAGCTTTTCAGATGCCTGGAATGTGTTTGTGTCCTGTTTAAAATCTCTGTTCCCTTCAGTGCTAAATAACCATTGATTCTATACTGGAAGCCCTTTCTGATAACCATTCTGAAACTGGTTCAAATGTATCACGTAGCTGCCCGCTGCATAATATGCTGGAAATCCAGCGGCGGCCAGCACGGATCGGAGGTAGGGGGACGGGGGCGGGAGGGAGGACGCGGAGGAAGCAGGTATTGAAAAATAAAATATAAAACGTACCTTCTTGACGCTTCCTTGCTGCGTCTCTCCTCCTTAGTCCTCCCTCGCTGGCTGAACAGGAAGCACACCCAGGCCCCCAGTGAGCAAATCACAACGCTGCCTTAGCATCGTTGTGATTGGTCTGAGCGCCCTGTTTCGGCTCTCAGACGCGCTGGACATGTTCTCCACGCAGTCTGTAATGCAGCCTGCATGGAGAACATGCGAAGTATGCAAGACTGTTTGGCCGGCCCGAGAGTCATTGCGCACTTAGGAGGCTGCTACCACTCCTCCCCTGCCCCCACCCCCTCGCGCAAAGCTGCCGGAAGTAGGACAAAATAAAATGATAACGCAAGTTATTTTCGTTTTAATTTTCCTTTATTTCACTGCTAAAAAGCATTGGGGCGACGCTACTCCGCCTTAGCGGAGGAGCCACCACTGCGGAAATCTGTAAAACGTAACAGTGCTGACATTAGGGACAATTGCTGTCTGTTGTCAGACCAATAACGGACCTCCGGCTGAAATTACGGACGATCCGTGAAATTTACAGACAGGTTGTCCCTAGGGAGCATGCTAGTCACAGTGCTTAATTTGTGCCGGTGGTGCGCACCGGCACTCAATTTTGGGGACCGAGGATCATTTTTCATTAGACGGTGGGCAAGAGTGATGAAGTCCGAAACGGGAGACAGGAGGAGGATGAGGATGAGAAATGTAGGAAAACGGTGACAAATGGAGAAAGCAGGATTGAAAGAACCCACAAGCGATAGACACAGGACGTGCACAGTAGCAGAAACAAGCTATGAGGTAAAATCAAGACTACGCAGTCTTGGCATCAGGCAACCCCAGGGTTGGCAGTGCTGGTGGTGGGGTTGAAAGTCAACCGTGCTTGGGTCCTTGCTGTTATTATTAAACACTGATGCTTCCGTCATAGAGAACCCTGCAGACCGGAGACATATTGTTTGTCACTGACCTGGAGCTGCCACATCAAAGTATGGGAGCTCAGCAAAGTGGCCATGGAGAATGGAGGAAGTAAATAATGCAGCGAACAAACACACCTGCTTCACCCTGGAACAATGGAGGAGAAGGAGCCTTGTGACACAGTTCACAGTGAGAAACCAGGAAGCTAGACTTCTAGTCCCTTTTAACCCATTTGACCAAACCCTGTGAACAAAAACAAGTCACTTGATGTATCTGCACCTCACTTTGTTTATCTGTCAAAACTGGCCAATCAGCAGTAGCATTAAAACTACCTACAAAACTAGGCGTTCCTTTATTTAGATGTATTCGCTGAATAAGGGATGCTCCATTCGGTTGGATAATTGTCAATGTATGTTTAGGAAAGAACAAGTGTGACCTTTTTTAATGGGCTTTATGGTCTGGCTTGACAGTGCAGCTGTCGCCAGACAATTATGTGAGCATCACTAGAGAGGGGCTTTGGTGCTGCCCATATATTGGGAGCCAGAAGTACATGTTTTGATTAGGCAGAAGTTGTGTGCTTCCAGAAAAAAGTGCCTGCCCTCCACCCACCTGTGACCATTTAGTCTATTTATCCAGCTGCGTCAGCTTGTACACACACGACATTGTAATGCTATTAAATGCTGTTGTTTCGCACATTGAGAAATTGGACACTGATTTCTTGTTTGCAGCTAGTGCCATGGCCTACAGCATTATGAGCAATGACAATCTAATTACATTGTGGTTGCATAGAAATGAGAGAGTGTAAAAACAAAAAAAATATTCCTACATGCCAGTTGTCCGCGAGCCTGACTTGCGGCTGCCTCTGTCCCAGCCCTGTTAACCTTCCTTAGGCACTACTCTGTCGGGCCATCAGAATCATGCTGCAGTGGAGGAAAAAGTATGCTGCAGGGTTTATTAACTTTTGCGATAGGAAAAGAAAAATTATGTCGTGGCAGTATTATTTTACTGTTTTGTCATTTAAACGCACAAATATTACTATATGAGGGATAGTTTAGCCTCAATAGTACCAGAGTAACATCTGACTACAACAAGTGGAAAATGAAAGGTGACCCCACCGTTCAACCTTTGAAAGGGTTTGCCACTAGGACACCCCACAACCCACATGGGGAGCTTTCATTATTTTTTTTAAATAACTTTTGATCCGTTTAAGTATGAAACTATTTTAGATCTGGTTTGACAGTGCAGTCGTCTGTATACCTATTGTTACAAATTCTTTAAAGTACACACAGAGTGAGATTTTACTCATTTCCAGGGGAGTATTTTCTCATACTTCAGTGTGTGGAGCACTTGCACTGCAGTGCATGAGGAAGTATTTTACACCTCAAAAGTACTCAGAAGTATCACACATTAAATGTATCTCACGGATGCATTGTATACAGAAAGCAGTTGTTTTTTGGGTTTCAATGCTCTCAATTCAGGTTTTTTTAAAAATATTTTACTAAGAACTTAAAATGTAAGCCAGACGTATTGTCGTTGTAAAAGATAGGGATTGAGGCAAAGAAAGAAACTGCACCTATCCGTAGTAGAAAAATTATTTAAGATAGTTCAAGGTGCCCGTGACCTGAGATCCAATTCCCTAGATCTCCAAAATACACATACGTATATTATAAATCATAAACATCATAAGGTCCAGCACTCCCTGCTAATATCATTTTTAACACATCAGTTTAGCAATAAACAAAAAATGGCAATTTAACAAAGTAGAGTCTTCAAATTCTTTATTGTAGTCTTCCTTATGACGTAGTAAAAACCGTAGCTAACGCGTTTCGTCCTCTCGGACTTCTTCAGGGCATAAAACTGTTTAACCGTAGTTAGTAATACTGCAGAATCAAAATATAGTCATCTCCTCCAAGAACCGGTAAATAGGGTTTTGTCTGATGTTTCTTATAAAGGATTTTGAGAGTATTATCTTCTTGCTCAAGTTATTTGAGAGTAGTACTTATTCCAGATCAGGAGATATCTGCATAGTAGCCATGATCATTATAACATCAGGCGATCAGCGTGGTGGCGCGAAGGTCAAGTACGTACTTGACCTTCGCGCCACCACGCTGATCGCCTGATGTTATAATGATCATGGCTACTATGCAGATATCTCCTGATCTGGAATAAGTACTACTCTCAAATAACTTGAGCAAGAAGATAATACTCTCAAAATCCTTTATAAGAAACATCAGACAATACCCCTATTTACCGGTTCTTGGAGGAGATGACTATATTTTTATTCTGCAGTATTACTAACTACGGTTAAACAGTTTTCTGCCCTGAAGAAGTCCGAGAGGACGAAACGCGTTGGCTACGTTTTTTTACTACGTCATAAGGAAGACTACAATAAAGAATTTGAAGACTCTACTTTGTTAAATTGTTAAATTGCCAATTTTTGTTTATTGCTAAACTGATGTGTTAAAAATGATATAGCAGGGAGTGCTGGACCTTATGATGTTTAGTATTGTCGTTGTAAACACTTTTTTTGTTGAAATGTGCAAATTATGCAGCAGATGGTGGTATATTGTGGTTAATTCATAACTGAGAAAGACGCCACAGCCGCCCAATCGCAAAATTCCAGTGTCCTTGCTTATGTTTCTGTGGGCATGAAGCCCTCTACCTAACGTGACTGCTCCTTCCAAGTCTCTGCTGTCAGCCAGTCGTCTCATTTCTCCCTAGGGCCATCCGTGAGCTTGGCACGGACAGGACTCGCTCTGCCCCAGTCGAGCGGCCTGCTCGAGTTTTGTCGTGGTTCTTCAGCCACAGGGTTTGCAGTCCGAGACCTGGGTGGATGGAAGACAATCTGTGAGACTGTTTGGTGCGGGAGAGCCCCCCTCCCGGAGTAGCCGAGCTCGGCTATATTCCGCACAGGCCCGAATGGCTTTGTTGACCGTAAGACTCTTGTGGCTCCTTGAAGTGCTGCCGGAGGGCCTGCACGGGGCGCTCACCACTGTCCTCGCCAGGCACCAGCAGCCACACAGACGCGACATTTTGGAGTGGAGTGGCCTGTGAGCGCGTGCCAGCTGTGTGCACAGTAGGCCGCATGCGGCTTGACCCACTTCCTGGTCCGTCACCCCCCTAGGGCCCCCCTGGCACTGACGGAGCCACTGGGCTAATTTACAGCGGCAGCGGAGCCCAAGTAGGAAAAGTCGATAAGAGGCGGCAGCGGAGCCCAAGTAGGAAAAGTCGATAAGAGGCCTTTTTCCGTTGCCTCGATGATTCTATCAAACTGTTGTGGCACGAGGCGTCAGCTGCAGATGTACAGATTACAAACGTCACCATTCCAGCGGGCCTTAATGTGTACCACTTAATAAGAGCGCTTGCGTTTTAAATCGAACACACCACACACTCCGTTTATGTTGATGTGTTCAATGCTGCTTATTACGCAACTCGGGGGCCAATTTATCACCTTTGAAGGATGAAAAGCTGGTTCAGCCTTGCAGTGGTCTTAACGTGATGGGCGGAAACCCCCTCCTACATGCTTTTTTGGTTGTCACGTGGGTTCTGGTATGTACAGCCCCTTCAGGCAATTTATAAGCGAATAAAATGATGGCGAATAAAGTCGCAAGGAAATTTTATTTTGTTTAGGACCATGCATGCCATCGAATCCGAAGTGGACAATATAGCCTCTTCTAGCTTTATGCTTCACAGTACCTATACGACGAAATAAAACACAGCTTAAAAAAAAATCACTAACTGCAGATACATTTTTTTGCTCGGCAAGCACTTTCCTGACCTTGGTGAGGTCTTATTAGCCTGGAAATGTGTCATCCCCGGCCTTCTTGTTCTCAGTCGGGCCCGTATTGATCTCCATGTCCTCTCTTCCCAGGTAGGTAAACTCGCCTATATACACGTCAGTCTTCTTGCTTCTCATTGGCCAGCTGCCATCCTGTGGGGCAGGTACCTTGGACTCTGTCTGGGCATACCCAGGGCAGTTAGAGTGGCTCACTTAACACAGAGTGAAACCCACAGTAATGTTTCCGGTGTGTCCCATTCCATCATGATAGGCAGGCCAGGCAGTTCTAGATGGACCCTAACATTTGGTGCGGGGCCAAGACTGATTTGCATATAGCTGGACAGATGAACAAACTCTTAATCTATAGTATTTAACATCCGCTGTGAGTGCTTGGAGCATTTCCGTCCGTCACTTTATTTTTTGCTGGTGTGGGTGTATATATATCTATATCTATATCTATATCTATATATATATATATATATATATATATATATATATATATATATATATATATATATATATATATATATATATATATATATATTATATATCCCTCTCGGTCTGGCAGCAACGCGGGAGCCAGAAGTTTTGGTCTTTGTACGGACATGCAAACGCGTTGCCCCCCCTTGCAGATCTATCGCCACAGTGTTCTACATCACTGCGTGGGGAGAGAGGAGCAGTATTGTCTGCGTGGGGAGAGAGGAGTGGTTTCAGCATCGACAGCGGTATTTACCCACAGACAGTTGCGGCGGAGTGATGGTCGCAGTGTTGGCAGCACCACTTGGTGTTTTGAATGTCCTACTTACTAAAGGGGCATTCACAAAGGACGCCACATACCAGCATGCAGCAGTCTGACAAGTGCAAGGTGAAACACAGCTGTGAGGCAGAGGAGGGGCCTTGACTAAGGATCCATCGGGATTGGTCATCGTAATATTCAAATGACCCCCATGTGAAAGGATCTGCCTCGGTAACTGGCACTGAAGAAAGCTTACCGGCTGAAACGCGTATGCCACAACGTTACATTAATTTGGGAACCTTGCGCTTCAATACAGCAATTTGAATAAATCCACTCGATCTTAACCTGGCGGTGTCGGACCCTTTCTTAATAGAGAGTGGGGTTTGGTCTAAAAAAAAAAAAAAAAATAATATATATATATATATATATATATATATATATATATATATATATATATATATATATATATATATATATATATATTATATTGAACTATGCTCAGCAAATCACGTGAAGTTGTATTTCTTAAAAACCAAAGTGCTCAGCAAAGACACAGGTAGGGATTAAGACACCCGTTTCTGTCGCATCTGAATGGTTGAGAAAATTGCGCAAGGGTATCATCTGGAAAATGAACCTCTAACAAGTGACCGGACCGATAAGCTGCAGCTCTCGGGCTATAAGTAGGCGACGTCCGCCGCCTTCTCTGCCCCCACCAGCTTGTTTACTTGCAGAGTCAATCTAATAAGCGCGCTCAGCAGCCTTCTCGGCGCTGGAGTCCGGCCTGGCCTGGCTGTAATCGGATTGCACCTCGCGACGGCTTTTTAATTATGGCTTTCATTAATGAACCAAGTATCGATGCTGGGCTCAGGCGCATTAAGTTATGAAACAAACGCTGCGCTTAACTCCTTGACCTTTGGCATTCCAAAGCTCTCTCTTTTTTTTTTTTTTTTTTACCCCGGAAGCATGACGAATAAATAGCCTTAATCGTAGTGTGAGAGAAAACGTGTAGAAGTTCACTTTCGTGTGCTGTCACGTATAAATTTCCTAAGATCTCCACGCCATCCGGCCCCTGCGAAACATGATGCAGGGATTTTGCGAGCGCGAGTGTAATTGCGCCCTGCAAGGTGGAGCAGAGAGGATTGTGGGACGTAGCAATGTTTGGATGGCAGATTACCATACAGGTGTCTTGCACCTCCTTCGAAGCAGAGGGAGAGCAGCAGGGTCCCCATTCAAGATCCCCCCATTCAATCCAAGCCTATGGGTACCTGAGACATATGGGAGTCTCGGGGCCCCTCGTCACATTCTTCAGGGGCCCCATCATGTTTTGTTAAACCACTGGAGAGAAGCTTTGGACTTCAAAGTCTGTTAATACAAATGTAAAGCGCAGAGGCATGCTTGAATAGCAGAGACATGCTGTGAACGTGAGTACACAAAGTATTGGGAAGATTAACAGTAAAATAAAAGAACCCTGAATCAGTAGGTGCGAGATCCCGGTCATGTCAGTGCTTGAATCTCACAAAAAGAGGCCCCGGGTCCAGAGGTAAGACTATCGTCGGAAAGTGGCAACACAAAAAGCTACAGGGGATATCCCTTTTTGAGGACAGTTCCCCTCACACACCAGAGGTGTCATGCTTCATCATAGGGGTACCTCCTCACGTGAGGAACCTAGTTCTCACGTGGGCTACAACCCCCTCGCTGCGAGGGAGGAGCTCAGGGATGTTTTTAGTATGAGAGGTAGGGTGTAATAAAACCCTATGTGAGCAAGGTGTTGTGGAGAAAGACATCAGTCAAGCACAAGAAAAGGCAGTGCGCATTCGAGTAATGTCCGAGAAGCACTCGTTTGCTTTGATGATTCCAAAGTCCAGGATAACATCATGCTCCATGGACTGGTCGCTTTAAATCCTATTCCGCGCTCTCTCAGAAATGTTTGGTAACCACAGACGCTCTTGTCCTGTAATGGGACTCGACGGTGGAGTGCCTTTGCTAGTCTGTCTGACTGCAGTGAGGCTTGGTGCCTTGAGAGCTGTAATGCTGTTCATCATGTGGTTGGGTTGAAAAGGGGTTCACTCCCCACCGGTTACACTTAACCTCGACCCTGCTTAGTAGTAAAGTGGCCCCGCTCCAGTAGCTTTGAGGAGTGCCGAACCATTGGTGCCCGACGTAGCAGCGCGTCCCCTCGTCGTGAGCATTGAACCCTGGGACAGAAGAAAACAAAACCCAGAAGGTACAGAAAGCAGAATGCGAATAAAATAACAGGAAAACAATTATCTTTAGTGAAATCCGCTGGCCTAGCAGGATTAAATAATGAATGAAGTAGCGAGAGATATGTGGAATAAATAATGGTAGTCGTATATTTTCGGTTATGGGACAATAGATGATTTAAAGTGTTGAGCAACCGAGCCTGCCACCCACTGACATAAAGTGGGCAACTGCAGTGGCCATTGGGCAACTAAGTTCATTGACTTCATTCCTTGGCATACCGGGGGCTGTATTATCAAAGGTTGCCCGGGAGCGTAAGGGCATGTGTGACCGCTGTTTGTGCCCCCTGTGGCAGTTTGGTATTATATAAGCTGGTGCAGAGGCACGTGCACCACTTCTCTAGGACAGGTCGCGCCAGCACCATGCCAAGAGGGCATTCCCTCGTCTGTCTGGTCCTTCATTACTGCACACTCGGGTGCAGAGGAAAAGGAGCAGTTAGAGGCCACACTGTGCCACTGTGGTGCCTCCTGGGGGTGCTTTATGAAACATGGGAAAAAGAGTCCCAGGACTTCCATGGGGTCCCCTGTAGGTGGGTCCAGTCGCGCCCTGCGTCATCCTGCAGGAGCATCTCTGTTGCCCTTTAAAATGTAGGCAGGGCTGATGCCTGCACAGTGAAAGACGGACCGATGGCTTCAAACACCTGATCGTCTTGTCACTAATGCGCTGCCCGCCGCTGGAGGTATATATGAATGATGGCGTGCACTGACCCGGTCTCCGCCTAGCACAGCGAGTTAAAAGGGGCTGCCCAGGGCAGATCAGGACAGTGTGCCCTACATGTAACATGGGCCCTTGCCCTTATTCCATGGTGCAGCTGTGCACATATCAGCACTAGGATATACTGCCCTGGTCTGCACTGTGCCACCCCTTTAACTGAGGGCACAAGCGCAAACCGCTGCAGTGCACCCTATTGCAACACATGCGCTTCTCACGGTGCAGGTGTGAAATTGCGCCTGCCCTGGGGGCGGCACTTTCGAGGAAGGAGGACTTGCTGCTTGATGCCGCCGGTCCACCTTTCACAGTGCAAGCGGCAGCACGGCCTGCATTTGAAAAAGGACAGAGATCGCCCTGCAGGCGGTGGTGGTGAGTGACTGCATCTCCCTGGGCCCTTTATATCCCTCTGTACCCCTCTTTTCAAGGGGTGTGCTCAGGAAGAGCACTGTTGTTCCACTTCGCTGTGGCTCATAGTCCAAGGCTCCCTCGTCTCTGCGCCCACATGTGTAATATGGCACAGATGCAAAAATAGTGTTTCCTCGTTTGCACTGGGTCACACTCCTATACAAATGAGAACCCCCCCCCCCCCTTTAGATCTCTCCATTACATATGGAGCAAAAACGTGAACACCAAAGTGCCCAGAGGCACAAAAAGGCACCCACACTGTTGCACCCCCAGGGCACTTTTCCGTGTTGCGGTTGGACTCTGGTTCCGTGGCACAGTTGGGGTCTGTTTCCGTGGCACGGGTCAAGCTGTTCTCCGGAGTCGGTGGGCCTAGTCTGGTCGAAGATGGGCTGTGCATTCTGTTATCTGGCACAACGATGAGCTCAAATCGGTGGACGTGCCTGCCAGATTGCTGGGAGAAGGGTCAGTGGGGACTTGCTCGGTGTTGGTCACTCAGTGCACTCACCGTGCTTCTCCCTGGACAACACAGCGCAGAAGAACCCAGACAGAACACTTGGCTTTGTGGGTGCTTGTTTATCAAGGAGCCACGCCGTTCCCACGCGGCCCTTGTTCCCTTTTAGCTTTGCAAACATTGACGCTGGATGTTCAAAGTGCTCATCCATTTAAAAGCTCTCGGTGACGCGCGGCGCGCGCCCCCTGGGCTCATTCTTGGCCTCAGGTGCTTGGGAAGGTAATCCAGAGTCCCCTGGGATTCGGTCAGTTTATGAGCAGTGTGGAAGTCCGTATCCCCCAAAGCAGTGAAAGGTCACCGGCTGCTGGAGCGGAACCGCAGTGCCCAGCAAGGGGGGGTTACTGGGTACACGAGCCCGGTGTGCCCAGTCACTGGCTCATTGACTGTCCGTTTAGTCGGCGTTTGTTTCCCTGTGATGCACGCATTACATGTCTGGAAGGGGCAAATCATAACAGATAGAAATCAAAGATCTGCTATTTTAGCATCTGTAGTCTATTTCGCATTGCTGCACCCTGTGTCTGTAGTGTGAGCAAGCCCCTTACAGGAGAATCGCCGCCATCTTTCACACACTTGCTCCTCTTCTCTCCTGCCCGGCTTATTGCCTCCCCCCCCTGAACGTCCGAGCCCTGCGTGGTCTCAAGATTGACTCTCGCATTCAGTATTGTTAATCACCCCTCCTTCTGCCCCACGCCTATTTTAATTCAAGAACTTTTTTTGTCTCCTCCTGTTCAGTTTACAGGCTCGATGAGCCTCTGAGAATGACCACCTGGAATCCGTCTTGGAAAAATCTTAAAACGGATCCTAACAAACATATTTTTACCCTAGGTAATGACAACCAAACCGAGGGCAGGTGTACAAGACCCTTTGATGTTATGTTATGTTATGTTAACGCAACTTGTATAGCGCACAGCTGCCTCAGCAAAGAGGCGTCCCGGCGCTGACTGCAGCAAGACATATAAGCTAGAACCTAAACCAGAGGGAAGAGATAGGTTTTGATTGCCTTCCGAAACTCCAGATAGTTGTCCAGACTGCGGATCTGAAAGGGAAGGGAGTTCCAGAGTTTAGACGCTAAGCTGCGAAAGGACCGTCCCCCGGCACGTACACGTTTCACCCGAGGGACGAGAACCAGGCATTGCCCCATGGAGCGCAGATGGCGCGTGGGTGTGTAAGGCACCAACAGATTGGCCAGAATACCCGGGGAAGAGAGCTTCAAAATTTTAAAGGCCAAGCAAAGGGCCTTGAATTCAATACGCTTGGCCATAGGCAGCCAATGTAACCGTCGAATGGCACCAGTTGTCGGGCGGCTTCTAGGGAGCCCAAGTAGGGCTCTGGCTGCCGCATTTTGGACCCTTTGCAAATGCATTACCTCTGCCTTATTTGCCCCCAGGTAGAGCGAGCTGGCATAGTCCAGCCGTGACAAGATAGCCGCTTGGACAATCATTTGTCGGGTGGACGGGTCGAAATACCCCAACAAGGGGTTTCAATCCCCGGAGTAAGCCAAAGCACGTGCCTGCCACTTTCTTAGTATGGTCCTGAAAGCTGAGGGTAGAGTCCATCCACACCCCTAGATCAATGCATATTCAGTTAGGAAGGTCAAACGAACGCCATGTTGATTATCTAGAAAGCATGCATTCACCAAGGAACATTGTTACTGAGTAGAGACACACGTGGCCATGTTAAATTAAACTTATATTGTAATGTTCAGGTACCTTAATGAAATCGGATTAGGTCTGTTAACATATTTAAAGAGAAAATGTATCTAAAATCCCTACAAAAATAGTGATAAAACGTGTCAGGGAGCACTGTTGTATAAAAGAAATAGATTTTTTATAAAAACATAAGATTATTGTCGGTCTTTTCTGTAAAGGGAAAAAAACAAAAAATAAACCGTTCTCTTTAGCCTCTTCTGCACCACCAGGAATTACCAATGACAAGAATTTTAGAATATATCTTTGGTTGATGAGGTCTGCTCGGGTTTTGAGGCTAAATGTGACATCATTTGCTTGATGGCTCCTTTTAAGAATCGCTGTACTAACTAAGTAATGTGCCTACAAAACATTTGTTACTCTTGACTGAAATCTGTTGTTAACAAGCATTGGCATAGCCAATAGGTCTCGCCTTTGAGACCTTATAAGTGTTTAGCCAGAGCTATTGGCTTTGCCAATGTCTTTTAGCTATGGTGTAGAGGAGTGAGGCTGTTGTGCAGCATGTTGAAAAGTTACAATAAAAAAGTGTTGTAAGCATTTATTTTATTTTATATATAATCAAGAAGATGTTATGTATAACTGAAAGACCCTATTAAAAAAAGCTGGTGCTGCGCTGGGGCTGAGTGATGCTGAGGTGGTGCTGCTTTAACATTGTAAGCTAAAGCGTGGGTGCCGCAATTGCTTAAAAAGTAAGGAAATAGAAAAAAATAATTCTATTTCTTTACTTTTGAAGAAATCGGGCACCCGTTCTTTAGCTTAAGAGGTTGAAAGCTATAGCACGGGTGCCACGATTGTAACAAAAGTAAACAAATAGAAAAAATGGCGGCACATGTTTTTTTTCTATTTTTTTTTCTACAATGGCAGCACCCACGCATTAGCCATCTTAGTCGAAAAGGCTTGTTCCCCCAATTGCTTCAAAAGTATAAAAAAATAGATAAAAATGCAATTTTTTTTTCTTCCATTTGTTTACTTGTAAAGCAAGGTTGTATGACGTTACAATGCATGCCATAACCCGCATGCAGTTACAACGCATACCTTTATCCCGACTTGCTGTCGGGGGTGCGCTGGAAGTTGGAATTGTATAATTTACTATTCCAACTCCAGTGTGTGCAACAGTAGGGAAGGTGTTGGAGTTAAATCCAACACCTTCTACCCCCTGCAGCAAGCCTTTCGCGTTGTAACGACATGCGGGGTAATGGCATGCGTTGTAATGCATGCTTTGTAACGGTTGTTTCCCGTAAAGCAATTGCGGCACCTGCGCATTAGCTTAAGATGTTTAAAGGTAAAGCGTGGGTGCCGCCATTGTAAATTTTTTTTTTTAAATAAACAGATAAAGAAAGGCATGCAGCCGCGTTCGGCCAGCAAATAAAAGAAAAGCACTGCTGCCATTATTCTCACCGAGGCATGCCGTGCTGGATAAATGGAAAAAAAAATAAGTGTTAAGGGAGAGCGTGTCCTGCCTGCAACAGCAGGCAGGACAAAGTTATTCAAGAAAATAGTGCTCGGAGCCTGTAATTAATGCCTATAGAGTAACAACACATGTAACAAGGGGTGTTCTTATGGGAGGATACAAGAAGAGAATAACGGTACTAAGGAGGGACTACTAAGCCTATTGACCAATGAAAAGCCACCATTTACAAAGGACATGGGCAGGAACCAATTAAAAAGATGGGCGGAAGGTGGACGAAGCTTCATGCCCTTATCCAGAATACAGCATGTCTCGGAACAAAAAGCACTTTATGTAACAGTTGTGAATTGCATGGAAAGCTTTACAGACAGCTTTTCAATTAAGGATATTTAGGTCCAAGAGTTACGTTTTTTTCTGCAAACAGGTTCATGTGTTTTTCAGACACACATATAAAATAATTACTTTTTTATGCTCTGAGAGGTCATCTTTAGATCATAATAACATGAATATAGCATCCGGTCTATTGCTGCTATACCTTGGAACAGTTAGGACAACGGGCGTGTGTGAGTAATCCAAACAAAAGTGACTATATCAATAGTAATTAAGCAGGGGTGCCGAGGACAAGTATCGCTCACCTCAATGCACAGGTCAACTCTGTGGAGGTCAATATTAGGGCCCATCTCCTGTCAAACGGCGAAGGCGATCCCCCCTTCTCCAAGGGCAACAGAGCCCTCAATGACAGCACCTGACAGAGAGACACTCGCCTATTGGTGGGTGTAGGAGGGGGCTGAGAGCTTCATGTCTGACACACGGTCCATGCTCCACATCCTAATTTCCCCTGCCCTCCCCAGTGCAATAGAGGCCAGCGGACATAAGTCCTTTTCCCACAACATAGCCGTCCTTCATAAGCATACGTTCACTGCTGAACCGTGTCTTGGAGCTGATCTTTTTTTTTGTTCCCCAGCCCAACCATGTAATTATATCGACCTCAGAGGATGAGAGGCTGAGTAGGTCCATCATCGTTCTAAATTATGAAGACATGGCTATACACAAGCTCCTGCTGTGCTGCTTTAATCTGCGAGCCATCAGTAGCATACCCGAAAACTACTAAGGGAAAAAGCCAGTTCCCCCGCTAGAATTTAAAGACAGGAGGCCCTTATATATTTACAATTATTAACCACTACATTTGACGGCAAGCACCCAAGATTTGGTATCGTTGGTTTTGAAAGCAGTAGGTAAAACCATGGGTGTGGCAGGGTCCACAGTTCTGTGCGTTATTCGACACAAATTACAGCATTATGGGGGGACTCGGGAGGCGGACAAAAAAACAACACAACACTAACACACATGAGCACAGCTATTAAGTACTCAAAAAAGGCATATATTCAGCCTCTGGAGCGCCTGCAAATACCACCTGCTTCCAGCTCGATTTGCGCGGTGCTAGCTCCTTACATTTAAAGATAAAGTGGCACAGTTAAATAAAAGCGCTAAAATCATGAACAATTAATAACAGATGCTTCGGAAGCGGCATGCAGGAGGTGTTAGGGGAAGGTACGGGATGATTAAGGGAACTGTGTGTGGAGGCAGCGCCCTGCACCCACGATTGGCGAGGAGACGGCACAAAGAACAAGCGGTCTGCACTTTTCAAGCACTCGTGCTTGAGGCGGCATCCACCTTGCGGGAGCGAGCAGCGGCGCGCCGGGGCCATCTGTTTGTAATTAACGTGGCCGCGCCGCTGCTCGCTCCCGCAGGGTGGATGCCGCCACAAGCAAGGCAGGGTGGGGGTGAGAAGACTGGGTGTGGGGTGAGAAGACTGGGTGTGAAGGCTGTGTGTGGGGTGAGAAGGCGGGGTTTGGGGGGAGAAGGGTGGGTTTGGGGGGAGAAGGGTGGGTGTGGGGTGAGAAGGCGGGGTGTGGGGTGAGACGACAGAGTGTGGGATGAGAAGACGGGGTGTGAAGGCGGGGTGTGGGGAGAGAAGGCGGGGTGGGGGTGAGAAGGCGGGGTGGGGGTGAGAAGGCGGGGTGGGGGTGAGAAGGCGGGGTGGGGGTGAGAAGGCGGGGTGGGGGTGAGAAGGCGGGGTGGGGATGAGAAGGCGGTGTGTGGAGGAGAAGGGTGGGTGTGTGGGGAGAAGGGTGGGTGTGTGGGGAGAAGGCGGGTGTGGGGTGAGAAGGCAGTGTGCCGCCATTTTTTCTATTTGTTTACTTTTGTTACAATCGTGGCACCCGTGCTATAGCTTTCAACCTCTTAAGCTAAAGAACGGGTGCCCGATTTCTTCAAAAGTAAAGAAATAGACAGTACCAGCTTATCCAAGATCAAACGTAAGCAGACAAATGCTTTCTGAGAAAAGTTTGCACAGATTCACCAAATTGTGCAAAAGTTATAAGCGATCCATAAAAAAACTCTTCAACTTTAAAAATGGTAGAGTTTTTATGGACTCTTATAACTACATATAACTGTATACAATGAAAAAAAATAAGAGTTTAAAACTATAAAGGATAACGGGTAGAAAAATACAAAACCGAAGGTGGCCCAGAAATCTTTACTGAGACCTCAGTTTCAACAACATTTAATGGGGAGCGCGGTGCTGCGTGGCTATAAGGGTTGCAGAGTATTGTTTGGGTTCTTGAAGCTGTAGAAGGTTACCCCTGAAAACTGAATCTGAGAGTCTTGGCGGTGAACAGAAGGCTCCATGTCACTGGAACCCCAATGTTTCTACTTCTGGACTCCCGTTTAACTAACAGATGTATTGTGTGAGCCCTGTTTTTGGTTCACTTCAGTGGAACCAATTACAAGATCACAGTGGTGTATGTAAAAGAAGTCTCGGGACAGGAGATGGCGTCCTTTGGAAATAGTCACCTCACATCCAACTCGTCTGCCCTTCTTCATAGCAAGTGGACAGTTTAGATGCTATTAAAGAGACTCCTTAACGTGAACTCCTCGACTTGCATCACTATTATGCGCTTTCTGTTCGAACGCCGTTTCACGTCAAGGCGCTAGAGTCCTCTTACAATAGCAGTGGATTGTTCTCCAGTATTGTTGTAGAGTCGCTTAGGGCTGTTCCTGAAACTGGGTGCTCCCGGATTTGTTTGAGGTGGCATGAGGGAAGATGAGGTAAAGGGCTGGTAATCCCGATTGTCCATGGAAATCCTGCCATCCCAGCTTCTGGTCTGTTTCTCAAAGAACATATACAAGTGATCAGCACATCCAAGGAAGCTATTGAGCCACACCTGTGCCTCAACAGCAGTCTTCTGCTTGATGTCACTAAGTAAGTTAAGTGTGCTGCCTGTATTTTATTATTTTAAGAAGTGTACTGGTTTTGCGAGCCGTCCCTCCGGTGTGAGGAGGCGGTGTGTTGTGCATTGTTGCCTAGACCGGCCCCAAAGTTGATTTACACATCGCGCCCCACCCAGGTAGGGTTGTGGCCTTGGCCCCACTGCTTGCAGCAGGCCTACGACTCCCGCTCCTTGATTCTGCAGCCGGTGTAAATCTACCCCTTCTTCTGGACCTTTCAATAAAGCAAGCCAGGCCAGCCATGGAATGCACTGGTGGCCGCTGCATGCAGCGCCTGGTAGCCACCTGTCCTCTTTCTTTCTTTACACACAAAAGAAGAGAGGCGCACGCGCCTGACCTGCACGTGACGCTTCATAAGTGTTGTTTCCTAGTATGCTCCATAGGGATCATTTCATCGGGCCAGTTTCAGGGTCTGGTGTGATGGACGCAGGTACTTCAGCACACCCGCTACCCAGCACCTTGCCACGTCTAAAGCGCCCAACCAAAACGTCAAGTTACCCTCGCTGTTCGGCGTCACGTGAAGAATACACCATGCGACACCTAATGGGACATACACATTTATTGTGCTCGGTGACCGTAGAATGTGTTCTGCTGGCCCCTTTTGAGGAAGAGTTCCTAATGTAGCTCCTGAAAGCGCATTGTCTCCATTGTAGGCGCTCTCAAGGCAGCACGGAAACTTGGGCAGGTAGTGTATTTTGCACAGGATCACAGAGTGGTGTGAGATAGCTGGGAGTAGAACTGGCCAAAAACCGATTCCGACGGGCAAATTAGTAATGAAAGAAAATGTGTTAATTGAGGCTCTTCGTAAATTAGGATGCATAAAACTTAGTAGGTGCATAATGGCATTGGACCTACTTAGACCACTTGACACTTTACTTTCTTTATTTTGTGGGTGATATGGCAGGCACTTGCACGCTACTTGAGTATTGATTTAATATTCTGCATTTGCCAGTTTTAATTCGGCTAGAGCATGTTCTCTGTTGTTGGAAGCGCAGTAACCTGTCCCCTTGCCGGAAACAGGCTTTTCTTTCAGGCTATGGCAGTGAATGCAGAGGGGCAAAGACCCGGCCTAGGGTTTCATGTTTCCCTAAACTTTCTCTCAAAGCATCGATTTTGGTATCTGTGATTCCGGCTCTCACCCAGGTCCCTGGTGCTTGGATCCAGTCAGCCCTTTAACAGTCGTGAAATCTACTATAGGCACAAAAACAACTACAAAGAAAGTACCAGAGCAAAATAGGTTGAGGCAGACCTAGAAAAATCATAAAAATGTTACTAGACCTGCAGGTTTAGTGACTTAAATAATCTACTCGACCTAATTGTAATGCTCTTGACCCATAAACTGGTTTCAAATGATGTGATCCTGGGCAAACATTTTAATTCACTGAGACGCCATTTTCTTCATTATTGCATATGAGAGCACCTTCAATATGCAAGTTCAGCATGTCTGCTGTACAAAAAAACACTTTTGTTTGATTTAATAAACTAAACTTTTGCTCCATGTATAATACAAATCTAGCACCTATAGGATACACATGACCCCAACTTGCCTCTTAGTTAATTGATAGCATTGTCATCAGGGCGAGGTTTCTCAAATCGTGTTTAAAACCTATCACTTTTAATAAATGCATAACTAAAGAACGAAGTGGTAGCACACTGTAATTTGCAATCAGCAGATTTTACATTGCAATGACCACAAAATGTCCCACTGACATGCAGTTGTACTGATAAAACTATATAGTGTACAATGTTTAAAATCGAGTTTTTATAAGTATTTGTCATTTGCACATTACTAAGTAAAGTGTTCTGATTTGTTTTGCTCCTATTTAAATCTGTTTGCATCACACTTCTCAATTACAAAAACGTGCTTTTGTAATTCCTGATATGTTTTTGAATATTTGTACTATTCATTTACAAGCTATTTAAATGTTATGTTAGAAATCAAACTGACCTCCTACAGCCTTTTGTTTCACAATGATTGTCAGACAGCTCACTTCACAAAAACCTCTAACTGTAGTAAGAGAAAGAAAAATAAATTCCATTTTCTAAGCAGCAATTAGTAAAAAGACAAACTGACATTTGATCTCCTTCCTTGAACAGACAGTAAATGTGTCAAGATAAAAACAAGATTTAAAGGCATCTTTATTGCTCATTCACTTTCTGAATGAACAGAACACCTGTTCCTTTCCAGATTATGTTCACTTGCCAGAATGGAAAAAATTGCTCGACCACCTTTTCTGAGACTAAAAGAAACCCACTCTCCCCTCCGCACCCATCTTTTCACTCATGGGACCCAGCCGAAGATGCCATTAGCGAAGGCATGCAGCCTGGCGGTCCAGAAATGTCTCGCACTTACGGGCTAGCGGAGCCAGTGCTAGCCACTTAACATCACCTCACGACTCTTCATTACCACCACCAACGCCAAGTGGCCTGGTTTGCATTTTGAATCCTGACTAAAGAGTTTTAGAAGTCTGCTCCAGTGGAAAAAACAAAAAACGAGTGTTCTCCGTATAAAGTGCATCTATGAGATAAAGAATTTAATGTGTGATGGATCAGTGTACTTTTGAGATGTAAAATAGTCCAGCATGCATTGCAAACAGAGGCAGAATGATGCTCTAAACCAGTGATACTTAAAGTACGGCCCGGGGGCCGCAAGCGGCCCTCCTGACCTTCACATGTGGCCCCTCGGTGAACAACTGCATTGGGCTGCTGAGAGCACTAGCATTCATAAAGATGTTAATTAAACGGACAAGTGTTTATTTACACTAACTGAAAGGAAAAAAAGAAGCAAATAAGGTTTTCCTGCACCCTTTAGGAACACATTAATATTTAAGACATCTTTCAACAAACGTGTAACAATAAAGTCTTTTCAAAATAAAAGTGTATTTTATTAACATGCATTTCACCTTAGTACATCCGATTATATCAGTGCTTTGAAATGTATTCTTAAAAAGGGACAGTTTTCCAAATGAACATAGAAACAGTCATGCTGCCAATACTGAACTAAGAGGCATGTCCCTTATCACGATGAATCCTCTTGGTGGTCTGGATTGTTATTATAAATAGACAACATTATAGTTTAATAAATCAAACACAAGAGAACGTTTTATACAGCAAATATCTTGCCCACATGCATTTAAGGTGCTCTTATATGTCAAAATGAAAACAGGAGGCAAAGTGAAATTAGACAATTGCCTAGGATCACACAATTTGTTCAAGTGGGGAAGCCATGATTAATCCCAGGTTTTATGGTTCCACACTGTGCCATTCAGTTTCATTCCAGTTAAGTTACTTCCTTTTTACACTTGACTCTCCCAAGGCAGTGATAGCAAGCAAAGAAGGCTTACTCCAAGGTGCGGTAGAGGGATTGCGACTCAGATACAGCATAACAAAAAGCCTCACTGCCACCGTGCTGGCATCAATGCGGCCCTTGGGCACACAAGGGACCTCACTTTGTGCCCCCTAGGAAAATGTTTGTGAGTACCCATGCTCTAAACAGACGGTGGCAAGAGGTGAGACAGTATAACTCCTGTGGGGCAGAAACCTTACTCTATATGTTTAAGAATTGATAACATTCAATCATCTATACAGCTTGGCTGTCAGGCCAGGCTCTGAAATACTCACAGGTGCCAGCCGCACACTAGGAGCAGAGTACCACAGGTCAGTGAAAGGTTTCATGCTTTCATAGGACATGAAATGGGCTCCAATAACGTGAACACACAAAAATAGGCATTGGCAAAGCCAGCAGGTCTATGTTTAAAGTACTAACGCATGCATTTTTAACACATTACAGCGAGACGCGCAGAAGAGAGTCAGCAGGAACGGACAGAGAGGGCTATAGTTGTGAAGTAGTTCCTCATGCAGTTCTGTGGAAGCAGTGGAGGTGGAAGGATACACCCAAATGGACATTAGCTTTAGGTGAGCAATAGATTCTGCACCAGCTGAGTTAGGAAGAGGCTGGTCGAAGAAAGCTTTGTTATAACTCGTGGATGCTGCTAACCAAGGCCACCTCAGGAACAGAGGTGCTATGATATACAAAACTTGCTTAATTCATCTTTGTTTTTCATTTAATTCCTCCTGGTATCATCTCCGGGTGGAGTTATGGTAAACTCCTGGTCGGATTTCTTCAATACTTTATAACTGGGACTCTCCAGAAATTTCACCCACAGACTCTCAAGCAATAACAAATGTGTATTACAGACAGATATCGGACTTGAAAACCACAGTCATGTTTTTGAGAACCTCATACTAACCTTCATTGATTAAAATCACAGGACAGTTTTGCTTCAGAAGTGCTCTTTTGAGTATATCCATATACCCCGGCCCATATGTTAGAAGAGCAAGATTGCTTTCCTGTAAATTCATTGCAGTCTTAGGCCCACCAAAAAGAACCATTTGGTTCGGCCCTGCAATTGTCAAGAAAATCGTAGTTGAAATGTTTCTCCCGCAGGGTGCCAAAAGTATGGAAGAAGACTGGTCTTTCAGTTTGGACTGGGACATTCTTGTATGTAAAACTAGCTGGGCACATGGGCCCATCTATGCCCATCAACCAATTGTCTGTGTTCAGGCAAGGCCATCCTCTCAAATTGTGGGATCATTGCTTCAGTTCTCCATTAATATGAACTCTTCCCTTTCTTTGGTGTGTCTCCAGACTTTTGACTCATTGTGGTCCCTTTATCAGTAAATAAATAATAAACAAATTAATTACTGATACAGCAGGACCATAGACCCAATTGATAAACTTAACCAGGTTTTTTAGTCTCACAATATATATTTATTAAATTAGTATTCCAAATATATTTTGTGGAAGTCATTGACTTATTTAGTGGTCTTTTGGAAAACTAGCTTTTGTTGGGGGGAAAAAAGCACACACAAAACAAAACCTTTGGACACTTTTTAGGTCTCGCCTACGCAGCGCGCATGCGCTGCTTAGGAGGAGACCTTTAGGAATCGATTCGCTTTTTCTGCCAAAAACGTGCACGCTTTGCATTTCTTTCAATGGCAACGCATGCACGTTTGGCGATTCCCTTGCGGGAGCGAGCTTTGGCAACATCTGGTTGTAATTAACTTTCAAACAGATGGTGCCCCTGCTCGCTCCCGCAAGGGAAACGCTGTGTGTGCTCTCGGCCGCACTCCCCCCACCCCTCCCACTGTGGTCCGTGTCACTTAGCTCGTGCTTCAAAAGCTTATGCTTTTGCCAGCTAGCTCGTTAGCAGCTTTCCTATCGCTGCTTTTAAAATCCCCGTATTTTTTTCTAGCTCCTCTTGCGGCGAACCAACAAGCTCACTCGAAATGCCCAGAACGTGTACTTGTTGCTGGGAAGACATTTTGGCGGGTAAACGCGCCTGAAGCTGTGATGTGTGCGTGCCTGGATATCTTTTTGCCAGTTAGACGTTTCATCCATAAAGGTTCAGAATATTAATGCTCTATTGAGTCCGAGTGCGAGATGAGTGCGTATCTTCAGATGTCGCCTCGGGCACAAACAGCCAGCATTGCCGAGCCGCTGACAGACTGCAGACTTTCTGCCCTGAAACCTCCCTCCGGCTCTAGGATCGACACATTCCACCCCTAAACCCATAGTTGTGTATTTCTCCTCCTTCCCAATGACCCCCCCAAATCACACACTGCTCTACACCACAGTACGAGGTCACGCCTACACGCTTCCACATCATGCCTCCCAGGGCGTCTGAAGCGCTTCGATGCCATCAAACAAGCGCTGCTCTGACTGCACTCCCGTTACTTACAGCACTACTGAAATGCAGCCTCTCTGTGGCACGCGCTATAATTATCACTCAACTAGAAATGCACGGGCTGAGTGAGCCACGTTGACATGCAAGGGAGTTTGTTTACAGCTGCAGAGAGGAGCGCAGTGGAGAGGGGGCTTGGGAGCGCCTGTCAGACTGCGCCAGGTTTGCGCTTGTATCTTGAAGGGGCTCGCCCCCTCCTGCTTTCTCTCTTTCTACTCTTTCTTTCTCTCTCCCCCCGTGCTCTTTCTCTCTCTGCTCGTTCTTGCTCGCTCTCTTGCTCGCTCTTGCTCGCTCTCTTGCTCGCTCTTTCTCTCTCTTTCTCTATCTTTTTCTCTTTTTATCTCTCGCTCTTTTTCTTTCTCTCTCGCTCTCTCGCTCTCCCTTTCGCTCTCTCGCTCTCCCTTTCGCTCTCTCGCTCTCCCTTTCGCTCTCTCGCTCTCCCTTTCGCTCTCTCGCTCTCTCGCTCTCCCTTTCGCTCTCTCGCTCTCTCTCTCGCTCTCCCTTTCACTCTCCCTTTCGCTCTCGCTCTCCCTTTTGCTCTCTGCTCTCCCTTTCACGTCCGCTCTCTGCTCTCCCTTTCACGTCCGCTCTCTGCTCTCCCTTCCCTGTCTGCTCTCCCTTCCCCGTCCGTTCTCTGCTCTAGTGTAAAACAGCATATCACACTTCATGTGTCTCACTCGGCGGAGGTTTAAAATCCAGCGAGTGGGGCCCCGCCTAAGAAGACATGCAACAAGGCTTTGCACAGCTGCCAACAGGTTTGCAACTGGAATCCTGAAGCAGCAATACCAGCAGATTTTGTTTGAACCCTACTGAAAGGGCTGGGGTGGTACGGAGGCCGGCGAGGGACAGCAGACCCCGCCCCTGCAGTCACAGTCTAAATTCAAGGCCTGTGATACACGAGGCTTTAATGCGGAGTTAATGCCCTACTCTGAGTCTTTCATGAGAGGCTGGACGTGGGGCGGGATGAGAATGCCAGAAAGGGAGACACTGATACACCTCGCACCTTCAACCGTGGGGCAGTGAGGTGCATGAAGTATAACCGAGGCACTCAGTTATGGGGTCTTTCTCGATATCGCTCGTCTACCCCCCCCCATCCGTTCCATCTTTTCTTTCTCACTCTGTCAGTCTCTCTCTCCCCTTCTTTCCCGCTTTCTCCAGTGTCCACCTCATGAGTCTCTCACTCGCCCTCCCCCCTCTTCAACCCAGCGTCCACCCTCTGTCTCCTCCTTTCGTGTTCACCCCTCCTCACCCCCATCTCCACTCCGTCTGTCTGCTTCTCGCTCGTCGACTCTCTTCCTTTCACGCTCTCTCACTCTCATCCTCCTCTTCCTCCCGGTCTCTCCACTTCCCTCCCTCCTCACCGCCCTCCCCCACCCATCCCCGCCAGCTCTTTCTTCCTCCACGAACAGTAAAAATGTGGCAGCGAAAAAATGTGCCAGCGAAAAATACCGGAATAGAAAAAACGAGGGAAATTCTCAAAATAACTCTATAGATGGGGAAGAAAATTAAAATTACATTACGTTATTCTTTAGAAATATTGAGGGGGCCGCAGCTCCCACCAAGGCGCGTTCTCTCTCTCTCTCCTCTCTCTCTCTCTCTCTCTCTCTCTCCTCTCGCTGTCTCTCTCTCTCTCCTCTCGCTTTCTCTCTCTCTCTCCTCTCGCTTTCTCTCTCCTCTCGCTTTCTCTCTCCTCTCCTCTCGCTTTCTCTCTCTCTCCCGCTCTCTCTCTCCCCCTCTCCCGCTCTCTCTCTCCCCCTCTCTCGCTCTCTCTCTCCCCCCTCTCTCTTTCTCACTCTTTCCCTTTCTCTCTCTCTCTCCCTCCCTCCCTCTTTCTCTCCCTCCCACTCTCTCTTTATCTCTCCTCACTCTCTTTTTGTCTCTCCCGCTCTTTCTCTCCCCCTCTCTCCCCCTCTCTTTCTCACTCTTTCCCTTTCTCTCTCTTTCTCTCCTCCCTCTCTTTCTCTCCTCCCTCTCTTTCTCTCCTCCCTCTCTTTCTCTCCTCCCTCTCTTTCTCTCCCGCTCTTTCTCTCCCGCTCTCTTTCTCTCCTCCCTCTCTTTCTCTCCTCCCTCTCTTTCTCTCCCGCTCTCTCTTTCCCGCTCTCTCTCTTTCCCTCCCTCTCTCTCTTTCCCTCCCTCTCTCTCTTTACCTCTCCTCTCTCTCTTTACCTCTCCTCTCTCTCTCCCCCCTTTTTCTCCCTCTCTCCTTTCTCTCTTCCTCTCTCTCTCCCTCTTTCTCTCTCCCTCTTTCTCTCTCCCTCCATCTCTCTCCCTCCTTCTCTCTCTCCCTCCTTCTCTCTCTCCCTCCCTCCCTCTCTCTCTCTCTCTATCTCTCCCTCCCTCTCTCACTCTCACTCTCCACTCTCTCCTTTCTCTCTCCCTCTGTTTATCGCCCTCCCCCTCTTTCTTGCCCCCCCCCCGCCTCTGGATGTCTTTATGTCTCTTTTAATCTTTCCACCGCTTTTCTCGATTCTGTTCAATGCTGCTTTATTGATTTGTTTGTTTAGCTAAATCCACTTGAATTATGCGGCAAAAGACAAAATTATATGGCGGGGTTGACTTGCTACATCAGAAGGAGGGAGGACCGCAATCTGGTCACCCAACATTGAGACTACAAAGACCTTTAAGAATCACGTTCCCATACAAAGATGGCCGCTATCTTTTGATGGAGCATTTATCCAGACAACATGCTACGTATAATGTTGTTGTTTGTCTTTTGATTTCCGTGGCACTGTCATTAATCGTTGCTCTACAAATGTAGCTTTGCTTGTAAACCTGCGGTAAATGTAACAATCTGCGCGTTTAACGTTGACAAGGCAGTATCCTCACTGTGCGATGGGCGATAAAAAGATAAGAAGGTTCTCTGTTTCCCTTTTGATTTGAAGCATAACTTCTTCTTCCCACAGGCAGACCAATCAGATGGGCAGCCTGTCTCCACCAATGAGAGCGAGGATTGCAGCTGACACAGCGTGACCCCCGCCCCCATTGCATATCAGGATGCAATGACAGAAACAGCAAAATACAAGTCCGGTGGCACACTATGCCAAGCACACATTTTTCACTTACGTGTTTTTAAGCCACGCCCTTAATTACATTGGCCACTCCCCTTTGAGAGACCCCCCCCAGTTTTTCCATCCCACTTAATAGGTCTCGCTTTTGGGACCTTATTAGTATTTAGTTATGCAGCACAATATCCCAACATCAACTGTTGCATGGCTAAACACTTATAAGGTCCCAAAGGCGAGACCTATTGGCTATGCTAATGCTTGTTAAAATTACCCCTGGGAAAGGTTCTTGAAAGACATGGTTGCTGGTCACTTGGCTAAATTGACGCTTCTTGTATGGGGTCTGGGTACTACCAGTTAATTTGTTGACTGTAACGTAGCAGAGAAATGGCAATCTTGAGTGTGTTGGCGAATGCATTCTTCATTCTAGATAACAAGGAGTTTGTGTATTGTTTCTCTTGGGTCTCAGGGTGCCCTTTGATACAACTGAAGATCAGACTTAAGTTGTCTTTTTGAGGAAGGTTCCCTAACCTGGTTTTATTAATTGTGTACCATTGGTAGTATCAGGGTGGGGTCAAAAGCCCCATCGTACCTAGTCCGCTTGTTCTTCGGAGCTGTCCCTGGTGCAGTACAGTTTGTTTACAGAGCCGCTGTTTGAGCATCTGGACAGATGATCCCCGGTGCATCTGGTCAGGTCCTCCATTTACAACATCTTCCACCTCCTCCTTTGCTTCAGATCTTGCTTTTCATAAATTCAGTAGTCCTAAAATAGAATGGCAGCTAAGTTAATAGGCAAGAATTGCCATTTTCTCTTTCAAACTTGGCTATATGAATAAACTGCGACTTCAGACCTTTGGCTGTACAATGGAAGTGTTGGATTTTGTTGTTGGTTCTCATCTCTGAAACAAGTGCAGTTGTAAAGACACACATGCCAACTATTCATTCTCCTGAGAGTTCAACCTTATTCCTTGAGTCTCTGATTATTTCAAGAAATGCAACATTATTTAGTCTGCCTACTTCCTTGTTGATCCCTTTGAAATGGGTTCAAACTGATGTAACTGCTACTGACAAGTTTAACCCATTACTCCAGTCCTAAGGACAATATTTTGTCTCTCCCTGAATGTTAACAACACATGTCTAGCACTGAAGGCCTCATATAAACAGTATCCTGGGCATCTCAGAATAACTGCTTAATTCATGAGCGTCTCTTAGTTCATGCAGGAAGGTAAATTTGACATTAGAAGATCCTCAGTTCTCCAAATTATGAACACAAAACAGTCCAGCGGCGGACGGTGTGGAGTTATGCCTTTGCTTCCTTCTTAAAGCTTGGTAGGATTGAGGCCTGGTGAGTCACATCTCTTGCATACTTTCTGCGTGACTCCTTGTTCTCCAGACTTGCTGACTTTTCCGAGGAATGCGCCTAGTGTTCTTAAAGCCTAGTCCCTGCATAGCCCATCTCTGTTTGTAGCATCTCTAACCGTGTGAAATAGTCAGTCTTTGGCTGTCCGTAGGTCCAGACAGCACTCCCTGAGTCTAGAAAACAATTCCAACACTCCTTTTAGCCGCATCTCTTAGATGAAGCTTAATACCCTCTTTGGATTGCGGTCCCAAGCATCTGAATCCTAGAAGACATTGACCGCTTTAAATTGATGGTTTACATATGAGTATTTTGTGCATTAATGGTTTTGTGCTGAACGGCTCTGGCTGCTCATGTAGTTGCTCTATGGTAAAAATGTGTAGATTAAAATTCTTTATCATTTTGGTGTGACTGAATTGTGGATTATTGCCAGTAACTGTAGACACAGTTGACGTGTAGTGTGAAAGTGTACTTGGTCAATGGTAGAAGGGATGTTCGCATATGGTGGATATTAGGGTATAGTGGGATAGGGTGGGGAGGCTTATCTGTTGCTTAATTAAGTTGAGCAGAAACATGTTTGTAGGAGGTGGGTAATAGTTGGTAGTTAATAAAGAGAAATTAAAGGGTTTTTTGGAGTGTAGTTTGATGGTTGATCTGCGAGGGTGGTTAATACCCATCGCCTACTGTGAGAGAGCGTAAAGTTCTTAGTATATGTAGTGATTAATGTGGAAGCCTAGAACCTCCTTGGTAAAAGGTGCAGACATGTCTGATGGCTACTTTAGGTGAGGTATTGCTTTTCTATAGAAGTGGACATCATACCTGGAATCCAGCCTGGCAGAGGGAGAACAGTCCTCTGGTGGTTCATCTGGGAAAGCAGCTGTGTTCATACAAGTTTGTTGCTCCTAGTGTGGTGTAGTCGGAGGTAGTTTGTAGAAATGGTGACCTGCAGGGTGGCAGATATCTGGTGTTAAATGCAGCAGAGGGGTAGATCGTTGGCAGATTGAAGCCTTACCATATTTCCAGTGGTTAATGGAGATGGCACTATTGCAAACTACGAAACGAGATAAGAGGGATGTGCTTCAGGCGAGTTTTGATTGGACTGACGAAAAAATAGGCACATGTTCCCTGGCCGAGGGCAACATGACAATTCGGCTTATCCTTGCAGTCGGGGTGCCAGCGAGCAGCATGGTCTGTGCTTGTTAATATAGTGCCTTCTCCTGCAGGCGATTTTAATTAACTGTTGCTTATGTTTCATATTTTTAATTTTCCTGGGTGATATAAAATCGTGACTGATTGAGAACAATGTTCTGGAAACTACCACGTTACCCTGGCATGCCGTATAGTTTCTGTTAACTGCGCGTTGGCAGAGGACAGGAAGCAGTGACGATATAATGGCAGTATTCGGCATTTATATACCGCAACAGACTGAACTGTCTTTTGACACTTTAATAATGGGAGCCAACAGCGCCCATTGCGATGATACTCATTGTGTTGACCTTGAAAGGATGAAAGTCCGAGCACTCCGGTGTTTTAAGTGACGACATGCGTATGGGACGCACGTGCCACAGGAGATCTACCCCGCGATAGTGCCCGTGGCGAGGTGCCAATCCGCCAGAGTCCGGGATCACAATTCACACGGTCCCTCGTGGCACTGATACCTCTGAGCCGGGCCCCTTTTCCGTGGCACTCTGAACTTCACAAACAGGTGTTGTGTTGTATTAAACTCTAGCTTTGTTAGATAACTTTTTGCAACACGTTATTAGTTGTCGAGGAACGGACCTAGTGTGACCCCGTGGCGCGGGAGGGTGGCTGGGTCCTGCAAATGTCGACGACGGCTGCACCCATGGCAAATCCAGAAGTTTGTGTCTTGCGCGCTCCTCTACAAAAAAATCGCCTTTTATAGTTTTTTCATTATTTCGCAATATTTTAGAGTTCGATTTTTTGTTTGAGAAGCTGTAAGATAAGCACAATGGTGAACTGACCGTTTCCCACCCATTTTCTTTGCGGAAGCCCTAAAACAAGCGCTGATGTCATCAGAGTGCCAGGGTGTTCATTTTATTATTTTTTTAAGTTGTTTTTGCCAATTCATTTTTTTTCTGTTCCCCCTTCTGTCAAATTGAAACTGCTGTTGTCAAATACAGATGTGGTAGGAAAAACAACTTGAGCCTTCTTATGCAGGGGCTGCCAGTTAAAGCACTGTTAGGGCTTGTCCAGGCGCCTTGGGAGAACAGGAAACACATGAACCCTGATATTGTGTTCTTCATAAAATGTTTCTGCAGTGAGTGTTCTTGGCAGGCTGTCCTTGTGTGGCGGAAAAACAGCCATTCGCGCTTCAACCTATTGGATAAATAAATACATTTTTTTTTTTTTTAAACTTGTTGATTTGCCCCACTGTTAGTGCATTATGTTGTTTTGCTGAAATATGTTAACTTATTTGCCGTTATGGTATGCATAGCACTATGTAAAAAAAAATTGTTAGTTGCTTCTGGATAGCTCACAGTCTGCCATTGCTGTGGCCTTAGCGGTTTTGGTCGTCAGTGTAGCCACCCACACATTTCTGAGACCTCCATTGCAGACTGAAGTGTGAGTCACCCTGTGACACCATGCTTGGGAGTTGTGTTGTAGTTTGCCTCTAGGTGGAGTTTCAGTTCTAAACTGTATGCTGTGTACTTTCGGTATCTAATTCAGTACGCTGAGAGTGTGTTTGTGGTGCCAGAGTTGTGGCTGCAGGACTTCCTGGTTACTTTGCGTCTTTCTTCGGTCGGTAGCCTGCTTGTTACCCGGAAGTTAGAAATAGTCTACAGGTAGTAATGCGGGCTATGGGCCTTGCTTAAACTGGCGGGAAGCAGGCATGTGTGTGGTGTCCTGTGTAATATGTTCTTAGTGTTTGTGAGTGTGATTGTGTGAGGTTCTATCAAACTTGTTCTTCTGTGTTCTTGTGGGTGAAAAGACGCGCGAGGTGTGTTGTCCCATGCATCCTGTTGGTTGTTTGTGTTGTGTGTATGTTGTTGATAGGCTTTTTGGGGACGCTTTGAAGCAGACTGTTCCCATGAGGCACAGGGTCAAGACTGATTTGCATATGGCCAGGTCTAAACTGGGGTGGCATGGTGAGCAAAAGAATGATGGATTTAACCCAGATCTCCTGACTGGGGGTGAATGTTTTGATTTGTTCTGCATTCCGTCCATCAATTGTGTGCCTTTTGCTTTCTCGCCCTAAGTGCGCCGGGTATGCCCAGACGTGGGTCCCAGGCTCACTGTGCCACTGGAATCAAGCTATCCTGGCTGAAGAGGGGTGAAACCCCGAAACCGGTCCTAGGATGCTTGTTTCCGGTCCAGGGAGGACCTGGCTTGGCAGTTCGGGCTGGACTGTCACCATGAGGCACAGGGTCAATCAAGACTGATTTGCATATGGCCGGGTCTAAACTGGGGTGGCATGGTGAGCAAAAGAATGATGGATTTAACCCAGATCTCCTGAATGGGGGTGAATGTTTTGATTTGTTCTGCATTCCGTCCATCAATTGTGTCTTTTGAAGCAGACTACAGCATGTCTATGCTGTGTTACATGAATAAGATTTATGCTGTCTCACATAGTCTATTTGACGTTTGTGTGTCTAGTCATTTCTGGCCACTGAAATAAGCTCATCTCTTTGTGTTTGCCATTTCTTCCCCCTAAGTTGGCAAAGTGAGCAAGGGCGTGGGTCCCTTGCTCACTTTGCCACTGGATTCAAGCTAGCCTGGCTGATGAGGGGTGTTACCCTGAATCTGGTCCCAGGATGCTTGTTTCCGGTCCAGGGATGACATGGCATGGCAGTTCGGGCTGGACTGTTCCCATGAGGAACAGGGTCAAGACTGATTTGCATATGGCTGGGTCCAGGCGCGCAACGCCCATTGGGCTGCAAGGGCTTCAGCCCCCCCCCCCGTCGTGTGTGGCAGCCTGGGCTGAGACAGCTTCCCGGGCGCGCACACAGCCGCACCCGAGTACTTCACAGGTCTTTAAAAGACCGTTTACTTGCTAATGAGGCTTTGTTGTTTTTTCACCCCTTCTTAGAGCCCCTACATCTCCACTCTGACTATCACTGGAAGAATTAGCCCCTCCCCCCCCCCCGAAATGTGGCTCTAGTGGCTGGGTCTGAACTGGGGTGGCTAAGTGAGCTAAAGAACAATGATGGATTCAACCCAGATCTGTGACTGGGGGCGAGTGTCTGAAAAGTTTCAGCACTCCGTCCATCATCTCTTTGTGTTTGCTCTATAAACTTTTTTAACACATCTTTTATTGATTATTTTCAAACATTTTATTATTTTTTTTTTTTTAAAGTAGGACTTTAACAATCAAACATACAGATCGGGAACACATATCTAGCTCAACTAGTCTGTTCAAATGAGCTGGTATATAGCATTTAGACAGCCAGCAACATTGAAATGACTCCCCACAGACTCGTACCTGCTTGTACCTCCCTGGCAGCCACACACTTTATACACACACTCTTCTGATTTTGCACAGTGGTCAGTTCTTCTCAGCCAGTCTGTGACTGGCAGTGAACTGTCCTGCTCCGAGTGACCTGCAATGTCGCTCTTGGCCACAATCATCCCAGTGGCAAATAGGGCTGTTGCCTCGCTGGAGCCACCCCACTCTCCCATATTCCCCAAATTGCCTTCTAGTTTGGGGTGGCTGAAAAGTCCCAAACCTCCCTTAGGATATTTTGCATCCTTCCCCAGTGCTGGTGTGAAAGGCAGCGAGTCTTCTAAGACCCTCAATGCTGCCCGGTGCAGGGTTCCACCTCTAATTCACTTTGGGTTCGCTATCAAAATAATGAGGCAAGGCGCTGGAAACTGGAAGACAAGAAGAAGGTTTATTTCTCATGAGGAGATCGCGTCAACTGAGACACCGGGATGTCTCAGTGAGGTGTTCTGCTGGCAATGCTTTTGGCTCTTCCTTTTATACAGGTTTTACACAATGTATTTGTTTCATTTATCATGGTTACAAGCTTGGAGTCTCCGCCCCGGGCAGGTTGTCACACAAGCCCGACATTGTTTCATCAACATGGTTACACAAGCCCAACATTAACTCTCCTCCCGCCCGGGTCAAAAACAGACAATTTAATTGCAGCTGGACCTTGCTTCAGGGTCTAAAAACGAGTGAGACCGGCCAGATCTAAGAGTCCGTTCTGTTGATAAAAACAGGTACCATTGTTGGCAAAAACAAGTCTTGCTGTGTGCAGTGCAATAAACCATGCTTGCAAGAGTCTGTTTGGTGTTTGTAACCTGTTTGTGCAGGGATGAGAGGAAAGACGAGTTTGAGGCAGCAGGTGATGTTGATGTTTGTCGTGGAGATAGTTTATAGCCCCCAGCACACATATCAGGTTTGGTCAGAGAGTCAGAAGGCTGAGAGGACAGGGTGAAATGAAGGTGACCAACAGAGTACAAAATGGCTGTGGTCAATCAGAATGACTGTAGTTTATGTGCACGTAGGAACTTTCATCAGACAAGATGGCGCAGAATGTTCATGATTGTTGTTTTGTTCTTAACACTGGGATCCCATATCAGGACAATCCCATCTCTGCAGTGGGGTCGATTCCTGTGCTGTCTTTTACCCGTCCTCCATGGCCTCTGGAAAACATAGTGGCATCTGTGGAAATATTTAAACTATTTGAGCCTCTGGTGGGAGTTCTCTCCCCGCCATTTTAGCCTCCGAACAGCCTCCGTCCATCAGTTTACCAACATCTCCCCCCTCCCATCGGCCTCTTCATTCAAGCCTTGGGTCTGGGGTAGAGCTTACAAAGGTGCGGTGTATTCTAGAATGACCTTGGAGTCCAGGGGTTGAATTTGTGCAGTGAGTCTAAGCTATTATCGTATACCCCAAGAGTATGGCGGAGTTGTAAATGTTCCGAAAATTGGGACCATTGTAAACCGTCTTCAGCCACAGCGGCTCAAAGGACTTTGTGTGTCTTTGCCCAAACTTCCCCCACCTTCCAAATGCTAATAAGATCTCAGCGCATGAACCAAAAATACTTTTACTTTATTGCCTCTCAGTAAGACATTTCTAAAACCCGTGTGACGTGACGTGGAATGCCAGTATAATGGAATACCATGCCTGGAATAAAATGTTAATTCCATTTGCATATCAGTATCTCCAAGTAAATGTATGGCAAGTAAAAGCTCAATTTTGTCTATGTTGTAGAAGAGTCCAACTTGATCATTTGCCCACTCTGCCCTCAGTTGCCTTCGAGTTTTCACTAAAGAATACAGATGTGAGCATGTGATATGTGGATATACAGCATTTTATTGAAGAACGCTCAACACACAAAAGCTCTAAACTATAAACCTGCAACCCGGTTCGTGGCTCGCGTCTTAAAGGGTGACACGAAACACTAACTCAACGCTCCCGAGTCATGCCTGGCTTTGCATTATATTTGCTTACTCATTACTTGGTGGGAGAGGAAAGGAGAGCATCTTGTGGAAAGTTCTAGAATGCGACTGCAGTTCAACAAGATGCATCTAAAAGCGACGCGTCACTCTGGATAATGTTCCCCAGTATATGAGGAAGGTTCGTGCCCTGGAGTAGCAGGATTACTCATGGGTCAGCTATGCCAGTTCCAGGTGCTCCTGGTTCAAGAGCACTCGCCACCTAAGAGGTCCCCTCGGGCCCCTTCCTACAAAAGGCATTCGATGTGCCCCTGTTGATGATCATATATCAAATCTAGTTGATTGTATTCTTGGAACTGTTGTTCATGCTAGGCGAAGCGTGGGGATAGTTTACAGCTGGACAGCTTCAAAGGTTCCAGGAAAGTGAGCAACCCGGCATCCTGTAACATTATACAGGCCTAAAGCAGGCCTTATATTGTTCATAAATAAAATGCCTTGGGATTTCTGGTAAACCTCTGCAGGTGGTTCTCTGCTCTAATCAATCACCAGTATTTGTAAAGCGCGACTTATCATCTGTGAGGGTATCCAGGCGCTAGGTTGCTTGGCTCAGTCGAAAAAACAGGTCTTGAGTCTCTTCCTGAAGTCAGCTAGCGAGGGTGATGTTCGGAGGTGGAGGCTGTTCCAGGACTTGGCGGCAAGGTAGGAGAAGGAACGGCCTCTGCTGTGGCTACGGCAGATGCGCTGCAGCCTTGCGAGGGAGGCGGAGCGGAGGTCTCTGGATGGTTGGTGGAAGTTCAGGCGGTGGTTCATGTATGCTGGTGCTTGGTGGTGGAGGGCTTTGTGTCAGTAACTTGAATTGGCATCTTTTTTGGATGGGGAGCCAGTGGAGGTTCCTAAGGTGAAGGGTGATGTGGGTCTGTTTGGGCAGGTTGAGGATAAGTCTGGCCGCTGAGTTCTGGAACCTTTTAGAATGATTCGGACTGTTATACAGAAACAACTTAAGTTTACCTAGGCACTGCTGCTTCTGGAAGTCCTGTCCTCGTATGGCAGAGACCGGCATTCAAATTCTATTTTCCCAGCCATATTGTCTTTCAGAGGCAGGGTCCTGGCATGAAAATTCCCGATTTGCAGGTAAGCCAGTGATGCATTTCGTGCCTGGTGTGTCCACATGACTGCGACTCTGATCTCTGTGGAACGCGGTGATGCAGGCATGTTCCTGGTAGCTGGAGTGCTGCGGGGCACTTGTAGTCAGAGGTTGAGCTGTGAACAAACACGGACAGACAAGGTGGTGGGATGAATGCTCACAACAGGTCTGACCGCTGGAAATCGCTCGGGGTAGCATTCTAACCTATCGTTCTTTTGCCCACCGTGCCATCTCAGTTTGGGCCCAGCCTTGTGTAAATCAATCTTGACCCTGCTCCAGCCCGCACTGCCAGGTCCTTGTTGAACCGGAACACAAGCGCCCCAAAACCGGTTTCATCCTGTTTGGGGCTCTTCAGTTGGGTGCAGTTTGGTTCCAGTGGCACAGTGAGTACGAAAAGAAGAACTGTGCACCCCCATTCCTCCGGGTGGTGGGCTACTTCCTCTGTGTTCCCTAATAAAGGGGTCAATGTGAAACCTAGACGGCGCCCCGCTTCTCCTTTGTGTACGCTTGTGTGCCCACGCCTCAGGGCCCCACAGACCGCCATTAGTGTTCCTGAGGTGGACCTCTGAAAATTCTTCATATATCACTGTGCATCATTTGTGCAGGTGTTTGGGGGGGGTCGTCACTTATGGGAGAGGCAGAGACCGACGAATGAAAGAACTATAGGCAAACAAGGGCGAAAGGGGGATGTTAACCTACAAGAGTTGGAGACAGGAAGTGGAGAATGTTGGAATAAAGAGGCCTGAGGCGGAGGCAGCGGTGGCCTCCTAGCAGCGTGGGGACCCGGCCGATCTTCCAAATGACGCACTGCAGATTTGTATATATTTGTGTTTGGTAGCACAGGCAAGGCGCGGCACGTGCAGTCTGAGGGTGACCCATGGCTTTGGCACGTTGTTTTCACCACACCCTCTCCCTTGAACGCCAGGTGGGGGGGCAGATGTCAGAACATGCTTTTTAGATGGGGGGTGTTCCTGCACAACCTGCCCTTTATCCTTCTCCGACAGAAACACGAGCGCCGCTTGCCTCATCAGTGACGTCGCCGCCAGGGATGGGCGCGGGCTGGAAAGTTGTATTATTTCCATCTGACAAATGTTAATTAAACACAGCCGTCGCGCGCTCGCCAGGGGTTCAGACTTATACCAGCGCGTGCTGCTGTTGTGACCATTCAGCGCTTGGGTTTCCATTGTTTCCTTTCTGACCTCCTTGAATTACTTTACAGTCAGTGGTCAGTTTTTGAGGGACAGTCCACAGTGGCTGCCGGAGCCCCCTGAAAAAAGACGCGTCATAGAAAGAGTTTTCAAGTAGGAACTCCTGTTCCTTGCTTCCAGGACCCGCGCAAATTCCCATTCGGGCGCAAAGTGTCGTTTGATGTCCAGACTCGGATTCCAGTTGTTGAGGTAATCGAGCACCAGGAGGGAAGTTGCCCTTCTGGTTTGTGCCAGAGAAAACGTGATGGGCCCTTTCTGAGATTCAGCACCTGGGAGCGGGGGCAGCGAGAGGCATTACCGCCTTATCTCCATTCTAGTTCGAATTTCGGAATAGTGTTTAATTGCGTACCTGGTACATTTGGCTCTCGGAGGTATCCGTAGTTACTGGTGCCAGTTACGCATCGGGCTTGCGCGCGCCCTGGAACGAGGATCAAAGCGCTTTGACCTTTAGAAATAGAGGCTTGCACGTTGCCTATCGATATGTGCTCAAACTTCTGTTTTAGTTTATCGACCGTATGCCAAGCCCTAGAATAGTTAGGATGTTCACTGGGCAGTGCCAGGGGTTGCAGATTATTTCAGGGTGTTGTGCTGAACCAGTCCAGCTCGAAAACATGCAGTTGCCACCCTTTATGAAAAAATCCCTGTCTTCAGAAGGACAGACTGCCGAGAGCTGAGCCACAATATTAATTTGCTCCATGCACGTATTAACCAGTGTTGTTACTCAACCCTTGTGCAGTTTTTGCTGCCAGCTTCTGAAACTAATCCGTTTTCCTCGATGAGCTAGGAACCCACTGAGCTGGCTCGTTAAAAATCACCTGGGGATTTTTCGACCTGAATTATATGTGCTTCCGTCAGTGTAATTCAGGCTGAGCGCACACCTTGTGCTCTCCTTTACACAGCTGCCAAGTTTAGAATGTTTGTCTGAGGTCACCCAGTCCATTCTTTCTTTGCAATCTGGAATTAGTAGTCTTGTTTGCCTCATTATAAAATCAAAAGTATCCAGCTTAGGTCAAATCAACAGGCCTGGCCTTGGCAAGGGCGATTCTTTTATTGGATTTTTTTAATAGAATGTAAGCAGTGTGCAAGAAAAACAAAACAAAAAGAACCTGGGGGCATTTTCAACATGTAAAAATAAACGAGAGGTCTAGCAGCCCAGGCTCTCTTAGCCGTGGCTCTGAAGTGCTCTCCGAGCAATGGCTCTGAAGTGCTCACTTAGCCGTGGCTCTGAAGTGCTCTCCTGGCCGTGGCTCTGAAGTGCTCTCTTAGCCGTGGCTCTGAAGTGCTCTCCTGGCCAATGGCTCTGAAGTGCTCTCCTAGCCAATGGCTCTGAAGTGCTCTCCTAGCCAATGGCTGTGAAGTGCTCTCCTAGCCAATGGCTCTGAAGTGCTCTCCTAGCCAATGGCTCTGAAGTGCTCTCCTAGCCAATGGCTCTGAAGTGCTCTCCTAGCCAATGGCTCTGAAGTGCTCTCCGAGCCGTGGCTCTGAAGTGCTCTCCGAGCCGTGGCTCTGAAGTGCTCTCCGAGCCGTGGCTCTGAAGTGCTCTCCGAGCCGTGGCTCTCAAGTGCTCTCCTAGCCAATGGCTCTCAAGTGCTCTCTCCTAGCCAATGGCTCTCAAGTGCTCTCTCCTAGCCAATGGCTCTCAAGTGCTCTCTCCTAGCCAATGGCTCTCAAGTGCTCTCCTAGCCAATGGCTCTCAAGTGCTCTGCGAGCCGTGGCTCTGCGAGCCGTGGCTCTGAAGTGCTCTGCGAGCCGTGGCTCCGAAGTGCTCTGCGAGCCGTGGCTCCGCGAGCCGTGGCTCCAAAGTGCTCCGCGAGCCGTGGCTCCAAAGTGCTCCGCGAGCCGTGGCTCCGAAGTGCTCCGCGAGCCGTGGCTCCGAAGTGCTCCGCGAGCCGTGGCTCCGAAGTGCTCCGCGAGCCGTGGCTCCGAAGTGCTCCGCGAGCCGTGGCTCCGAAGTGCTCTCCTGGCCGTGGCTCCGAAGTGCTCTCCTGGCCGTGGCTCCGAAGTGCTCTCCTGGCCGTGGCTCTGAAGTGCTCTCCTTTTCAGAGCGCTGTGAACATAGGATTAGGCAAAATGTTTTCACTCCCAAAACCAGATAATCTGTGGGTAGAGCGTGCTGAACCACTGTGCCATGCTTTAGTCCTTGGTGAGTGGAAGGAAAAGATGAGTGACACTGGAACAGACCAATGGAGAGGGTTGAGCCCAAGCCTCTGTATTCAAATAAAAATATTCAAGGAAAAACAAAGGAGAGTTATGGTTAGGGATGGGTAAAATATCTTAACATAAAAAAGCAGAAATTCACTGAAAAAAATCAGTGGTTAAGATGACGTTATACTTGGATAAAAAAAATGTAAGTTGAAACTAACATTTTAAACTATTAAAAATACTGAAATTCACCATAGTTAAATGAAGTATAACTTGCGCGACTGCCATGCACAGTGATGTCAATAATGATGTAATTTCATGTCATCAATGATGTCATTTGATATGTCATCAATGATGTCATTTTATGTCATCGGTGATGCTATCAATGATATTATAGAACGTCATGAGTGACATAATATGGGAGCTCACATGCAGGAAGTTATGCCAAATAACCGCTCTTGTAAAGGATACGAATGTCTGAAACAAACACCCATGCTCAGAATGACGTTATTCAAGTGCTATGAAGCGGATTCCTTGCCCTGGGTATATTGTGCTCTTGAAAATATATAAATAAACCAGGTGAAAGGTCTGTATAGTGGGTGCCACCTCTCTGCCAGTGGGCACACAAATAAATCCCCTTGGGTTGAATCTGCCTTCCTTGCCCTCCATGGATAGAGCACTGTCACCAGCTCCCCACTCCCCCCTCGTTTGCATTCACGGCGCCGCGTACACAGTGGTTGGCATCATGACCTGTAGCCTGCGACCTTTGCCCCCCCAGGTCACTTCCGAGGATTTCCTCGTTCTCGCTCTTCCGGTCCTTCTGTCTCCAGATTTTAGTGCACCGAAGACGGGGCCCGTACACCTCATTTTCAAGCTCGCGTCCAGGGCCCAACCAGCGCGAGCTGCGGGTCTCCAGCTCGCCGGGCGGAAGCAGGGGCGGCCTGGCCACATTCCGGGCTGTGTGGGGGATACAAAACCTCGAGAGGAGAGGGCCGGGGAGGAGCCGGCACATTTAGTATGGATTCCAGGCCGCTCCATGGCTCGCCCCCACGGCCCCCACCCCAGCCTCATTCTTGTGTTCGGTGGTGGCCAGACTGCTGATGGCGAACATTTCCGAGTGAAGGGAGCTGCTTCTTGCGGGCCTGTGGTATGCCTGCGCCGGGCTCGAGTATGCCGAGTGGGAGGCCGGCCCAGCGCGCCTTATTCCGCGTTATTAGAGCGGCTTTCATTGTTTATAGGACTTGCCCCCCTCGCTTTTCTCGGACTAAAGATTTTCGTGACTCCTGGAGCAAATTCAGCTGAGAGAGCTGCGCTTTTTTGTGCTTTTAAACATTCCTGAATGCTTCTTTTTCAGACGAGCTGAGCTGCTCGTCCATGGTCACTTTGGACAAAGAAAATGGGTGCTGCCTGTAAGCATTCCAGAGGACCCCACACCCCATCCCCTTTATTTAGGATTCCTCCGTTACAGAGCATGGAACAGAAGTCCAAGGGCCAGATTTTCAGGGTATCCAGCATAAGATAAATTTACATACACATATAATTAATATACATAGTCAATGGCTTTCATGAAAATCTTGCACCGATCTAGGTGTCTTGGTATTACGCTGGACACCTCCGATCCATAACATTAGTTTTGGGTACTTAAAAAAGCAGAAGTTTAGGACGAAAGAGTTGTCCAACATTGCTCCTTATGTACCTATCGGGCCCTCTGTTTCAGTCCTTGGCCAACTATCTGAAAAACTGAGTTCCAGCCCCATGTCACACAGAGGAGCTGCAATGCAACAGCATCTGAGGGCCCATTTGTTTGACAGAGTGGCGAATCAACACGTTGGACTGCGTTGTTTACCATTGGACTGTCGGAACCTACGATACTATTTCATAACTGCATTATTCCCTTTGTACACTTAACTCTCCCAGGGTAGTGATAGCAGACACTTTTCACTTTCACTTGTAAATTTACCTTGTCAAGTGCTTTATTGCTCATGGCCCAGAGTAATGGTGCTATATAAACTGTTAAATACATATCTGGTTGTGTGCTGATTTCGGTTGTTCTCTGTTCTTTTGAGATTTTCCATGCATAGAATTTTATTTCACATGTATTAGGCTGCCCTTTTACTCGAGTAGGACATGCATCTGTTGGAGGTTTCATAGAGGGTGTCCCTTTTAGAGTGAGTCACGCTATCGTTTTCATCTTCCTTAAAGCACTGTCCAGCTAGTACTTCTGATGTTTCGTAGACTCCATTCCACTCGTATTAGGTTCCATTTTCTACATCACTCAAAGTGCAGCTTGATACAGCTGTTCGTGAGTTATTTTGAAAGACCATTTTTTCCCTGTGATTTTAGTAAACCAGTCATTTCTTAGTGTGTATGTATTATGCGTTCAAGCAAGAGAATCTGCTTAGTCCGTGAGACCACATATTTTTCGGTCTGCCATTAACCGAGACCATACAATTTTACTAAAATGATGTACATAATATTCTTATAAGGGTTTTCAGTCAGCTCTCTTCATCGATTAGTCTATTGTTCATGTTTTTGTGTCCATCCTCTACGACATACAGCATGGGGCAAGGCAATAATCCACTTCACCCATTGGTTAACTTTATTCTGAGTTTCAGAAGGAGCATATCCGCCCACAAAGTAGTTCCCTTCAGTTCCAGGCACTATTGAAGCAATATGGGCATTTTGAGATCAAACATTTTCGGTTTAGCAGATTTCTATTTTTGTAAAAAATGTTATATTGGTGATGACCCAGCAGCGAACCAACAATAAAGTTTTACAAAAAACGTCAAAATAAGACCAGCATTGACAAAGCCAGAAGCAGGTTTAAAATTGCAATTTTTCGTTTTTCCCTGCGGGTTAATGCCTACTCTGGCAATAACATATAGGGCTGAAAGATTATTCAGGCAGCCTTTAAAGGGGCAGGGCATTTTACATCATGCACACCTATTTCTGTTGCACACAAAGGTCCAAGTGATCTGCTGCATTTGTGAATTTTATTTTATGAATTTGATTCAGCTGCACTTGGCTTCTTCTAATAAATCTGAGTTGGGAACTTAAACAGGCAGCTGTGGGCTGATGTCACTGGGAGATTGCTGCTATGGCACAGCCAGTGGATTTGTACACAACTAGATCACATTTAAAACGAGGAAAGCAATGTTGATCTTAATTATAGAAGTTTACTCTTAAAATGTAAACCACCCAGGATATGTTGAGGGGGGCCCCAGCTGCTGTTGCAGTGGGAAGCGCAAGAAACAACCATAGAAAGCAGAGTAAGGGGATCAGGGGACAGCGACAAACTTGAAAGTTCAATTAATGATTTTCAAAATCCACGGCTGCCCCGGTGACTGCAAAGCAACACCTGGTACTCACTCCTTGTCAATTTCCCAAAGCTGGTTAGAGAGTCTCACCACCAATATGTACACAAATAGCGAGTGACTTTGTTCCCAACAACTCTGTTCACTGCCACTGTAAATAAAACTTTGCTGAAATGTGTCAACTAGAGAGATTCTGCACAGATGCCAAATAGGATTCCCCCCTAATCTCAAAATCCCTGACCACTTATAAACCTTGCACAGATTAACAAATAGCTCCTCTGTATGCAGCCAAGGATACACATTGGATGCTATGTTGACTTCAGAAAAGCTTGAGACTTAATCTGTTTCTCGGTCTACCACTGAAACTCTTGAAAGCAATACTTGAAGGAAGGATGGTATGTAGTGCATTTGAGTGGGACTCCAGACAGAATGTAGTGTGAAAGTGAACATCATCAGGGTGGGCTCATTTACACAAGAACAGGACGGGCTATGAATGTAAAATGTACAAATGTATTGAACGTAGTTTTAGGCAGGATGTCAGTATTGAAGTTCATTGCATCATTTGTACTCTGAAGGGCCATCGCCCTGACCCCTTGGCATGGCTATGTGGTTTCTTCAGTTGTGTCTCCTATCAAGGCCAGTGACGTAGATGAATATCAGGACTGAAGGTTTGTCAGTGCACACAATTCCCTGCTGTGCTAGCTGGATGACTGCAGATGCCCTCGCTGGTGAAGGTATACTTGTGTGCATCCTTTTTTGTCCCTCTGTAGACGTTTGGAAGTGGCCTCTGGACCAAGGCATCTCCCCACATGCTGTGCATCTTGCAAGAGTCAAGACTGTGGAGCCCAGCAGGTTAACCAGTGATACCTCTTCCTCCACATGAATGGTTGTGGTGCTTTACTCCTGTTGTCTATGTGTGTTTACCGACCCAGTGCACTCCCTTAGTATAACAGGCTTGCCCTTTAGTCAACACCAAATACCTCAATGGGCTGGGCTCGTGGGATTCCCTACTTAACATTTTTCCAGTTATGCATTTTCACAACGTTTTTCAAATGTTCTGTAGTAATTAAGTGTGTGTGGTAGTGCCGCCGGACCACGCTGGCTTCACCTTCGATGACTGTTTTTAGCACAGGGCTTTTAGATTTCCACAGGAAAATTATTCTGTTGGCAAGGAGGCACTATGTTGAGTCCTGAACTTGTAAAATATGTAATCGCTTTTCGGTGACCTGTAGCTTGCATTCCTGCAGTGGAGAGGTGCAGCTGTCATTCCTGAAGGCACAGATTAAAACTTGCAGAATTGGCTGTCCCTGTGATGAACCTGGGGTAAAATTAGAAGGTAATCCTATTAATCTTTCCAGACTTAGAAATAGCTCATTCCACCACTCCAGGCTTGCTTTTCTAGGTTAAATCCTCGGAAAAGCGAGGTGCCAGCAGAGAATACTTACACTAAGCTTGTTAAAGTTGGAAAACCGCCAGGAAGTGATGAAGGCGTAAGATCATAATGTTTTCAGTGGTGGAAAGCAGGGAAGCGAGACCCATTTCTTATTATGTTACATTTGTGTCCAGGCATCATGCCGCAGTCACAGCATCCGTCTCCGAGGACCGTGGGACGTTCTAGTTCATTAGTAATGAACTTACTTGCCCCATCATTGGTCACGGTCTATAGTAAAGACAATACGACTCACCATAGCGGCTACAGTGTTCACCATCTACACAGTACAACATCGCACGGTCACTTCATTTCATTAGTAGATTTCCTTCTTTGTGTTACATTGCTGCCTTCCCAAAGCTGCTGGAAGCCTTATTCAGGTTTAACAACTGCACTGGCAAGTGCAGGACCTCCTGTGATGGACGTTTTACCCTTTGACTAGTTCCTTCAAGACGGACACATGACTCTTTCAGTCTCCTACTCTGTCCCCGATACCATTCCTCAATGCGCCCTTGTGTGACTTTATAACCACTTAATGCTGTATTGTTCAACTATGACTCTTATGAATCAGCTCAGGTACCTCTTGTAAACATTATCACATAACATGTAAAGCGCTCTGGTACCTTCGGGTCTAGCTAGCGCTATATAAAACTCAAAATAATAATAATTGAATCACTTTCGGAGCAAAGATTGCCTTGGTTGTCCCATTGACTGAACTCTCCCATTTTATTTGCACTGAAGCTTCCGGTACTCGCCCCAACAGGAAGCCGACTGGGAGCAATGAGCAGTCATTGGTTAACCTCAAATACTCCTGTCAAACAGTCAGACTCCCTTTCACCCGTGCTGCAGAACCACCACCATCCTAAAGCCCAGCCTGGGAAAATAGTGGGCTTTGTCTTTGCTGTTTCCCTAATCAGCCCTTTTCATCGAGTAGAAGTTTAGTAGGACGTGAGCGCACGGAAATATCTATTTTGTTGTGTTATGTCGATGATCTGGCATCGTGCTCAGGAGTATATAAACTTAGCACTCAGGATACTGGGGGGGGTGACGGCGTTTTTGTAAAGCCATGGTTTGTGTGAAATGTCTTCACAAATACCCAGATGGGCTGGTTCCTACAAAAGTTACAACGGATACGATTAGTCTGTGGAAAAAAGGGTACGGGGAACTTATTTGCTGTGAATAAAGATCGCAACCAGTAAAATTGGTGACAAATGAATATGAGAGGATGAATATCTTAACCTAATATATTTGTATAGTAATTTTATCACTAATCTCTGTATGTATGTGTGTGCACCATACATTGTCATACAAAAGCAGTCTGTTGGCATGGCATGGCACTGTGTGGTGACCAGGATCTGCATCACCAGAGTAGTGATGCCAGAAGGCTTTTGGTATGCAAAGGGGATTCAGGGTGACTAGAGGCAGATATCTAATTATAGATGCTGTGGGGAGGAGTGGTGCTTAGAAGTCACTTACCACATTGAGGGAGGTTAATCCAAACCTAACAATTGTCGCAAAGATTGGGAATATTGATGACCTGTTTAACTACTGAAAAGGAACATGAAAGGACTCAACCTCCAGAGATGCCTACGTAGCCGATATGTTTTTGTAATACTTTTATTGACCTTTTATAACTAGTAAGCAGATCTATGAAGGTTACATAAGTTCGCCATAAATTGTTTTGCCATGAGGGCACGTCAAATAAAGATATCATTTACAACATTTTAGACTTGATTGGCTCACATATGTATAAGTAGGTTGTGTATGATATATATTCCTACAGAGTAAAAATTGAAATACAAAGTACAGTGTTTTCCCCTCGCACTCCTCTTATACATTTGAGCGACAGAGCTCTTTCTTCCAAGGTGCTTATGTGTAGGACTGTCCTTTTTCTCATGCCAGGGGACCTCTACTTACTGTAAGATTAGTCAGATGCAAACCTTTTTGTAAGGAACCACAACTGATGAGATTTCCTTTGTTTGTTTGGCGACTTTTGATGCCTGCAAATTCTGCATTCACAAAACCCCTCGATTTTTTTCATGCTGTCCGTGATACGTTAAAACAAAAATCAGGGCCTGATGTTTTTCGAATTGCCTGGGTTACGGTATACTTAGGGTGGTCTTTATTCCATTTCCTTCCCTTTTTTCCAATAGTCTACACATTCTGTCCACCTCCCTCCTGCAAGTTCTGTTTCGTCCCTGCTTTCTTCTTTTGGCACTGCCTTCCTATCTTTCCCTTTCACCCTTTTCTGCTTCTTGCATGCTTCGGGTCAAAATCTGAGTGCTGATGCCCACCACCTGCAACCACCGGCACAAATGAAGCACTGTGTTGATACCTGCTGAGAAGGGGCATTGTAAAAGGAAAATCTGAGGTGTCCACACCAAATTCTGTGTCTTAAAAACGTACTGGCGCGGGAGAATAGCAGGCCACTCATGGAGCCTGGCAGAAAATTCCTTACGCCAATCCGCTTCTGATGAGAGTACTCCTTAATCTGTCTCTCTTGTGTCTTTCTTACCTAGTTTAGATGCATGTCACTCATTCCAACCTCATCCTTTTATTGCCGGATCTAGGCAGCACTTGTGAACACAGCAGTGCTCCTTTAAGTTCAAATCTAAGGGCTAGCTGACAAACTTACGATACATATTCCTCCTCAAGAAATCAGTTGACTCCAGGGATAGAGGGGAGGTCTCAGGGATTTGAGCCGAGCTGGTGTGAGTTTGTTTCTGATTGTTTGCAGACTTTTCTGGAGAATACTTTTTGTACATCTTCCTAATTGTGAGTGGAGCTTGAATTGTGGTTATATAACGGTTGTCCTCTTTGTCCTGATGAAGACCCGCATGCGGAGATAGTAATTACCCTTATCACGGAAGACGGGTCGAAACGTCGGCACTCTTTCTCTGGCCTTCATTACTACTTTTCGACCCTACCTCAATGACCAGAGGCCATCCAAAGAAAAGGGAATTGATATTGTATACAGGCTCAACATTGGTTCGGTTAACGAAATCATCCTATCCAACCAGTGTTGTATAATAGGAAATAGGATATATTTTTGCTCTTTATTTTTTCTGATTGCCTTCTGTTCTTTCCACGATCACATTGCACACGAGCCCTTTCTTTCTCACTCTTTTTCTGACAACCGCCGATTGTTATCAATGATTGATTGAATACTGATTTTCATGATAACTATATAAAAGAGAAGATTTTTTCATAAAAACAATTGTGTCTTTTGTCTCTGTGACAACAATCGAATTATAAAATAACACTATGTATGACCGTTTGAATTAATTTTGCACCCTACATGTGCTGAAAAGATACGTCGGGACCAATTGTTGTTTATACTGTTTAGATTCCCAGGTCCTTGACTTTCTCTGGGATAACCCCATTAGTATTTAATGAAATGTAGTTCTGGGCAGGCACTAGGTCCTGATCACCAGGATTCAATCTTGCATTTATTTACTTTGCGCTGCACAGTGATCCTTGAACTGGACAGCTCTATGTAATATAGGCCTCGAAAAATGAAAAATCTACTTGCTCACTTGCTAGTCAGATTTTATCAGGTCAAGCTATTTTTAGCACCTACACCTCTGTTCTGGCAAGTGAACTTAAGCTGAAAGGGAACAGGTTTTCTGTTTATTCAGAAAGTGAATGCCAATAAAGACACCTTTAAACCTTGTTTTTAACTTTACACATTTGCTGTCTGTTCAAGGACAGAGGTCAAATGTCAGTTTGTCTTTTTACTAATGGTTTCCTATCTTATCCTGGAAAATGGTGTTTACTTTTCTTTCTCTTATTACAGTTCAAGTTTTTTGTCAAGTGAGCTGTCTGACATTCATTGTGAAACAAAAGGCTGTAAGAAGTCAGTTTTTTTTCTAACACACATTTAAACAGCTTGTAAATGAATAGTACAAGTATTTCAAATATATCAGGAATTACGAAAGAACCATTTTATTTTTGTAATTCAGAAGTGTGATGCAAATGAAGATTTAAATAGGAGCAAAACAAATCAGAACTCTTTTCTTGCTGATGTGCAAACGACAAACATTTGCAGAAACTCGATTTTCAAACATTATACACTATATAGTTTTATCAGTAAAACCCCGTCAGTGGGAAATGTTGTGGCCATTTCAATTGAAAATTTGCTGTTTGCAAATAAGTGTGCTACAACTTCATGCTTCAGGTATGTATTTATTAAAAGTGATAGTTTTTAAACATGATTTGAGAAACATTCCTGCCTCCGACCTGATGACAATGCAGTTAATGAACTAAGAGGCAAGTCAGCGGTCATGGGTATCCTATATGTGGCCAGATTTGTATTATATATGGAGCAAAAGTTTAGTCTATTAATTCAAACAGAAGTGTTTTTTGTACAACAGACATGCTGAACTCACGTATTTGAAGGTGCTCTCATATGTGATAAAGAAGAAAACGGCAGGCCAGTGAATTAAAATATTTGCCCAGGATCACATAATTTGAAACCAGTTTATGGGTCAAGAGCATTCTAATTAGGTCGAGTTGATTATTTAAGTCACTAGACCTGCAGGTCTAGTAACATTTTTATGATTTGTCGAGGCCTATAATAATATCATAGACGTCATACAAATGCCTTGGAAGGGATCATTCATGCGTGTTGCATCAGGATGGTTTTGCAATGTCCCAGTCTGAGACAGACAGTAGGTTATAATCAGGGCCACTGCAATTATGCGGCAGGGGAGGACCTTCTTATGCAGAAGTGTTGACTACATTTTTATCAAGAAAAGGCAAATTGTGCTGCGCACACTGGCATATTTTATGACACTATTCGTTCACTATTTTGTCAATTTTACACGTCAACACTGTGGGCAAAGGTTTCACTTAAACACCTAAATGCAGCAACCGAAAGATGACCAATCAAACTTTGGAAAGAAACTGCCACTATAGGCAACACTTGTGGCAGTGTTTTTTGTAACTTTTGATCTGTTAGAGCTAGAAAAATGTTTTTGTTAATATCTGCAAGTTATGCAGCAGATGATTATGTAGTGAGTGTGGCACATCTGTAATTATGTGGCACTGGTTAAAATCAATAGCTCGGCTCAAGGAGTTTTACCACTGTCATTGCTTGATACTGTCATTTGAGCTCCATTCTGTAATCCGTAGTGTGACAGCTTTGAGACATTATTTTTGTGTGTAAATCTGCAGATATTTATTTATTTAAAAGGTTTTATATAGCGCTGGCTAGACCCGAGGGTATCAGAGCGCTTTACAATGGTAAGGCGAGGACAATAATTGCATTATAATATTGGTACAAAAAGGTAAAATGCAGGACATTAAGAACAATATGCAAAGGACAATTATAACATGAGCAAGAAAAATAATAAAAATAATTAGGTCATAACAAATATTGGATAATTCAGCTAGGGATGGAGGTCAAGGATGAGGGGGGGAATCTAAAAGAAGGAGGGAACTGAGGCGGGTGATGGGAGAGGAGAAAGCATGCGGGAGTAGACAGTAATTATAGGAGAACTAGAGGGGGGAGGTTATAAATATATGAAAAAGGGTAGAGAGAGGGTAGTGAGTCAGGAATAAAGGTGCAGGAGCATAGTACAGTCGGGAGCAGGTTGAGACACCATGCTAGGCGGCAGTGGTTAAGGACCCCAGTATTTATTGAGAAGGTGCAGCTTGAGGTCTTTTTTGAAGCTGAGGTAGGAGGGGTTGCAACGAAGATCTTTAGGGAGTGAGTTCCAAATAGTAGGCGCGTTTCCGGAGAAGGAGCGTGATTGAGTAGATTTCTTGTTTAGCAAAGGAGGAACTAGTATGGGAGCATTGGTGCTCCTCATTTCTCTAGCGCAGCCAGCTTTGTGGAGTTTATCTGAAAGATACAGTGGGGTGTGAAGATGCAAGGCTTTATGCGTAATGCAAGCGGTCTTGTAAGTGGTTCTGCCTTCGATGGGAAGCCATTTGAGACCTTTGAGGACGGGGGAGATGTGGTCAAACCGTCTACAATCGGAAATAAGCCTGGCCGCGAGGTTGAGGACTGATTTGATTGGTGCTAAGTTGACTTTCGGTGTTCCAGAGAGAGCGGCATTACCATAGTCCAATTTAGACAATACCAGTGATTGAACAACTAATTTAAAGTCATCAGCAGGAATGAAGGGTTTGATTTTCTTGAGGTGATATCTGAATGGTTTTCTCTTTGCCTTTTCAAACTACCCTCCTGCCGATTGGATACTGCTTAATAGTGTTGCTCGGATATGAATTTACCTTAAAGAAATGAATAGACAAGAGGCGTTTGACAAAAGAGGAACAAGTAGGTAATTAAATGCAGCAGCTGGGAGAGCCTGGACAGAATGCGTCTGAGGAAAGTCTCTCGGTGTACAAAGTTTTGGCTGACATTTATATGCATCTGTGAGGTACAGTAAAGTCATTATAGAGTTATTTCTGCATTCCTAAAAAGCATCTCAATCATAAATTAACAAGTTTAGGCATCTGATAAGGACACAGATGGCTCTCGACCCCGGGGAGAGGAAATGTGGGCCAGTGTGTATAATTATTATTATTAATATTAATATGTTGAGGTTTATATAGCGTTAGCTAAACCTGAAGGTATCAGAGCACTTTACATGTTATGTGATTACGTTCACAAGAGGTACATGAGTTGATTCATAAGAGGCATTATTGAACAATGCAGCATTAAGTGGTTATAAAGTCACGCAAGTATAACACAAGAACGCATTGAGGAATGCTGTCTAGATGTCTGGCAAGAGAAGTCTGTGATCACTAAGTGTGGTGTGCATGTTGTGTCCTGATTGGCTGAGTGTTCGTATCTACATGTGGTATCTAGCCTTTTGGTATTTTTGGGGTATGCAAGCCTTTGGCCAAACGTGTTTTATTGGGGCCAATTTCCTCGGACCTGTTTTGGGTGCAACTATCTAACTGTGGGATCGATCAGGGTTTTCCCTGGGCGTGCGTTTTGTCTTTGGGTTAAGAGAGACTCCATCTGTGACCTCTTATTCGATAGCCGTGGGTCGCAGGGCCTGTCTGACCACTTATCTCTGACTCGGGGTTGATGGAGAGGTCACCTTGCTAAATCCGACAGCAATGATGCAAGTTCACTGGAACTCCTGAAAATAATGTGGCAGTCACTGATGTCATCTTTATCGACATTCTCAACATTGCGTGTACAGTTTTCATAGCATACATTGATATGGTCTTTACTGATATTGACATAGTTTTGCATTCCTAGATCATGACGTACATTGACATTGCTTTTACTGGTAACAACATTGTCCTTCGTACATGGATTATGGCATACATTGATATCGTTACTGTCGGTATCAGCACGGTTGTGCGGGGTCAGGTGATGGCACATGTTGACATTGCATTTATTGGTATTGGCGTTGTCGGTATTCATTGATGTATTTGCCCGTTCCAACATTCCCCCCTCTAGTTGATTCTTCAACTACTTTGTCATGACAGTTATATTATTCAAAGGTGTGTGTGTGTGCCTGTAGTGTCTGATACCTTTTCCCTAGCTATGCGCATACTACCTAATTTGAGGACATCTTATTTACCCACTCCAACAATAGTCTTTCAGATAGTAGCTGTGAGGAGAGGACATTGTATGAGTGCATGTGGTCACCCCCCAGGAAACAGTAGCTCTTCTAGTGGATCCTCCACCCACTGTTCTATGTAGGTCAATGGTGGGCTAGTGTATAATATTCTACGAGGACAAGCCACAAGCTGAGATTTGCTGGCGCCCTGAAGCACAAAAGAAGGGGCCATGCTACGTAGACTATGTGCAGTAGTGGGACTTTGTTTTGTAAATTTTTATAAAACATTTGAATTCTGGCCACTACCGAGATTAGATAAGAGTGTGAATACATCCACAGTGTCTTACTGGGAAAAGTTCAGGAGTGCCATAATCACTCATTTTGTGTATTATTTCAGTGACTTCTTTAAACTCTTTAGCAAAATGAGCCAAAAAGAGATCTTAACCTCCCCAAATTGTTAGCTGTACTGATACTCTTCATTGCCCTTCAGTAAAGACCAGCATCTTCATGCGACCAGCTCCTTGAATTGAGGACAATTCTTTACTTCTTGAATAGATTTAATGGGAATTCAACCTTGGTGATGGTGCTTTCAAATATCTTTCTTCCTCTTGGCTGTTGCTGGGCAAACTACATCAAGGGCAAGCGATGCACCCATTAGAGTTGATGGTTTCTAAGCGGGGTATTGTACTAGAATCTTTGTGACCTTCCACACCCCAGGCTTGAGGCTGCCCAGATCTTGTTCTGCATGGAGGACGAGCCTGGCCCTGAGTCGAGGCGCTATCCTGTGGACCGTACTGGGCTTCTGCATTTTGAGTTTTTGGCTTTAATACATTTTCATAAAATGTGCAAAGTCCTGCCATATTGAAGGGTATTCAATCTAAGAGGGTGAATCCATGGATGACATATCAAGTGTTATTGCTGGAAAAAAAAGAAACATTAATTGCTGCCCTTCTTTCCGTTTTCATTGTACACATCAAAGTTAGATGCTTTAGTACCTGGTTGATAAACTGTTGTGATCAGCACTGTGTCCATGGACAGCAGGGAGCACAACCCCTGCATCACACAACCCCTGCAAACTTGCTACCGAGGCAGTAAGGGAAGGTCTGCTGAGAAGGTCAGTGGATTAGACAGGAGACTCTGGAGTGCTTCTGGTTAATGATTTGTTTTTTCACTATTTTGTGCTAGTCGTAGCATTTGTTTTGCTTCTTACTTGAAGGTTAAACCTCTTACACACAGTGTGGGTGTAAATGCTTCAGGTCAAGTTCTACTAACAGTGTTGTGCATTTTGTCTTCATATAAATATATAGATATTTGTTAGGTCTGCTTAACAAATGTACATATTACCTATGGTTATATTATTCTTTGTTTAACTTGTATATAGGTCACTGCATAAATAAGTAAATTTTTATCATAACTTTGTCTACAATCGCTTCACTATTGAATTATTAAAATAAATAAATTAGCTTAAAGTACAGCAAAGTCTGAGTTTATTAAATACAACCAAATATATATATATATATATATATATATAAATCCCCCCCCATCAAAGGAGGCATGCCGCACTCAGGAGTTTTTCAGCAAGTGATTTTATTGCACCACTAACACCTAGGTGTTAGTGGTGCAATAAAAATCACTTGCTGAAAAAACTCCTGGAGTGCGGCATACTTCTCTTTGATGAAAAAAATGACAGCAGTGTGATTCCCCCTACTTGCCAGCACCAACTGTGAGCGCGTTGTGACAAGGAATCAATTTGATGGAGATATATATATATATATATATCTTCCATGTGCTTATGTATCTTTATATTAATTACTTTACTCCTAATTCAGCATCTCCAATGCACGACCCTATATGTTATGTTAATGAAACTTGTAAAGCGCAGCTGCTGCCCAAAGGCGTCCTGGCGCTAAGCACTACCTGGTGGGTGTCCTAGGCGGAGGATTATACAGAGAAAAGCCAGGTTTTCAGCCCCTTCCTAAAAGAAAGGAGATCCGTGGCCTTTCTCAGATGCACAGGAAGATCATTCCAAGCCCTGGCGGCACAGTAAACGAAACTCCTGCCACCCCAACTGGCTTTCTTAACTCGGGGGATAGTCACTAGCTTTGCTTCCGAGGAACGTAACAATCTTCCAGGAACATACCAGAGTAGTCGATTTCTCAGGTAGACTGGGCCACTGCCCACCAAGGCTTTGAAGACCATGCACAATGCTTTAAACCATGTCCGTTGTTTCACTGGAAGCCAGTGGAGATCTCGAAGACCCTTTCCCACTGAGACGAACCTAGGAGTGCCCGTTAGCAGTCTTGCTGCCGCATTTTGCACAATCTGGAGTCTATTAAAATGTTTCTTTTGTAAACTCAGATACAGACCGTTGCAATAGTCCGCCGTGACTGCTGTCCTAAAGGTATCTTTAAGCAGAAATATTTTAATTTTTCTCAGCTTTCTGAGAAGAAAGAAACTGGTGGATACCACCCCGCTAACATGATCACCAAAGGTAAGTTTGTTATCCATCACCACACCCAGGTTCTTTACTTTCGCGGAGGGTGCTGGAGGTATGCCCATTTCCTCTGGCCACCAATCAGGTGACCAGAGGTTAACATTATTCCCAAATAGCAAAACCTCCGTTTTGCCGGCATTAAGCTTTAGGCAATTAGATGCCATCCAGCCTGCAACAGATTTCATGCAATCATGACATCTCAGGCTGGTCTCAGCTTCTTTGCCCGGCTGAAGGGACAACACAATTTGAGTGTCGTCTGCATAAGACGTCACCTGAAACCCAAAGGATCCAATCAGGGCCGCCAATGGGGCCACATATATATTAAAACCTATCTTAATATTAATATCTGACCCTATACCGCTCTCAGTATATCCTCTACCCTTGGACTCATCCCAACCCATATTCTACTATACCCTTCTCAATCCCGCTAACAGACTCGCATGTCCACCGCTCAATTAATTTCATATTTCCCGATCTATATTAATTCACCACTAACACTTTTTGGTTTCCGGAGTAGAGTGCTACTTGCCGAAAAGCTCTTCGAACCCTCGTCGGGGGTAGTAAGCGCTATGTAAATGCAATTACAATGTAATTATCCAGGATGCAGCTATCCCTGGCGTTGTGCTGAAGACGCTGGCCTGGGCTGTGAGCAGGTCACTTCCGGTGGCCTGTGCTTAGGTTATTGATGAGTTTATGGGGCACATCTCACTGGGGAGTGTTGGAGGGCGCCACTGGGGTCACATCCGCCCCCCTTGCTGAGTGAGCTGTAACTTTCTGCCTCAAAGACGTGCATTTATTATTTATATACAGCCATAACTCTGGGCCCAAGGTATCGCCCGGACAGCACTAGAATGAGACGATAAAAATGTAATTGCATTTAACGACAGCGAGGGCTGAACATTATACCAGCAGATTGCTTTGCAAAGCGGATTATGCTCATATAAAAACAGAGGCATGGATTTGGAAAAGTGCAGTATTGATTGTGAGACCATGAATATTTTGTGCACGCAGGCATCAGCAGAGTAAAAACATAAGCCTTGTTTGTGTTTGTTTACATTAACAGGAACCTGCAATGTCATTTTTTTTCTGTGTTTTGTTGATGCTATTTTGTTTATTTACATTTTTCTGTAGTGCGGACATAATCAAGAGGATGTTAGAACGCTTTATGTATTTATTTCTTTACTTTAAAAAAATGTCATAATGGTGCTGCGTGCGACTTCTGGGTTCCTTCAGTGAGGTTGGAGGAAGTAGGAGCACTGCAATGTGATGTGTGATTTTGGGGAAGAAGGTGTCCAGCCAGGAAGTGGGGCGCCCTGAGCTGATGATGTGCGACGAGGCCCATGAGAGTTTGTACGATCCATTTAGAAAGCCAGTCCAAACTGTTAAATATTCAGGAGTTCCTTGAAGCGTTTGCTGACCTCACGGAGGGTGGGGGGGGAGGCGATGGTGTTGGAATTGTACTCCCAGGGGCCTACCTCAGTGTTTCATCTGCTCTATTGCTGAAGGAATCCAACAGCTGATGAGTGGGGGCTTTTGGCTGGGGTGTAGCGAAGTGCTAGGTTTTGGGCCTTGTCCCCCAGTAGACTTTGTGGACTGTACAGAGGCCCTTGCATTTGATGCTGCCTTCCACTGGTACCCAGCGAAGAGCTTTTAGACCAGGTTGGATGTGTCCCCATGTTTCTAGCTTGAGGGACGGTACAAGGGGAGGGGGATGCCGAGTAGCCAGAGGGCGTACTTTATTCCATTACAATTCTCTTAATCTTGGTTCAGTTCATGCTGAGAAAATTCTCAATCTAGCAGAGAATGCAGTCCAAGCACGAGGTGATGTTGTAGTGTTTTTTGTGTTGTTGTTTAGCTGGAAACTAATTATGTAAACATCATACATGCACATTTTTACTGTCTACGCTACAGCAGTCAAAGCCAGGAGAACAGTACATGTATATCACCTGTTGGCGGGCAGATGCAGCTTTAGGTTGGAAGGACATAAAATAAGTTACATTTAGAGTAATTGGTGTGTCTCCCAGCAAGCCATTGGATGGATTCCCGAAGAGCTGAAAGTTTCATAAAGCCATGGAGGGTAGCTGGCACTCTTACTGAGAGAATGCAAAAGCGCCATTAAGTAGGCGGCCAACAGTTTGAAGATTAGGTGAGTTTGTAGGCGGTTTTTGAAGGATGTGAAAAAGGGGGTCATGTGATACTTTAATGGATGTCATTCCAGGTCATTGAAGAAAATCCTGAGAGGGATTGGGTTTGTGCGGGTGGACGCTTTGTTACCTCAGACTGTTCCAGTTCCAGATTGTTGGTGCTGGGAAGGTGTCTCCACCTGCCTAAGAAGTTTTATTTGTTTTTCAGGTAGTTAGGAGTGTTTAGTTTGACCTTTTCCTCGGGTCTGGTTTCTGCCTCGATCACGTAGGTCCAGTCGGCTTGTAGGAATACAGCTATAGCATAGGACTCTCTATACAGAGTAGAATTAATTGGATTACGCATTAGCAGGGAACTACAGGCTTTACGTTTACATAAAAAACAAAAATGAACATGGTTTCTTCATACTTTGTGGGACTAGCCTCCGGCTTCTCAGCCTCTTTCTTTATTTCTGTCTCATTCCAGAAGCCAGTATGAAGTTGCACATCAAATAATATTGCCATTGAGATGTATCTTTTGATCTCCTTCCTCGTCCCCAAAGAAATTATAACATCAAAATGGGATTTTGTTTTCCAACTTAAAAACATAACCAATTTAAGGGATAGAAATAAATGAGAATTTTAATGAAAAAGTAACCAAAAATATTTTTTGGGGGAAAACAGCTGACTTCAAAGGCTCAGTGTAGAGTTAGAACCGTGCGTGGAAGGCTGCCACGTTTCTTAATGCAGAAATTCTACCCACGGTAGAAATATTAGTATTTTCTAATGAATTAAGGGGAGGGTATCTCCTGCAAATACCAGTACTGTGTCATTAAGTTGCACGAGGACCCAGTCGTAGATGGTGCCTTTTTGCTCTTCACAGCTTCTTGAGGTTTGGAGGCCACGTTGCACTGCTGACATGCACAAATAGCATGCAGGGTGCCTGCAATTTCAGTGTTGATGGGGGTCAGTCTAACTAATGCTGCTTCTTATGAAAGATCTTTCCAATAAAAAGAGGACAGAAAATACCGTGCACAATTATACTAGAGAAACTGCTGCTTTCTGGCCTAGCCGGTTATTAGCTCTTGATTAAAAATCTTCCATGACGATCATAAATTTCCTTTGACCATCGTTGGGAGCCTTTGTGACTCAGGGTTGCTGCATGATTGTGTTGTGCTTGTAGCTAGGTATTCTTTCTAATAGTGAGTTAGTAGTAGTGTGAATTATCTGACAGAGGTGCCTTTATGTGCTCTTTGCAGCGTTTTGGCAAGCCTCGTTGTAACCGGGATACTTGAGTGCTTGTTGGGTTGCCGTAAATAGAAGTAAAACTTTTTTTTTTTTTTTTAGAATATTAAAAAAGCACTTTAACAGTTAACTGGGGTCTATTTTTAGTATTTAAAATTACTCTGCAGGTTTTCTTTCCCTACTTTTTCTACATTTACATAATTTTACATAATTCAAGTGTGATTTCATCGCAGCCGTCTCGTATTCCAAACTGGCAGCTCACCCTGCTCCCATAGTAGCGGAACAGAAGACGCTTAGTCAATGCGCTGCCAGACTTCTCACCCTTGTCATTTGCCTTTTTTTCTGAATATGTTGTGGGCTGTACCCTGCTTCTCTTGTGCTTAACAATTTCACGCCCTGGGGTCTCAACTCCATTGCCCCTTGTATGTTTTCATTTGTGGAGCTCTTGTTTTCTCTTCTATCCTCTCACTACTTCTCCTCTGACAGCCTGTGCCTACCACCCAGGACATTCATTCCATACACAACGCCTTGTCCCACAAGTAGGCAGTAACAGCTGACCACCGCACGCCTACTCCTTGTGTGTGACCATCACATGAAGATATTTGGAGAATCATTTGGCCTGCATTTGGAGCCAAAGAGACTCTCCCACCCCCGCTCCCTCTGACCACAAGCGGCAGGTTTTATTTTGAAGAGAAGTCCATTGTTTAGAACAGAGGTTTGCAATCGTAGCAAGCACCAGTTAAGCCAAACGTGGAACCAGGCACCCTCTCTAAGGGTCGCTGTCCTCCTATTTGGTCAGTATCACAGGCCAAATGCATTGAGTGATGGTAACCCATGACTGAGATAAGCCACTGGGTCATTTACCCACTTTCGTCCCATTCCTGATGATTTGATGCCATCTGGGCTGCTCATTAAGGAGATCCTATATTTCTGTAAGGACCAATACAAGTTCACAATTGCTGGATCCGGTGCATGGACAATCGATAACTGGACCCTTTTACCACGCTGTACCATTGTTGCTGCAGGCTCAGTACGCACCGTAGGCGAGGTCACATCTCAGGGCTGCCTACCTACCCTTAAGGCCATCGTACTCACTGAGCTAGTCTTTTCTGTTGTGTCTTAGTTAGTCCTGATTGACCTTCCCATTTGACTGTGGCTGGCTGCATGACTCTAGCACCCACCATCCCAGGAGGGTCTCTTGGGGTTGGCCTAGATACCGTCTGGCCAAACAGATGCCTCTTCAGTTTTTTCATGGAGGTCAGCAGACGGATCGAGAGTCCTCACTCAGGCGGCACCTTCTCTGCCAAGGTATCCCGTCCTGGATCTGGCTGAAGTCCTCCTTTGGCTGGGGGATGCTTCGGTCCACAGACGAGCATGCACAGGAAGGAGATAGTGTAAGTGAAAGTCTAGGTGCAGAAGAGGCCTGGCGTGATCATAGGACAGCACAAACCTGCAGCCTCCAGGAAGCGATCTTCAGATAGTGGGCTCTTCAAAGAACCGGCTACAGCGGCCCAGTACTTTATTGAGTTCAATGGATCTGGACCACTGTCCGGCTCCCAGTCAGCAAGGAGCATTGCTTTCAGTTTTAGCTGACCAGCCAGTGACGACATGGGGCATTTTTGCTGGTTCGGCCCAAGTCCACATCCTTGGTTTACCTTTGATCATTTCACCTTAGACAAGCAGCGCTAAATAAAGTTTTGTTGATCTTTTTAAACAAATCTGTTTACCTTCGTACCTTTTGTTGCACTGAATAAATAAATTTTTACTCCTTACTTTACATTATTAAACTAATACATTACTAAACAACATTAAATAAAGCTCAGGAACATTATTTTTCATCCAATTGCTATTTTAGAATTCACCTTATTCCTGTTCCTAAAATTTATTTTAGCCTCATATTCACCTATGGGGTTAATTTTGTTTGTTTAAAGTAAACACGTTGGTCAGTACTTTCAACCGAACACACATGAAGCAAAATAACTGGTTTCCTTTTTTTATTTATAAACAACAAAACATTTTCCTGAGTCCTTTGAAGTAGAAAACTGAGTCATTTTGAGAGAAAACTTGGTTGGTTGGTGTCTGAGGGTGCGGCTTGTGAGCAGAGAGCACCTGCCTTGGTCTTTCCAGTCCATTCATCTTCATTGTCTGGTGTTCGTTTTCTTCTGAGAACCCTGGTTTATATTGTTGTATTTACTGTTGAGAAAAGCCAGCCTGTGTCAGCAGTAATCCGGTTTCTGAATCCTCGAGAAACACTATTAAGTTGTTGGTTTTATTTTTTCGGCTTGATCCGTTTTTAGTTGAAAGGGGAGTTCTAATTCGCCAGCATTTGCTAGCCTCCGGAGCTCGCTTTAATCGGTCATGGCTCAGGATCCTGGCCACATCTTTGATGTCAGAGCTTCGAGCGGCTATTTAAGGATGTGCCAAATGTGCCTGATTTTGGGAGCGGGACCCTAACACTAGAGCGTGAATTTCTTTTCCCTACAGCACGTAAGCATCATAGAACCCTGTGTTACTCTATCTGATCCCTGACTGAGCGATGGAACCCTTGGTCGCACCAGTTGTGTACACGCCCGCTCTAGCATTGCCACTTGTGTGCAATGGTGGTCTAGAGTATTGACACGATTGTCACTCGTTTGTGCCAAATGAGTGCAATATGGCAACCTGACAACAACAGATCCAACCGGGTTGGTCTTGTGATCAAGATAGATTGAGTTTAGTTTTGATGAATGTGGTGAGTCACTGTGGACTACAGCTGCTTTTGGAGGCAAAGTACAGCTTGTACTGTGAGTATTCCTTTTGCGAGTACGCCTTTTGTTCCACCTGATACTCCTATCATCTTACCCGATATGGCGGGCGCCCGACAGATTGTCGGATGATGAGGAATGCACAGTAGGATGATGGAGTGTGGAGTATAGTAATGGGGGATAGGGGTGATTGCATGGCAAAATATTGAAGACTGTCATGAGGAGAAATTGTCCACTGGAGTATTTGTCATATTTTTTTAGAATTATTAAAGCAAGCTGCATCCCTTCCCAGGATTCTTCAAGTCAATGTGTCTAAAATCTGGAGACCTCTTCATGCCCAGTGATGATTTTCCTGTGGCCTACTCTATCCTTATTTTTTTTTCCTCAGTCATATCTTGAAGACACGCAAAGCTTGTGAAGGTCCACTTGTGGCTTCCATAAATGTGTCATGTGAGAAAGAATGGTTCCTCCCGATTGCAACCAGAGATAGATTGACCAGGGTGGGCACTTACTTTGCGCATCTGAGGCCTTGGCATTGACGTGTGCCGTCCCTAGGAATGTAGCCCACTCTACTTTATCCCTTACCTGTGTCTTGTTGAGATTGTACTGGAGGAACCCAGAGAAGCAATGGGTTAATGGATGCCCCTTCTTCGGGTGCCTTCTGTGGTCCATCATGTTGGTCTGAAGTAACATCAATGTATTCGTTACTTCTGCTGTGGGTTTTCTTGATCCAGGAGTCGTTGGCCTTGGAGTGGGCGACAGCCCTTTAAGTGGGCTTGGTAGCCTGTAAGAGAGCAAGCAAAGCTACGAGCCAGCTGGTGGAGGCGCTGTGCCCTAGCGAAGATTCGCACAATATGGCCGTGATCCAGCCCCCCCGGAGTTGGGAAGCAGGGGATGTTCAGTCCAATTAGTGTACATTTTGTGTTGTAACCACGGGACACTTCACCCTAAAGGCAGAACAAGCCTACGTTCACGCCTTTTTACAAAATAGTGCTATAGAAAGGTCCCCTAAAGTGGAGTTTTCCTGGACATCATCTGCCTATTCTGTTCTAGCACATAAGTGTTCTGTACAGTTTATTCAGAACAGAATTGATGAGACATGTTCATTACATTTCCATTAAGCAAAGGATTTAAGCAGTTTGGCTTTGAACATATTGGTAGGAGCCTGGTATGTCTTCTGTGGGAGATTTCAGACAGAAGCCTGGTGCTTCGGTTTCCATTTTGTGCACAGATTTTAAAAGCTGTCAAACAAAACAGTTTTTACAGCAAGTTGCAAGCTTTTGTTGAGAACAATGGAGTCTGTTTTCGGCCTTCTGCGTACTTCTAGTCCCAGGTGTTCGTCTGGCACTCGTCAGGAATAGATGAACGCTCACGGATCTTGCCTCGTGGATGTGGAAGGGTCTGATTTCGATGGTGAACTCCTTGCACTAGTGAGCTCTTCAAGAGCCTTTGTCTCTGCGTATTTTGTTGCTCTGCCCTCCTCAGGTGACAGAGGAGACAGATACATTTTAATTGATGTCCATCCATGTTGCTGAGTTGACCATTGGTCATTGAGGGAGTCCACTTTCAAGTGCAATTTTATTTCGAGTGTTCCTGGTCGTTGGAGACACGTTTGTTTTTGTTTTGTTCTTTTTATACCAATAACATGATCACTGTTCTCTCTGAGATCGAGAAAGTGACAAGATATTGCACAGTATTGCTGGAACCTCGGGCTCTCTGGAGTTGTGCACTTGTGGAGTTGATTGTGGGGAGAAGAAGTTGCCTTTCCACAACAACGCATTTTCCAGTAGTGAGCAATCAGAGACACCTGTCAGAAGGCAATTAGGAAAAGATGCATTACAAGTGCTTCATTTTACATTCAAGAAAGAGGGTATATATATTCCAAAAATAAGCAGAAAACACCCAGTGGTTTGGCTTTACGCCTGTGTATGTATAGTGAGGGTCTCTGAATCCAAGCCCCCACCCCACCCCCCGCGCCCTGGTTCAGATGTTTAACTTTGTACTTCTAAGCTAATGAGTGCATCTTTTGAACCTGTGCGTAGATGGGACTTAAATCGCTCTTCTTCGAAGGAGGCTTTCGTAACCTGCATGATTGCGATTTTTTTATCGGGCAGTACCAGATTAGCAGTATTTTATACCAATAGGCAGCTTTCTGAACATAGATTTTCTGCCTCAAACAATTTCAGCTCAATTTGTTAATCTATCAGTTCTCGTTTGTAAACCATCTTCCATTAGTTGTATATTATTATCCACCTTTGCATTTGAACGTCACTGCTATTGCCATCAGTGTTATTTAGAACTAAGACATCAGCGTATGGTGGAAACTTTTTGTGATTTACAGAATAAAGTTTTCAGGGATTAAAGGGCAAGATGCATGAACGCAGAAAGCCCCCAAGTGAGTTGTACGATATTGTTCATTTTCACGTCCAATTAGAGCTGACTCCGCATAGGGTGAGGCTGACAGTGCTGCAGTCCTAATAGAGATCTGCAGGGAAGCCATTTGGAAGGCTATCAATACCTGTTGACCACATTACTTCTGTGATTCCGATGGTCAGGCTGATGCTTAGGTGAGGCCTACATCCCAGACCAGTGAACTCCACAGATGCTACCCTACATGTCAGGATGTTGCTGTATCCTCTGTTCAGGGGTAGTGAATCAGATGTAGATGTTATGCCGGTTGGTGACCTGATGTTCAGAGATGGAACTCTTATTGTTCCTAAAAACCGAGCGGATATTGTTGCATTGGCTGCCCGGGAATCTTCCACCGCATTAAAGCATAGGATTCCGAATGGAACAAGGTTTGCTGAAGTTGGAAGACTTTTTGTAAAATGTGTTGGGAAGTGTTCGACCACATTAATTACTCAGAGTATGTTGTAACCCCCAGAGTAGGAACAATGTTGCCAGGTAAGTAATTTTCTTATTGGAAATCCATGTCTTCTGAAGAGCAGCACTTGGGCATCGATTCCTACATTCTGTCCCGCTGCAAGTGCTGGAAAGGGCTGCATTTACAGTTGTTCAAGACCTTTGGCTTGTGTTCATGCTTTGCACATACAGTTGAGATCTTTTGGCGGGTGATGGCGAACGTGTTTATTTTTTTTAACCTCATCCTTTCGAACTGTGCAGGGCTTGCAGCTCCACCGTTGGACGTAGAAGAGACATGGAAATGAAAAAGTCCTAAGCGGTGCGGATGCCAGCTTTCTATTCTGATTGAGATCGGCCTGTTTACATCCCTACTCGGTATTTTCCACCTTGGACCAGGAGTTGGCCACGTGGACCGTGAGCCTTATATCACCGACTCAGAGCGTAGCCCGCAGCAGTCACCGTTGCATAATCTCAGTCCATAGATAGTGTAAACATGCTGCCCTGCAGAGCGGCGCTCTGTAATGATGAATTGCACATTTTTTATATCATTAAACATTTCACATTCTTCACCTTGACTAAACTTCAGTCTTAACGGTGCTCTCTGGCTTCATCAGTTAAGAGTCTGCTGAACGCTTTTTCCATGTGATCTCTGGAGATCACCAATAAATGTAGTAGGCTCATGTAGCATGAACAACATTCTTTTTCATGCTTTTAAAGTGCTTTCACCAAAATGCTGTTCACCTCGTTGAGGAGGTACCATTTAGACTAAACAGTGTACTTCGCAGGCACTAGTGTGGGACAGGAGTTACTGGTCTCCTGATGGATGGAGATTATCTATTGAGGTAGGCAACTGATGGCCAAAATGGGTTAGAAAGGTAAGGATAGAGACATGGTGTACCCATTAGGCTCAATGGTATGTGCCTCCTGGCCCGCATAGGGACCATGGTACAACCGGCAAATCCCAAACCACAGACTCACTGGTATATCATTCAAAATACAGAATGGTACATCTCTAAAGTGCCTAGTTCTACACCTCATATACATATAAAATATGCACAATGAATCCCCCCCTTTTCTGGACACAATAGCAAACCCCACAATAGATGCAGTAGCATATACGCTGAAGCATAACATAGCTTACTTCCAGATAGCCACATAGGTTATTGCATTTTAGGCACAATACTGTCCCTCCGCATCACCCTCTGATGTGCAAAACGATACACCTCCTGATAGACACAAGGTAGTCTCTCCTGATGTGATGCACCTCCTGATGAAACCAAAGGCCCATCCCAGATGGACAAATAAGTGGTACACTCCTGACAAATGCATGCATTCTATACGCAAGACGCAATGGTACACACCTTATGGACAGAATAGTATACCCAGAATCTACACGAAGGTTTACTCCAAATGGACAAAATGGTTCACTCCAGATAGACCCAATGTCTCACTCCTTGATACACACATTGCTGCACAGAAAGAACAATGCATCTCCTGAGTGAATCCAAAATGCTTTATTGTAAAATAAATCCAGCGTAGGAATGGAGGATGCCAGACATTATCAAAGCTTTTTTACCACTAACCTCACCAGTGATGGTTGGTCTCTTTGTGGAAGATGCAGTACATGAACTTGACTCCTCTACTTTTCAAGGGATGAAAAATGAATATAAAATGAGAAAAGGCTGCATTGAAATTTGAAAGCAATGGTACATCAAAAACATTATCCATTTCATGACCTTGAAATTTGACAATTTCTTTAATTTGTTGTTAGACCTCAAACCTGGTCTATTTTTATTCTCCATAAAATGATTTGCTGGCAGTTGCTCATTGGGCTCTTGGGAAAGTCATGCTCCATACCCATTTACATGAGGGGCCAAATGTGCTTAACATACTATCCTTCCTTCTGTCTCATTCTTACATTCAACCACCAAGAATCCTCTTGATCTATATTCTCCAGTAGGAGTCTCTTTCCACTTGTACCCCCTATTCATACTCCATTTTATCAGCATCCTGAAAAACATTTCTAGGTTCTGTGAATTTAGAAAATTTCTGTTGTATCTCATGTACTCATGGTTACTGAAATGCCAGAAATCTATACACACTTCTTTTTCCTTGGCTTTCTTAGTTATTACCAAAGGAGACCACTAGGTGAAAGCATCAAAGGTTTTAGAAATTTCACTGCCTCCTTTAGTTGACTGCTTACCATGACAGGCAAATATTTGCTTGAACTAGTGTAAAATTGCAGTGAGCTATGATAAATTTACAAAGTTTCACCATTTATTTTCAATGCAGGCTGAGCAAGGCAGCAGAAGTCCTAACCCAATAAAAACAAATAGTGCCTCTTTGGTAGGACCACCCTATGGCTAGCGTCACAAGTGGCACTAACATTTGCTGAACTGTCAGATCAGCTCATGATTGGTCTCAGTAATTGGGTCAGTTTCAGACTGAAGGTGACAGGACTGCTTCTGCCTGTATTGGGCAAGGTGCCTGCCAAGGTTAACTCCCAGACTATTGGCATTGTACGCCTTAGGGACTGAGGTGTCTAGAAGAGAAATGGAAGCATTTAAGAATATTTCAAGCAGCTGTGCATTAGGACACCCCACCCCCTTCCAATATTTTAGTTATGCCTGCTCAACTAGTTGTTTTCTTCACCTTACAAACAGCATATGTGAATGTGTGTGTATGGTAAACGGGTTTGGAAATTAAATTGAACATAAATTAAATTGATTATCATAATCAAATAGGATACCGGTTGCTGTTAGGGGCTGAGTGAAGGCAAAGACTGCAGATGTAAAACTGGGGGGCCAGAAACTCCAAAACAGGTTTCAAGGCACTTTGTGGATAAATTCACCACTGTGCGGCTGCACTTTTTATTTGTACTTAACTCATTTTTATTTTCACTAACACTAATTCATAGACTATGGTGGTTTTAAATAGGTGGTATAAAACATTTGTAATTCTGTAATACATTTGATATTGTGTAGCAATTTTAAGTGAATGTTGAAATATTGTAAAGGTGTGGCGCTTTGTAGTGAGGGTGGGTTTGGAGTCAGCTGGTGGTACCTTGCATTTTTAAAGGGGACAGCGGTGGGTTCTACCATATGACTGTGGTGAGGGAATAGCAGAGTGTCTCTAGTGAACAGAGGGTGACACCATGTGAGACTGCTTGATAGAAGATGGTGTATTCTGTTAAGAGTGGCACAGCATAACTGGGTCAATAGATAAAGACCAGCTGGTGGGATGGTATGAATGGGTGGAGCCTTGTGACTGATGGAGGGGTTGCAGGGGCCACCCTGGTTGTGAGGTTAACGGCTGGCCCCTCTAACAGAGCTATGGTTGGAGGTAGGTGATGGTGTAGAAGCCTAAACCAATAAAACAAATATGAAGTAAGATTCAAAGTAGCATTTTATATAGCGCAGCAGCATGGAGTTATTCGCGTTTATGGACTGGCTCCTCGAATAGCATTTTATATGGGTTTTTATACCTTCTCGATTCATCCTGTTGCATTCACACAACCAAATGGGTTGTGGTGGAAGTGTGTGACGTGAGTGGTTGCCACCGTGTGACTGCGGGTAGTGGTTGCCACCTTGTGAATGGGAACAGCGGGGTCCGCGGATGGTGTTCAGTGGATCAGCAAGGCCAGGCTGCTATTGGGCTCCGCAGCGCAAGGTGTGGTCCAGCAGTCAAAGCATAGCTGGTGGGAATTGGTGAGCACGTTGACAGCAAGCACAATACAACACAGTTGTCTACATGATCAAACAAGCATTGGCAAAGCCAAGAGGTCTCGCCTTTGGGGCCTATTGGCTGTGCCCCTGTTTTTTTAGCCTTGCTGCATGGCAACCCCAATGCTATGCAGCAAGGCTAAAAAGCATTTAAAAAAAAAGTGCTATCACTTATTCGTGTGCCTACAAAATGACGCAAGCATTTTTTTTTTTAGTTAGTGACTTTAATCGGTAAATCACAACAAAATTAGTACTGTGAAAGTGTTTTTTTTTTTTTTTTTTAAGCTCCGGCTGTGGGGGGGGGAGGGGGGGGTGATGACTACAAACTTGCATGTTGGAAGAAGCAACACAGGGGTGCGGAAGTAACACAGAGGGCAGGGACTGGGAGGAGAAGCAACAGGCTAGAGAGGCAGGTGGGGGAAGCAACACAAAGGGCGGAAGGAGGAGGAGGAGAAGCACATGGGCAAGAAAGCAACAGGGTGGGTAAGTACATAAAGGCAAGCGCAACATGGAGGGGAGGGGTGAACACATGGGCGACAGACAGCAACACAGGAGTGCAGAGGGAGAGAAATACATGAGGGAGACAGCTGGAAAACATATTCACTTCCATGGAGTGCTTAATCCAAAACAAAAAAGTAGTGCTTGAAAAGCAAGCAGTGGAAACACAGAGCCCAGCCAAGAGGTTATGATCCATGCAAGGGACAAATTCAAGATTGACAAGCCTGGACACGAATAAGAAGCAGGCAAATGAGTGACAGGAAAGTCATGGGTGGGCGCCACAACCAGAGGTAAGCCACTGGAGGGCTCCATGCCCCTGTATGTTCTTGGTAAGTCCATGGTATGTCTCACAAAACAGACAGCACATGCATTGTCTTGTAGGCGCTATCTGGAAAGAGCCAGTGTGAGACAGAAGTATTGTGTTTCAAAATGATATTTTTAGTACATACCTTGAACATTTAAACTATGGATGACAGTGAAATCCTGCATAGTCTAGCCTTAATGGGCACCCTTTCTGAAGGGAAAGCAAGGTTTAGGAGTTATGGAGGCTGTGAGACTTTACTTAAGGATTTTTCCTCTAACCGCTGGCATAGACTGGTTATTGCTGGTTATCGCTCTAGTTAGCCTGGTTATCGCTCTAGTTAGCCTTTAATAAGCCTTCTGTGGAACCCCACAGAGCTGAATGGGCACCTTTTAGTTCTTGTTTGGTTTGGAAGCCAAATGGGACTCCAGCGCTGTCCCTTGTGCTGAAGGTCACTGCAGTTCTAACCTGGGAAGAAAATGCTGACATAAATTCCAGACGCGTGTCTCTATGCTTTGTTAGGTATTGGCCCAAAGTACTTTAAGCACCAAATCAGGCACCCGCACACGAAGGACGCCTCTGGCCAGCACCAAAAGTATGAGACATACATAAGAAATTCTCAGCTCTGGCAAATTTGTTGTAGTAAATACTTTCAAGAAATGTGAGTGAACTGAGTGCTTTGAACTACATTTACCAGAATGTATTTGTGAGGACTTGATCAGGTATGACAATTGGGCAAAAACTTTGTATAAATTACAAACATTTGTGCAGCAAGTGCTCAGTCTACTGAGCTGGTATACATTTTTATAGTCGGCGAGGCCGAAGACTAGTGTATGAGATATAGTTACACACAATGCAAGCACGCTTACCAGGCTTTATTGGAGAACTAAAGTATAGGGAGGTGGAATTGCCCAGGGTCACTCACAGTGGTGAAATTGCGACTCCGAGAACCATGCACTGCATCTATTGTACTAAGCAAGGCACTGCCTTAACACTAGAAGTGATCTGCTTTTCCTCATAGGTAATTATCCACTTTTTTTATTCAGTGCTTAATACTGGTGGCCAGCTCGTATCCAAATACTCAGTTTTGGCAGAGAATGGAACTGGTGCAGGAGGAGAGGAACCGATTTGCTCAGAAAAACATAGTGTGGTCAAGTTATGGGTACTCAAGGCTATAGATGCCTTCAGATCAGTGCATTTCTAAAATAATAATGATTACAATAATATTGTTATTATTATAGATTTGTTAATGGATTAAATTATTCTTCTCATAATTTTAATTTATTGGGGAATACGTTTCGTGCAGGGGTTCTCTGTAGAAGGCGCTCCCCCTGCAGCTGGGGTTGGTGCACCCCAAGAGTGGTGCATTTTACGTGTTCCTGCGTCGGAAGAATAAACGACGTACGACGGGAGGTGGCGCCACCACAAGACCTAATGAAGACACAAGCACTGGAAGTAGCCTTTAGCAGACCGGAGGCGCCCGGACCTCAATCACTGAAGGGAATTAACTGACTTTGCCGCCCACCAGTTAATGAGAGATGTGTTATCCTCCTTAATGCCTCTTCTCAGCTGATTGGTGTCAGACCCTGTCAGCCGGAGACGCTGAGAGGATTACGTTGGTGCTTATTGGAGCTCTCATGAGCATGGAAAACGAGGAGCTTTACAGAGCAAGCTATTTGTTCAGAGGACAAAATGGCGCCCACCCAGCCAAGGTTGTAGATGTGTCCTTACACCGTCGGCTCCATGCCCAGTATTACATGTTGTACTTAAGGGTTTATTTATTGACGTCCTCTTACGTAACGTGATCCAGACCTCTGAGGTCATCACATAGATATCAGCCAGGCTCCATCCATCCTCCACTTTAGAGAAGAGCTCGGGTTCATGCTTGCCGTAACAAGGTGTCATTTCCGGATCGTCATGTTATCTCAAGAAATGTCCGGCCTTCTCCCTGGTTGATCACCACACCAGGACCTCCTACCACCTCCTGCAGTGTGTACCCCACACAATCTCTCACTGCTGTGCCCCTTGTTTTAATGTACCCGCACCCCTTCTGCACACTACCCGTTCGTTTAGCGTGTAGCTAGGTTTATACGGTCTAAAATCTATATAAAAGCACACACTGAGCAGCCACCCAAAGGGCACAGGTGAACTGGTTAGTACAACGGTGCATGCTTGCTAGAACAGACTGGATAATACAGACTGAAATAGCGCTCAGCAGACCAATGGTGACTTCAGAACAGCACCACTCTCCATATTGTCACCTGCGGACGGGCATTGCTCTACAGGGCACGCAAGTTGGATACTTGCACCACACTAGTGACTGAGAGCAGGTTGGCGCTGTACTTCGGATGAGGGGGGCATTTGATGTTAGTGCAAACAGACCTCCCGCTGAGGCCTCCAAGAAAGGACCGCTCATGTCTCACAACAAACCGGGTGTAAGATCTCTGTGCCGGACACTAGCCCTTCTTGTATCCTACATGTCATTAAATATAAATCTCAAATTTGTAGTTCTCCGGTTGTGTTTTTCAGTTCTGTTTCCATCCACACGTGGTTGCTGTGAGGCTGCAGAAGTTGCTTCTGCAGAGTTTTGGGTCCTAGTGACGTAGGCTGCCAGAGCCTTGAGTCCTTTTCACTCCCTAGATCTACAGATGTGCTTGCACCAGTTCATGTGCTTGTTTCTGTCCATCACAGCTGAGCTCCAACAAGCCGTGAACCCCCCGGCTTCTTCACTGGTGCCCGCCGTGTCTTAAATTCTACATGGGATGTATAGACACTGTAGGATGTGATGGAAGTCTCTGTGAAGGACCACCGTAGAGGGACACCCAGCGCTGGGTGACTCGGTGCATGAGTCCAGCTCCATCAGGTACAGCACTGATGGAGAAGGGAGTACCTTGGAAAGAGGATTCCACAATAGGCCTCCAGAAGACCCTGAGGGTGAGGGCGCAGTGGGTAGGGTTCCTCGGTGTTGGCCGGTGGAGGAGCTGGTATGTGGGCTTTGAGTGCGGGGACTACCACAGACCAAAGACATGTAGTACAACCTAAGACGCGACAAAAGTGGATTAACAAGTGTGTGCATGGAGCTCAACCAAGGACCCTCAAAAGGTTTGTTGTGTGCGCAGCCCATGGTTGGGTTTGTTGTGTGCGCTGCCTGTAGCTTGGTTGGCTCCTTGCGCCACCCATGGCTGGGTTTGTTGTGTGCGCTGCCCATGGCTGGGTTTGCTGTGTGCGCCGCCCACGCCTGAGTTTGTTGTGTGCGCTGCCTGTAGCTTGGGTTGCTTCTTGCACTGCCCATGGCTGAGTTTGTTGTGTGCGCTGCCCATGGCTAGGTTTATTGTGTGCACTGCCTGTAGCTAGATTTGCTTCTTGCGCTGCCCATGTCTGGGTTTGTTGTGTGCGCTGCCCATGGCTAGGTTTGTTGTGTGCACTGCCTGCAGCTAGGTTTGCTACGTACAGTGCCTACGGCTGGGTTTGTTGTGTGCGCTGCCCATGGTGGGTTTGCTCCATGCCTATGGCTGAGTCTGGTGTGTGCACTGGCCTTAGCTGACTGGTTTGTGCACTGCCCATGGCTGAGTCTGGTGTGTGAAGTGCCCATGGCTGAGTCTGGTGTGTGAAGTGCCCATGGCTGAGTCTGGTGTGTGCAGTGCCCATGGCTGAGTCTGGTGTGTGCAGTGCCCATGGCTAGGTTTTTACTGCGCGCTGCCTGTAGCTAGGTTTGTTGCATGCGCTGCACATGGTGGGTTTGCTGTGTGACTGTGGTTGGATTTGCTGTGTGCCTATGACTGAGTCTGGTGTGTGCACTGCCCCTGGCTGAGTCTGGTGTGTGCACTGCCCCTGGCTGAGTCTGGTGTGTGCACTGCCCCTGGCTGAGTCTGGTGTGTGCACTGCCCCTGGCTGAGCCTGGTGTGTGCACTGCCCCTGGCTGAGCTGGTGTGTGCACTGCCCCTGGCTGAGCCTGGTGTGTGCACTGCCCCTGGCTGAGCCTGGTGTGTGCACTGCCCCTGGCTGAGCCTGGTGTGTGCACTGCCCCTGGCGGAGCCTGGTGTGTGCACTGCCCCTGGCTGAGCCTGGTGTGTGCACTGCCCCTGGCTGAGCCTGGTGTGTGCACTGTCCATATGGGTTTGCTGTGTGCTCTGCCCATGGTGAGTTTGTTGTGTGCACTGCCACGGCTGAGTCTGGTGTGTGCACTGCCACGGCTGAGTCTGGTGTGTGCACTGCCACGGCTGAGTCTGGTGTGTGCACTGCCACGGCTGAGTCTGGTGTGTGCACTGCTCATGGCTGAATCTGGTATGTGCACTGCTCATGGCTGAATCTGGTGTGTGCACTGCCCATGTGGGTTTGCTGTGTGCACTGCCATGGCTGGGTCTGGTGTGTGCACTGCTCATGACTGAATCTGGTGTGTGCACTGCCCATGGTGGGTTTGTGTGCGCTGCCCATGGCTGGGCTTGGTGTGTGCGGTGCCCGTGCCTGGATTTGCTGTGGGTGCCTCCCCTGGTGGGTTTGCTGCCCATAGCTGGGTTTGCTGTGTCCCTATGGCTGAGTCTGGTGTGTGCACTGCCCTTAGCTGACTGGTGTGTGCAGTGCCCATGGCTAGATTTGTAGTGCGCGCTGCCTGTAGCTAGGTTTGTTGCATGCGCTTCCCATGGCTGAGTCTGGTGTGTGCACTGCTCATGGCTGAGCCTAGTGTGTGCAGTGCCCATGGCGGAGTCTGTTGTGTGCGTTGCTCATGGCTGAGTCTGGTCTGTGCACTGCCCATGGCTGAGACTGGTCTGTGCACTGCCCATGGCTGAGACTGGTCTGTGCACTGCCCATGGCCGAGTCTGGTCTCTGCACTACCCATGGCTGAGTCTGGTGTGTGCATTGCTCATGGCTGAGTCTGGTGTGTTCACTGCCATGGCTGAGTCTGGTGTGTGCAGTGCCCATGGCTAGGTTTGTAGTGCGCGCTGCCTGTAGCTAGGTTTGTTGCATGCGCTGCCCATGGTGGGTTTGCTGTGTGCCTATAACTGGCTCTGGTGTGTGGACTGCCATGGCTGAGTCTGGTGTGTGCACAGCCCTTAGCTGACTGGTGTGTGCACTGCTCATGGCTGAGTCTGGTATGTGCACTGCCCGTGGCTGAGTCTGGTATGTGCACTGCCCGTGGCTGAGTCTGGTGTGTGCACTGCCCGTGGCTGAGTCTGGTGTGTGCACTGCCCGTGGCTGAGTCTGGTGTGTGCACTGCCCGTGGCTGAGTCTGGTGTGTGCACTGCCCGTGGCTGAGTCTGGTGTGTGCACTGCCCCTGGCTGAGCCTGGTGTGTGCACTGCCCGTGGCTGAGTCTGGTGTGTGCATTGCCCATGGTGGGTTTGCTGTGTGCGCTGCCCATGGTGGGTTTGCTGTGTGCGCTGCTCGTGGCTGGGTTTGCTGTGGGAGCTTCCCATGGCTGGGTTTGCTGTGTGCGCTGCCCATGGCTGGGTTTGCTGTGTGCGCTGCCCATGGCTGGGTTTGCAGTGTGCGCTGCCCATGGCTGGGTTTGCAGTGTGCGCTGCACATGGCTGTGTTTGCTCTGCTGCACCGGTCATCTCGCCTGCATTTCCCACGGTTTCTTGTCCTCTGCTCACCCCTGAATTAACTTTTACTCCGTTTTTAGGTCTCGCCTGGCGTTAGCAGCGCGCATGCGCTGCTCTCGCCATGCGAGGGCTTCTTGGAATCGATACGATTCCAGAAGCCGTGTCTGAGCTCCGCCCGCTTTTCTGACTGGGGTGCGTCGTTTGTCGTCAGTAATTATTCCTAATAGACTTTGTTGATTGTGCCGCAGGGTTTTTAGCCCCTCCTGGTTGCCACCCTGTCCGTTTTATGCCACACCCAGCGGGATTGGATCTTTTACTGGTGGCGGGAGACGGTGGGTTTAATATTCACTTCACTTTTTTTTTTTTTTTTTTTTTAACTATTGCATGCCTTTTGTTTGCGTGTGGAATGCATTTAACTAGTGGCTTTAACTTAATGGTTTTTTGGGGAGATATCGGTTATGTTATTAACGTGTGGTTTCTTGCGTGTGGTATGTATTTTGTTTATTTTACGCTCTTTTGCGTTTGTGATGTTTTGTTCAGTCTACGCTACCTTGTTACTATACAGGCGCTGTTAATTGAATTCGTCGAGTTTTATGGCGCGCGCAAGGTTTCCTTCAGATCGCCCCTGGGCCGGATGCCTTTCTATTGTGCATTGTGTGCGCACGCATGCTGCTTCTTGAAGAGCTTGTGCGTGTTTAGGGAAGCAGAGTACTCTGCAGCTGTGTTTCACATTTCCATTGCGATTTGCTGCCTCGGCCGCGCTTGTTTTAATGTACAGATAATGCTTGGAATCTTAAATGGATTCCAAAACTTTGCCACCATGGTCAATTGTGTGTTCGAAAATGGCAGTATGGTTGGCACTACGATAATTTATTAAATAGTTCCTAAGGCCATTTCTAATTATAGTAAATAACATGTTGTTGCTATTTTCGTTTTTAAAGGCACTCACAGTATCGACTTGCAAAGGATAAACGGCTACGTTACAGTAGTTCTTTTTCGTGCAATCTTTTCACTACAGGTGACACAAGTCTCCCTCAGCTAGACCCGTGTTTGTTGACTAACAATATCCCTCATTTTAACAGGAAGTCTCGCTGGCGCTAAATCGACCAATGCCGAACTTTCTCTCAATGCCAGAATCTTCCCCAAACCTCATTGAATTGCCTTTTTTTTTTTTTTTAATTATTGCATGCCTTTCGTTTGCGTGTGGAATGCATTTAACTAGTGGCTTTAACTTAATGGTTTTTTGGGGAGATATCGGTTATGTTATTAACGTGTGGTTTCTTGCGTGTGGTATGTATTTTGTTTATTTTACGCTCTTTTGCGTGTGTGATATTTTGTTCAGTCTACGCTACTTTGTTACTATACAGGCGCTGTTAATTGAATTCGTCGAGTTTTATGGCGCGCGCACGCTTTCCTGTTGTGAAGTGGCGGGCCCTTTGCAAAGGTTGACTGGTCACCTTTCTCACTGCTGCGCTTGTATGTTCCACTGGTACTAATAAGGAAAAATCTTTGCTGAGACTGTTAGCATGTGTAAAAATGTCAAAATAATAAAGTATCAAACTTTACAGCACCACTAATACCAGTGTAGGGTGTTGGAGCACTTTACATCACACATATTACACAGAGACAATCAATCATACGTGTGTAAATCACTGTATAGGAAATGTTACATAAGACAAAGGACTACAAGGTGTAGGAGTCACATGACAACCATACTAGTAGGCAGCATAGTTTAATAGTGATTGGTCTGGAGAAACACAAACTCAGAATTTAAAACGTAATACCATGCTTTAAGTTAAAGCCATTTGCTTTGCTATACAATACCATTAGCAAAGCAAATGGCTTTAACTTAACCAAAGGCGAGACCTATTGCATTTTCAATGCTTGTTTTAAAATGTGCTTTTTCTTTGCAGCATTTCCGCCTCCCAGCTCTCGCAGGCCCAACACAACCCTGCCTCACACTGAGGTTATCTCCACATGTCTGTTCAGGCACCTTCTGCCCTATTGTGTCTACATCACAGCCACAGGTACCCGCAGACGTGCACTCTCCCTACAATGTGCAGCTGTTTCACGTGCACCCCCCACACAGGGTAGTGCTTCGACGCGCACCCTCCGAGCTTTGTAACACTCACTTGCAGCCTCTGACTCTGTACACCTCCAGAGCCAGACACCTACTCCCTATGTATACCTCTCCTCCTTCAAAGAGGGGCCCGCCCCGGCCACACGCTCTCTCAGCGTAGTGTAACTCCCCTGGTTGTCTAGCTCCTCTTTACTCTTCTTAGCGCTATATCGTATGCTACGGGAGCGGGCGCAGTGCTGTATATTGAACAAGAGAGGGCGCCTCATTTCCTCACAGCTGTGAGCGGCAGCAATCTGAGTTTGTCAAGCATGTGAGGGGGGACACTGACCACTAAAAAATACATTAATTCGGTTTTAAATACAAGCCTGCAGCTGTACCACAACTACAACATGTCAACAACATCGGTAGTCGTAGGCGCACCATTGACACGTACTGTAATGTACACACCACGCACAATCCGTCACGTTCAGTGTTCCGAATGAAAGGCAGCTACCTTTGAATAAATAAACAGTGATAGTGTCTCCGAAGTCAGCGCTAGGTGTCACAGTAAGGACTCTAGAACCTTCCTTTCAGAAACAGCTGCTAAGCTCGGAGCTGCATTAAAGTTTTGCAAGGTTTGGTTCCCCCCAACCCAGGGCTCTGACCTTCATTAGGTACGCCTTCTGTGTTGTGCACCGTTCCCATTGTGCCCTTCACACTTTGTAGCACACAGTGTAGATGGGGGGGTATGTGACTATAAGCCCCTCCCGTCAATCTCTCCTGATGCCCCTCCCACTGTTAGACTCATCTCATGCCCCCCCAACACTTGACTAATATCATGCCCCCCAACACTTGACTAATATCATGCCCCCCCAACACTTGACTAATAACTTGTATATTAACCAGGCCTGGGGGGTGAACTCCGCTCCGTTCGTGGAGTTTGCAGAGTTTTACGCGCTCCGCGGAGCACACGGAGTTCGTGGAGCTGACTTTTTTTCCTTACTCGCGCTCGCCAACGTTAAGTTGGCGAGCGTGAGCGTGGAAAATCCAACGCTAGACCATCTCCCAGCGAGATTTCTTAACGCGGGCAGTCGCGATGGTCGCGACCGCTTGCGTTGAGAAACCATCCGTTCGCGTTGAGGAAGCAGCTACTCAAGCGGCAGAAAGAAGCATCGCCCTCTGCGCTGTGCATGGTGCAGTTCGCTCTGATTTTCCGGCGTAGGACCTAACGCACTCGCCACAGTTGGTCACTTATGCGGAACTCCGCGAAATCCACCCAAGCCTAATATGGACTCAGTCTGGTGTCCCCTCCCCACTGATTTAAATGAAAATATAGAAGTGTAGGTACTCACTTCTTAGAGTACCTGTTTTTTCTGAGAAGTGCTGGTACTCTCCCATTACATGTAGTGCAAGAGTGCTGAGAAGTGCAGGTACTCTCCCTTTCAAATTAAAGAAGTGCAGGTACTCGGTCCTGGACAGTACCTGCCCATTTAAAGCTCTGCCCCTCCCAACACTTTAAATACCAATAACTTGTTTTGAATATAGCGCTTCAATACTGCACTTCTGATTTTAAAGTCTGCTGTTAGCCAAGATCTCCTGCTGTTGATGACATTTTATAATTTACTTACCTATGGAGAATTTTAGCCATCTCTCTTCTTCCATTGGTCTGTTGTGCCATTCACATTTTATTTCTGCGCACTACAGTATACAGCATGGGGCAGTAGATCAGCTGACTTCAGACATTGGCCTAAATCTCTGAGTGGCGGCAGTTTGCTCTTGCATACGCAAACAAACAGTAGTCCACTTGTACAGTTTTACAAAAATCATTGACGACAATGGGCAATGTCAAAGGATGACAACCAGACCTTTTGGCTGTGCCAATGCTTGTTGTAAACGGTGTAAATTACAGGTGCTGCTATTTTCCAAATTGATGGTATTCAAATCACTGACTATGGATTGGTGGATGGTTGAGTTGGTCTTGCTGCAATTCAAACTTGTGGCCTGTAGACTGGACTGGTGTCAACCGTAAGCATTACCTCACTGACCCATCTCACCCTTTGGCATTCTGAGCACACTACAACCATTCCTGCAGCATCACTGCTCCACTGTAGCCCTACTCCATTCCGGGGAGTCCCGTCGCAGTGCTGTGGGAACTGACAGTTCGTATGGATAGCTAAGGTTTTGATAGTTAATTAAAATTAAGGCTCCTAGTTTTCCGTTTAAACTGATTTTTACACATAAATGCAGACGGAAAACAGAAAAATACTGACAAACCAGATTTCGACAAAGTGCTTCAGCCCAAGGTTGCCTAATCTGGTGCACAGATGAATGCAGCTGCACTCAGCGTGTGCCGCGTCTCCTAGTCTGAGAGTGCTTCACTTCATTCAGGTGAGCTCGGGCAGTGTTTCACCCCAGGGTTGCCTAATCTGATGCAAAGAGAAATGCTGCTGCCATCTGCACACGAAAGGCGCCCTACTAAGAGGGCAGACTCTTAGTAGCGCATTTGACACTCTCCTTTTGCAGGTCATCAGGGCCGGACTGGCCATAGCGGGCACTGGGCGTTTCCCCGGTAGGCCGCTATGGTGGGGGCTGGTTTTGGGCCCCTGGGGGGCCGTTTTTGTTACCGAGCGTCGGCAATATCGGCCCCCTGTAACAAAATCGGCCGAAACCGGCCCTGGCAAACTGCTCGGCTGCACTCCCCCTCACCCCAGGGGGGGTCGGCTGAGCAGTTTGCCAGGGCCGGTTTCGGTGCCCAGTCCGGCCCTGCAGGTCATTCATCACGACCCCCTGGGGGGGAGCCTGGGGTAGTCATCCCCATCCGGCATGCTCTCCCCGTGTCACTTCTGGATGTGTGCTGGGTCTCGTGGTCTGAGTGTGCTTCGCTTTATTCAGGTCAGCTGGGCAGTGTTGGAGCCTGTTGCTCCTGCCTCCGGGTGCCTTCCCCTCTTGAATGTGCATTACTTTACCTTGGTCGGCGCTTTCAGCAGCCCCTTGTCTTTAGGTTCGCTCCAGAGGGGAAGCGGGAGGGCGAGCAGTGCATTGCTTTATTGTGTACGCAATTTAGCAGTTCTTTTGTTGCGGGGTGAAACACTTTTGGCCAGTTAATCAATTTAAATACTTTCATTGAGTAATCTAGGATGCTGCATCGGAAAATCATCATGTGATTCTGGGCATTTCACTTAATTTCCACATGTCTGTAATCAGCATATGAACAAGTAAATTTAACTGGTGCTCGGGTAAAGCACTCCAAGACATCCGGGCCCAGTTCCATTGTACTTTGTGTTTGCTTCGGGGGAAGAATGTTTCCGATGTTGAAACAAAGCATTTCACACCCTCCTCCCCTCAAAAATATGAACACTCACCTTGCGTTTTAGCAAGGTATAAATAGTGTATGCTGGAAAATTATTATCTTCTCCCTTTAAAACAAAATAGAAGAAAAATCCGCCAAAGGAATTCCTATGTAGGTCTAAATAATCCCAGAGAAGTTATTCTGCAATGAGAAAAAAGAATGGGTTGCTCCCTCAAAGACTCAGCTTGACTTTTGACCTCTGTCTTTGAATGCACAGCAAATGTGACAAGATAAGAACAGGATTTAAAGGCCTGCTTACAAAAAGCTAGTTCTATCCTCCCCTCTGGTCCCTAGGGTGTACAGCCCTACAGTAAAGGTTTCCTAATGCAAGTTACTCAAGGTCTGCTCAGGCCTATGTTCTATTTAAATTATTTTTGCTAAGTTTTCAGATGAATATATTGTGTTTACTTAATTTGAGGTATATATAAATATATCTAAACCTATAACAACTGAGTACAAGTGTGCTGTCTATTTAAATGCATGTGAAAAAATACTAGCTACAGCGTCTTCTTTTGTTTGCGATAAAAATAAATGTGGATAAATACAGATAAAATGACCAAAAAATAAATATGGATAGATAAAAAAGAAATGTTAAAAAATAAATACCATTAAACCAAGAGCCCTAGTTAAAATGCCACTAAAAAGGACCCATCACCACAGTGGTGTAGCAAGAGGGGGGTGGGGGCGGGGGGTCTGCCCCGGGCGGCACGCGCTTTGGGTGCGGCAGCCTCTCCCCGCTCTTACCTGGCGTTTCGGGGAGGCCCCTGCTCTTCAATGCGGACATTGTGGGGCGGCAATCGCCAGCACCACCCCCGCTCTTCAATGCGTCCGCTGCAGGGCGGCAAACAAAGGGACCGTCACGGTCGCCCAAAGGTCTATCTACGCCACTGCATCACCAGTCCTGCCTGTGTGTGCTTTGAGCAGCTTTCGGGATATTGTGGGCAACCTCACACAGGCATTGAAAACCCCAGAGGTCTCTAGTTCTCCTGCTTTCGGCTATCCTCTCTTCCCGCATCTCTTCTGGTCCTAGCCCATAAAGTTTTACGTGCACCCCAAGCAAGTTTATGTTCGACAAGTTAGTGGGGAAAGCAAAAGGGTTGAATGTGAAGTAGTGGTGGCTGCTTCTCTAGCAGGTACATAGCAATGAACAATGGTTCCATTTACAAGGATAACATTTAGAATTTCAGTGTATGCTTAAAAATGCATTTTCAGCTTGTCATGGATTTTCTTTACAATGATCGTAAAATTAGTATATGAACTAATTCATGTAAGAAGAGGACAAAGAACCCCAAAAATTGATTGAATCAATATATTCATCTAGTACAATTTTCACACAGGCAGAAAAGTGATTGGTGTAAACAACACAGTGCTCAGTGCAGATAGTGTAAACACCACATAGGTTGTCAAGAACATGTTTAAGGCAATAGCAAAGAACTCCAGCATCTATAACATGTAGCACTACAGTTATTAGGTAGGGGTGTAACAACAATGTTTTATGGCACTGTCGGGTGTACCATATGATCCTAAAGGGCTTCTTAAGCCAATTATAGCAAGTTGAATGTTTCGACTCTGGCGTGTTACAACAAGGGCCATCATCAGGACTGAGTGTAAACAACAAAATATATATATATATGTAGGTTTGTATTGGAAAAATTGGCTACAAGCAATTTTGAGTTGCTCGGGGACAAGCATGAGGCACTGGGTAGGATGTCCAATTGATGGATCATCTGTGACTTGCTAAAAATAAAAAATAAATGTCGAGTGGGCCAAGCAACAGCATTGAACTGTGACTGTTCGTTATCCGCTGCAGTGGGTAATATGTTCATCTCAGAATGCTTCTCAAAATTTGGCTACTAGCCAGTTTACAATTGATTTTCTTTTGAAAAACTACTTTAATGAAGTAGCACTCTGGAAGGGTTTGACTGTGGGAAGCCATCGTTTGTGGTTCGCTCTTTCTTCTACCCTACCTCCCTCTGTTCTTTTGCTCACATGATTTTTAACACTTGCTTTTACTTTTTCTCCCTCCCTACCTTACTCCGTTGTTTTCCTCTTCCCCACTCTCTATGTAATTCGTTGCATTTTTATCCTGTTTTCACTTTGTTCCTCTCACCCCCTTGTATTCTCTTCCGCTCTTCCGAGTTTCTTCTTTTATCATACCTTTTTTCTTTCTGTTTTATTCTCTCTTTGAGATTTGTTTTGACTCTGTTTCTTTCAGTCTCTCGTCCTCTCCTTTCTTATTTAAATTGGCCTCTTTTCTGTTCGGACGAATTTTCTAGCCGAACCCTGCCCAGATAATTTCAGTTCACTTTTTTTTAAAGTAACTGCTGGCACTTTAGTCATCGCTATAAAAACTGCTGACATTTTTGAAAGTCCACCACCCTTGCAGAAATCCTGTTTTGAAATGAACGTTTTCTAAGTCTGTGGTGCAGTACGCTTTTCCTCTTGTGCGGTGCTGTGCTCCAGGCTGCCAGGGGCCACTCGTATCTGTCTCTCTTCCACCACTTGAGTAAATTTTAATTGTATTCCTTTAAACTGGAGGAACAAGCTGTCCAATCATTAAGAGTTAAAAAAGGAAGGATTAGTATAAACAATTAATATCCAGGGCATGTGGGGTCTGAAAGGGCTGCACTGCTTTGCAGGTGAGAATGTCTGCCGGGTCCAGAAATGGGCGCCTGTGTACATTGCAGCTGGTAGCCAACACCTGCAGGCGAGGTGGCCTCGTCAGCCAGGAATGTGCTGAGCAAGCTTGCCAGCCAGTCCCGGAGCTGGCATGAACGCCGCACAGGTGGGGCAGGCGGAAGGCGGCTTCGCTTTATTTAGGCCTATAAATTAAATTTCCTAGGGCATGGCTCGTTCAAGGAACAATACGTCTGACCTGCTTTTTTCGTGCCCTGCATGTGGGTTAACCCTATTTTGGTATTAAAATGTTCCAGTTCTTTCCTGTTTGATGTTAACTCAATTCTGAAGTAACCCATAAGATGCCTGTGCGACTTCCTGTAAGATACCGGAAGCAGTCTGGTTATGATGTAGTCTTGTGCTGTATTGATGTTGGCCAACACTCTGCCCTCTAGTGGTAGAGCCCCCGAATCAAGTGAAAGCTGCTCATCAAAGGTTCCACCACGCATGCTCGCAGGTTTCATCTTGACAGGACCAGCTCATCTGTTGTGTGAAAAAGGGCACTATAATGGTACATAGCTGTGAGAACGATTAAACCAGGCCACGCATTAAAAATGAATGCAAACATCATTAGACAGTGCATACCTAACAACTAAACACCACCCACAAACCAGCCAGCGAACACCTTAAACACAACTCATTACATGTCTCCGCAACCTGTGACGTTGTGTCCGTGTGACCTTCCTGACGTCACCTTTCCATTATTTACCCTTATACCTTTACTCCAGCCTATTTCCCGATCATCTTCTCCTGGGCTCAGAGCTCATCTGCCTACCCCGCCCAGTGGTTCTTGAAGCCAACCCTTCTGTGATCTCTCAGAGTTGTCCCACACCTGGATTTGCTAAAACATAAGCAAACCTGTTCCACCCACAGCAACTAATGCCATAACAACTCCTTCTCAAAACACAGGCCTGCCCATCAAAAAAACACCATTAAATAGTCTCTTTTCAAAGGACAGATGCACTCCGAGGAGCAAACCCTTACAAAAATACAATTCCAGCTTCTCTGTGGGGCTGGTGGTAGGAATAAAAACCCATTGCTGCTCTATTTGAGGTGCAAGTGAGGAGGCCAACGGCTGACCTCCATGCGCATCACCCCTTAACCTCTAGCTATCCCTACTCATGCCTGTCTACCGCCGTTGGCCAGCACCACCATCCTAAAGCCCTGTGACGGGACCTCCATGGTTCACCTGGTACCCATTGACCTGTCACTCTGCGCTCGGATAATGGCTGTCCTCTGAATTCAGCCTCCTCTCGCACCTTCCTTTGATGACCATGCAGAATGGTGGACCCATTTATTGAGTGTTGGCAAGCTAGCGAGAAAGCTTTTGTTTGGCCCATGCGCTACTTCTGATCCTCCAAGTAAAAATTATTTTACTTGCTCGCTTTTTACAAGTTATGCACTTGCCTGTTGCATGCCTTGCCAGTTTAGCATCAAATGATGCACAACTTGCACTGAACACCTCCCTCGCTGATCCTGGTGGAGTGCGTATATATATGGAAGTGATCCGTGTAACGTGAATCTAGCTGCAAAGAACAAAATGCTGTACAGGAGAGAGGTATACAACATAAGCAGGCTGGGGGCGAGGGGTAACTGTGGAAACTAGGGGTAAAGAAGGGGTTACATTTGTAGAGGATGATGGAGGGAGAAGGGAGTACAGGAAAATGGTGGTTGGGTCCTGTTGGTCGGGAGAGGGCTTAGTGGGTGAGCTGGCAGAGTGGTGGTGATGAGGCATGGGAGACCATGGAAAATAAGCTACACATAAGAGAGGTCAATGGTTTGTAGGTTTGTATTTTCAGGTGTTGCTTGAAGGTGTGATTCTTCAGCTATTTCACGAGATGCAGAAGGAATCTGACTCGGGGGTGTTTATTTATTGTGATTTGTTAAGTGTTAACATACACCCCTAATGGAGCATCCCGCACTATACCATAATCAAGAAGTAGCTACATAGACTATTTGCCCAAATCGACATCTTAAACACTTGGATAAAAACTGGTTTTAACATCTTCTGATGTACAAAGGGAGAGTGTTCCAACGTATAGCAGCTGTTACAGAGAGTCCTACCTCCTGTTGTTTTGCAGTTGGAATTTAGGCACCGCCTACAATATTTGGTTTGTTGATCCCAGTAGTCTGGGAGGACAGCACCATTTGACTGTGATATGCAACGGAGTCCGAAGAGGAGTGTACGCCGCTTTGTGGACGAGGTGCTTTGCTTTGTAAAAAAATAATAATAATACATTTGCTCTTCACAGTAAGCCAATGGAGAGATGCTACTGTCGAAAGATGGTCTCTAGAATTAAGACCCAGAGCTCTCAACTAATTGTAGTCTACGTAGCTGATGAAGAAGAAAGCCTAGATAAATCGAGTTACAGTGGTCCCGCCTCGATGATACAAACCCGTTCAGAATCTGTAATCTCTGAGATGCAGAGAACAAGTATATGATGTGTTTCAGAAAGCAAAGCTGGAAAAACTATAATTTTACCACTGCTGTGATTTGGTCAGTGAGAGTTAGCTTACTATCCATTTTTACACCCAAGATTTTCACCTGCCCATTTTTACGCCCAAGATTTTCACCGTAGGTACTGGAGGGAGCACTGGCCTAAACTCCTCCGGCCAGAAGTGCAAATCCGAGAATGGTGAAGGGATAATGGGACACAGTTTATCCATTTGCCTCCATTTTATTTCAAATGATTCGCCCCCATCCAACCGAATATTTTTTCTTAAACAACTCAGTAGTTGGATAGCAGTGATCTGTTCATTACCAGAAATCTGCACTGTAATCTGAATATAGTCTGCATATAAATATTCCAGGGAGTTTCTTGATTGCTGAAAAAACTGCTACTGAAGCATTTGGACCATTAGAAGATTTCTTAGCATAGTAGCTCTTCTTGGCTTTCCTTATTTCTCTTAGCCTGATTTGTTTCTGGCTGGATTGATTTGACTACTGGCTGGATTGATTTGACTTCTTCTGTTGATGTATCATGGATTGAATAAATTTTGGAATTTGATAATTCAACTAAAAGACTCCCAAGAGACCATTTATGATTGGATGATAAAGAGCGTATGGATCGAGAGTATACCTTTGTGAACTATTGTATTAATTAAGGATTGATAATTACACGCTCCTTTTTTCTTACGTTGGAACTTTGTTTGGACGTGGCGCAGTGGGACCACTTTAAGTTGAGCGTGATTGGAACATTATAGAATTTCCTTGATCGCACACCAGTGCGCCCGTAGTTTAGCCCTCACTGCCAACTAGTTGTGTTTTTGATTTGTTTCTAACAATGTTTTCCTGGCCATCTCCTCATAACTGTGGTGCCAGAAATGTTCAGCTGCACTTAATGAGGATTAGAGAGTCACTAGTTTTGATGAGATCCAGCCATTGGCTGCTCGGCATTTCTTCTTAGACCTTGTGAGCGGAGCCAGTTTATCAGCAGCAAAGGTAACCTCTTCATAATATTGAGCTAATAAAAGTTCACGACTTCTTCAAAACGTTGAGGGATTTCGTTGACTAAGAGTGTATGAAAAGTTGTTCCACTCCCTGAAACTAATAGCTGCTAAAAATGTATATTGTCAGGCCTCGGGCCTCCACAGTCACAAATGAACGGAAGACCAGAATGATCTGACCATGGAACAGGATATGGGCAATAGACTTGGCATTGTGGAGAATTTGAATAAATGATGTCTAAAGAGTGACCTTTATTGTGGGTAGGAAGATGTAGATTAGGTCTGAAATCGTAAAGAGAGACAATAAGTCCACAAATTTCCTCGTTATTGTCTCTCCAGGACTATTGAAGTGGACATGTTATGGTATGGTGACTTGAAGAGCGCACGGCTGCCCCAGCGAAGGGGCGTCCCGGCGCTGAAAACAGAAAACTGCACAGCTTGTAGCAAACAAGACCGCTTATAACGGAGGGAAGAGGAATGTTTTCACATTTAAGACCAATGAGTTTTGCTGGACATAGTTTGTGTTAGTGCAGTAGCCAAGCGCTCTTGCGCATCGGTGCTGGCTGAAGGGTTTATAACTTAGTAGCAAACTCCAAGGTACGTTCCTAGGGGACTAACAACTTAACTGTTAATGCTTCTAGGTCTGCTTTACCTATAGAGTTTATTTTCTTTCATTTGAAAGACTTCATGAAAAATCCTTGCCCTCCACCAGGTCTCGACGACAAATGTTTTTCGACTAATACATATCTGGATCTGAAATGGGATGGAGTTCCACACCAAAGGTGCATATTAGGTGAGGTTTGGTGTCTCAGTTTTTAACCCTCACCGAGACGAAGTGGCTGTGTTAATTCAAAGGGTCTTGGGTCTGTCTTTCTGAACAATCATCTATGCAGAACATTCAGTGATAAAGGGCCAGTCCCAGGACGTGGATCAGAGAGGCGACTCTCCATAAAGCAGTTGCTGGTCTGTTCTGTGAACCCATCAGTCTTTGCATCCCCTGCCAGTCATTATTGTACCTATATTTAATCATTTTATTTTAACAACTTCTAGAGCGCACAAATACCCTTGGGTGTCTCGGCGCTATGGACTGTAAAGATTAGCAGAGGACCGGTTACCTATTGTTCAAAGAGCCTAGTTTTGACCTGTTTCCTAAATGATAACAATGTAGGACTGGTCTTAATTTGTATGGGAAGCGAGTTCCATAGTTTAGCTGTAGCCACTATAAATCTTCTATCTTCTATCATCTTTTACCAGAATTGACATTCATTAGGTGTTTTCCCAGTAAGTTTCAAGCTTCCAGGCTTGGTTTGTGGGTTCCCTTTTCCTTTCACAAATAGGTGTTATTCAGAGCTAGCTGTTTCGTGGGCTGAAGGTCGCTCCTATCTTATGGTCAGTAATCTTAGCTGTGTGCATACAACTATTGGGATTCTGACCATATACAACATTTTGAGGCTTTGTAGAGAAAACCATTCATCCTGTAAGAGCTGCTGCACCTCTTGTTGTTTCTTTGGGCAAATTACTCGGTTTTGATTTCAGGGGTGAGTGCTTCGAAACGGACATAAGGGCATGAATAAAATAGAATATTGTATCGTATCCATTAGCAGTGTATTTTCCACTGATTGGTCATGGTGGGCCCCGAAAGGTAAGGTGGCCAGGTGAATTCCTGTTGGCATGGTTTACATGCTCCTATACTGGGCTTTTCTTCTACAAATCATTGTTTCCAGGTGTGTTGGTTAAGTTGCGCAAATGAAGCGAACTTGAAGTATGAGAACCAGGATGCAGTAGAGTGTTAAACCAAAACCTGGAACTCCAGCCCAGCATCATTAGTGGCATGGGCTCACCTGGTGCACACAAAGGGTATTGAGAGTAACCCTTGCTGATCTAAACCCCTAGCATTTCAGCCCATCGTATGTTGCTCACTGTGCCACTCTAGACCGAGGCCCACCTTTTGCAAATCCGTGCTGACACTGACCCCCATGAGAACAGTCCACCCTGAACTCCCAGCTGAGAATCCCTGCAGAAGGGAACACAAGCAACCCCAGACCAGATTCGGCCTCATCTGATAAACTTATCAAAACAAGGCCTGTTAGCCCTATTGAGAATACCGAGGCTCGTGTATGTGCACAACTAGCGATGGGATGTGTGCACATGGGAGTGCCTCATCTGTGCAGGTGATGGGCACCGGCGCTCCTTTTTTGGGGCCAGGACTTAAATTTCGTCATCGGACTTTGACTCTGAGCAAGAGAGAGAAAAGTGAGTAAGACAGATGAACAGAAAGACAGGAGAACTGTGGCGAATGGAGCAAGCAGGGGTGAAGAATAGCTTCCAAGAGTGAGAGAAATAGACAGGAAATGTGCTGTGGTGGAAGATTGAGGCGTGAGGCAGAATCAACACAAGGCAACATTGGCATTCGTCATCCCCAGCAACTCTTACGAAAATCTGTGGTCCACAACACTTCTGTATTTATTGCTAAGTTAAGTACTGCATGTGGTTATCTGGAGACTTGCCATCCATCTATAATATCTGCACTTTTATCAGCATCTTTGGCTACATTTAGCCACGGGTTAGTATTGGTTTTTGCGATTATGGTCGGTAAAACTGAAAGTGCTATATTCTTCCCATTAGCCCTCATGTTTATGGCTTAATGTGTTTGAGGTTAGACTATAAATAACAGACATATTTATTTTATGGTTTAGGACGTTGCTTTTCTAAATATAGAGCTGGGGTGTTGAACTCAGCTCGTTAAACACAGCTGGAGGGGATTCTTAAGGCCCTGTTCTGGGACATAAACTTGGAGTTGAAAAGGAGCCAGTAACAGGGGATTTCTTAAAAAATAAAGTGTCTGTGTTGGTTTGCAGCTTTGACTCTGATATAAACAACTGGATTCGTGCTGTCATCGTTGCCTGGTGAGGACTGGCCCAAAGGGAGGGCAGGTGACTCAGGCTGAAGCCTCTACAGGGCTGGTCGGGCTGGGGCAGAATCTTGCATGTTAACTGATGCGTAATGTAAGGTGACTCTTCCCCAGCTCAGCCGACCTTTCAGAGAAGTCTACTCCATTGAAGGGGACCTGCGTGTAGGTTACTGGCTGAAAAGGGATGGGGTGCCCCGTGGTTACTAAGGTGAACTTTACCCTTATCTTAAGGCAGGGCAACTGGAATGAAGCGATTTGTTTTTTTTTCTTGTTTTTTTTTCCGGCTGCGTAGTTTTGCGCATATTTTCGGATTTGCCACCCATCCATCATCTACTGCATAGTCTGCAGATTTTAACATTAAAAATGTGTTTGTAGCTGCAACGGATCAAAAGTTACTAATAACTCGGCAATGCTTGTTGCTGTGCAGGGAAAGGCCCTTCGCAAATGTTGACTGCTCACCTTTCTGTTGCTTATTGCTTTGTTGGTGTGTTAAACTGCCACTAATGAGATGAAACCTTGTGAACAGTGTTAACTTGTGTAAAAATGATAAAATAAGTAATACTATCAAATATTGTGCTAGATTATGTTGCATGATTTGCATTTTCTTGCCACATAATTTAGTCAACCCTGCTGCATAATTGGGTCTTTCTTCCCTGTCGCATAATTCCAGTGGCCCTGCCTTAAGGGCTGGCCTGTTATTGTGTTGTTGGCTTAATATAAAGAACATTAGTACACAGTAAAGTTGGTAAATCACAAAACCACTTATAATAATGTCTCAGAAAGGCCATGTACATCAAAGGTGCCAAATCACCTGAGAACTTGAGTTGATGTCACCCGTCACCAACTGTATACAGGAGCAATACTACTAGTGGGCGGTGAGCTATATTGATCAGTCTTCGTGGGACAATAAGTCGAGGGCAGTGGTTTGCTCTATTTGGAGACTACCTGAGACCAAATTGCAGTTCACAGTGTATGCACAAACTTGCCCCTACACTGTGAATAGTGAATTAGTAAAAGGTGCACCGGCTGTTTGAAGCTGCTGTCCGCCTGTCCCTGCAGGTGGTGACCCGGTCTCACTTTGAACGGGAAAGGGTGATCCGTTTCTCCCGCTGATAGGTGCAATGAGTGACTGCACCCGTCTGCAGGGGGGTGCCTGTGGTTCCCTTGGATCCTCATGAATTCCTCTCAAGAAGCAATTGATGGGCATGCTGACTTTTTGACATATTTTGTGGTACACTATCAGGGCGCTTCCTGACAGTTTCTTTGCCCTGCGCCCCCATCTGACTCATGCTGCAGGCACAAAGGGTTTCTCATTTGCATGGGGTTATTTGCAAATAAGGAGACACCCGCTTGTGATCACGCTGGCACGATTCATGTTACCCTCGGGCCTGACCAAGCATCTGTGGTCCCTTCTGTAATACCATATTGCCCCAGGGAGGCAAATGTCCATCCCCGGGGCACTATGCATAATCCAACGTATGGACCGTAAGGGCTGTTCCCCTCCATGGCATGCCATACCCCGGAGATATCCAGGTGGAGCTTGTGGTTTCAAGTGAGTGTAAGCGATCTCCCCTCGCCATTGACTGTTGGTTGAGTAAGTGAGAGTGTTCAGGTTACCAAACTGGCCCATCCTCCGCATCGATGTATTAAAAACTGCTGAAGGAAGCAACTGAAACCCAACCTGAGTAGAAAATGCTTCGTAAAGCAGTACGCCTTTGCAATGCATTTTGATTAAACATTTAGGATGCAGGAGCTCCCGGTGGGACCTCGCCTGGATAACTTACCGACTGCCTCCTTTGCTGGCGAACGAGCCAAGAAAAGTCCGAACAAACACAAGAGAACCTAAAACTTTGCAGATGTCAGGCATCAGGCCATGCCTCCTGGTCTAAAGACGGGCCACCAGACTCGGAGACCTTTCCTAGTTACAGTGTGTAGGTAGTCATGAACTCCAGGCCTGGAGCGTAGTCGGACGCGTCTCGCTTCCACATATGTTGTCTTGGCTATACATCTGAACAATGTACTCTCAACTACAGGGATTGAGTTAGACCTCTAACAAGATGGCCTCTTTAAACAGATAGGACCAGTTACCATTCATATAATTAGTTTGTCTGGCATAGCAGTATGTGGTATCCTGCTCTCTTCTCTGTCTAGTCCTTTCTCTGTGTTCTGTACTCTGCTGCTCAGCCAGTGTAAGTGATGTCACAGAACAGTATCTCTCTAAATACTAGTGTTGCTGCAACTCTTACTCTGAGTTTTAGTGCGTCTTATGGGAGTTTGCTCATTTTATGCTGATGTCCGAAAGAGCGGTCTCTTCCCCTTGAGATGTCTTACGGTTCTTATCCCTACATCTCCTTTGATGAGATGCATACATTGTATTCAAGCGCAGTAATTTATATTTTGGATTCATTGTGTATCAGCTCTCGTCTAACAAATGGAAAAACCCTGACACCAAAGACCTTTGAAATTTAGCAGGATCATGATTTTACCAATTTTTTCTTTCTTTTCCTTTTTGGTAATCCCACAGCTTTTTCCCTATCAGGTCATCGAGGAATGCGACTGTGCATCGACTGCTTTAGCAGATTTTGGGATTAACTCTGTCTTGCTTGTACAATGAGTTTCGGAATTTAGCTACATGTAGAGTGTACCTTGACTCGCGACCTAAATAACCTGGTATGAGGGATGGTATTGTTTCTTTTACTGCTGTCAAGGAGTCCAGTGTGGTCCTTTCATGAACTGTTTTCTGTTTTCTTAGGGGCAGGTCAGGCTTCAAACTTCGTAGACGAAAGTGTTTCAATATTCATGTCCTTTTGATTTTCTCAAACATTTCTTTCCCAAGCCTCCTCCATCTAATGATCGGTCTTGCAACCCCTTCATGCTAGCTATTGCTCTTTTAGTTGGATTTTTGGGAGACAAAAGATGCCATAGTCTATTGATACAGTGTTGAATCGAAGCTTTTTCCAAGCAACTGCTTTTAGATGGGTATTTTCTTGCAACTAGTGTTGGTATTAATGTCAGGGTTCATGACACCAATGACACAGCTCACACTGCGATAAAGGGAAATTATGCAACAGAATCTGGCACACTGCGGTATTTCCTCAGGTTGAAATCTGCAAAGCAGCCACATGGACACACAGTGGAGAAGTTGGATCTTTTTACAGCCTATAAGAAATGCCAAGTCCTTCAGGGTGCATAACCACAATGTTTAAATGTTCCACTTTCATTGCTCTGATAGTGAGCTGTTTTTGTCAGCATGGGAACCATTTGGTGGTACTCATGCTGTAGAATTGTTACAAGACAGTGTTTACGAATTTCCGCCACTGTGACGTTCTTACTTTTTATTGTATACCTTTAATGCCTTCCAGGCCGCTCACTCCTCCACCCAGGATCCCTCTCTCAAGTTGAGGCTTTCTCATCAGTTTAATTAAATATGCTATTATATGATGTACTGGTCAGATGCCTGTCGAGTTTTGTCTTTTGTCTTGTTCATAGGTGGTGTCCTCCTCTAAGTGGCATTAGTTCTTGCCCAGATGTCCACCTATGACTTGCCTGAACTCAGGATGACCCTTCGTTCTGGGCCCTCGGTTTTGCCGAATACTCCTACCGGAACAGGAAATAACGATTAGGCCTTCCTGTTGTTTCCCTAGGGTTAAGAACGATTATTAGTGGAAGAAAAGTCCCACAAATATCTGTCCATCTGATGACATTTTTCGGGTACACCTAATTTCCATGAGCAGTTTCATCCCACATGTTGACTACTTTTCTTAGGACAAAACGTCTGTGGGAAATAAAACATTGAGTTGACCTGTCCGAGCATCAGAAAAGTTAGTTTTTATTTCTCAAATGCACAAGCCTATAGTAAATCGAGGCATAACATGTGCGAAGAGTGTTGTAAAGCAACTTGCGCTGCTGTAAGCAGGCCTAAGTGAAGACCGAAGTGTAGGAAAACTTAAGTGAGACGCTTAAAGAAAGTGATGTAGACAAGTTCTACAATCTTTTTTCAAACTCTCCAATGACAAGTGGCTTTTGAAGGAAAGTTTTTGTAAAGCATATCTGCTTTTTGGTTGCCATTTTCCAAAGGGTCGGCTGTCAACTGGTCGTGGTGAATGTCCTTGTGTTTAGATGCTATGTTGGTTTTTTGTGTAGCCCCCTGCATAGTTACCATCTGTATCCTATTTACACCTGGATACCCATGACAAAGTACGTTCTTCGCCCACTGGGGTAAAGAATGGCACTTCTTAATGCAATCGGCTCCTGGTCCTTTGGACTATAGCCTCTAGACAGCAGGTCGATCACATAAGGTAATATTGGCATGGTAATGTAAAACGAGGCATTAGTTATTCTGATCTTTAATGCCCATGCAATTTAAGGGTTTGCCACAGTTACTGCGAATGCTAAACGTGCTGGGATTACTACCCTTACAACTTACCCTTACCCTGCATGGTGTTTCAAGATCGGAATAACCAATTCCTCGTTTTACATTAACGGGACAATATTACCATATATCATCGATACATTTCCTCCTGAAGAACCTTTTTGAATTTCAAATTTGAATCACTTTTACCTATACCAAATGAATTACGCCTTGATAAATTCATATCAATGAAACACGTGTCGGCTGTTTCTTGTCTCATCATGACCATTCTTGACAGTTGGCCAAACACCATTGGGCTGTAAATTGTGAAACACTGTTCGAGCCGAGGTTCAAAAGGACTGTTCTAAAAAGAATATTGTTGTATATTGAAACATATTGTAACTTTGACTGCCCACTAACAATTGAAGTACAAACTAACAATTGGCGTTAAAGAAATTATATATTTTTGGGTGTGTAATAATAAAAGTAGGACCTCAGTGTCCACCTGCATTTTTCCATTCACTCATAGGCTTGTTAATTAAGTATTTGAGACTTTGTAGTTACTGTGTTGGTGTGCTCCAGACTTGATAGATATTGCTTTGGCATGGGTCCTCTTTCCCTTTAGCCAAATAGCATCCTCATGGTGGCAAGGTGCCTATCTGTTGTAGCACCCATGAATCACACCTTTTTTTACTTCTATAGTAAAAAGGATTTTTTGAACCCAATACAGTCTTTACTTTTGGGATGTGTGGTTGACTGATTCCACGATGGTCTACTTATGCCGTAAACCTGACTAGGCTTTCAGAGGAAAGTGTCTCTCAGAACAAAAAAGTGGAATGAACCGTTATTCACAACCTTTTCAGAATTATTGCAGCCACCCAGCAGACTCTTCCTGGCCTCCCAAACCTCCCTCGCATTGTTGCTGTGATTTGGTCTTTGTGTAGCGCCCAGCCTGTGTGGTCTTGCAGCGCTTTATCTTGACATTGTTTGCAGACAGGTGCGTACATGGGTGATGGGAAAAATATGTCTTTGCAGAGTGACCTTGATGGAAAGTGTTCCCCAGAAGGGATTTGAGCCATGTATCTGAAGGCTTCACATGTCTATGATTGTCTCAACCGTGTGAGGTGTAATGAACATAAATACACAAACCCGATGGTTGTTTCTGATGCTATGTGCGAACTAGGTCCTTCCATGAGGCGAGGGAGGGCATCCTTTTTGTTTGAATAAGGCGTTCCGAACCTTTTCCTGGTGTAGGGAAGGCGTCACCATTCCTAGGTTAGCAGTAGCTGCTGAGGTAGTGGTCCTCTGTCTCCTACATGTAGACCGGGGGAGTGCTGACACAGACACGCTAAGTATGCATCTACCAAGAAGTAAAAGCGATTCCTAAAGCCTGTTACTAAAGAAGGGAATGGAGGAGAAAACCGATCTAATGGGTAAAACAAATGTTTAATTGTCAAATTGTCCAATCAGGTTGTCCAAGAGCATTGGCCAAGAAGAGAGCCCCTGAAGACATGTGCTGTCCATCACTCATCTGCATGTGACAGTATCGTTACTCTTGGCCAGTACCAGCAGGAGCCCGGACCGCCACCTTATAGGTTGTAACCCAGTGGTTGAGTATAGGGGTGAGAAAGTCTGGTTTAGATAGTCCAGTGCAAGGTAAAGTTGACAGTTTCGTTTTCTGATGTGTAGTGTTAATGAATTGCCGAAGCCTAGATGACTGTAGGGAGGGTGGAGATTCTGGAACGGCGGTTCTCTCTTTACAGCTCTGTTTTGGGTCTGTGCTTCTTTGAGAGTCTGTGAACCCAGGCTTGCACTGGTCTAGCTTATAATCGGGCAGTTTTAGAAGGCTAGGCCATACGGCTGGTGTAGGCTGTTTCCTTGGGCTAGCTAACGAGGGTTCATTTGTGGCCCAAGAGATATGGTCTCTTCATGGTTACTCCATGGCTAATATACGAGCTGAAACAGACAACTAAAGCAGTTAAAGGGACTGGGCTGTACCTGTGTGCAAGCACACTGCTGGAATATCACAAACACACACTCTCACACACTCACACTCACACACACTCTCTCACACAAACACACTGTCACACACTCACACACACTCCTTTCTCTCTCTCTCCCTCTCTCTCACTCTCTCTATCTTTGTGCAGGGCAAGCTCATTCATGCGCTTTCAAATGCACCGCTCACCATTAATTTACCCATTGGTTCAACCTTTACAAAGGCACTTGAAAATCCTATCCAGTTTTGCATAATAACTGGCCAAATGTGCTCCAAGGCATTGCTTGACCCCAGGAGCTACCAAAACAATATACTGTGAAAACTCTCAAATCTCGATTTATGAATGAGTTCCCCTTCTCTCGTGGGTGTTCAGTCAGGCCTGTTTGCCCCAGTCTGACTCCCAGTGTACCCTAATTTTGTTTTTCTAATACAGGCGGCCTGCTGCATGTATGTATTCCAGTGATTGGACCACAGATCTTTAGAAGACAGCCGTCTGGCAACTGACAGCCATTGGGAGCGTGGACAGACAACCAGGTGTGGTCCTCAGGACGGACGTTGTGTGTGAAGAGAGAGGACACAAATGAAAGTTTGCTTTGGAAGCAGGCGTTTTAGGTTATTATTGGTTCATACATGTTTTGTCCTATAATACTTTCCCGTGTGGATGATGCTTTATACTTTCATTAACAATTTAGATTTTTGACTTTGTCTTTTGCGATTGAGTGAGTTTCTTACAGTAACCGAAAGGAGCGAGTCCTGTTTAAATGTACCCCTTCTGTCTCTCTCTCCTCCGAAGTCAAAGATGATGCATCTACCTAAAATCATTTTTGCATCAAAATATTTTTGTCGCCGGAAATCTTTAATTAGATGGCATGGTAAATTGCGAATTCCGTACTCATGCAACGCTCTCGACTTCCTATCTAGAGTTCTGAACAAATGCATTCTTTTTCCAATATTGTTTTCAGAAGCCCATGTACCCTGTCAGGATTATATCCTGTCAAATTTGATGCCGTTTAATAAACTAGTTTCCAGAAGGAGGAAACTGAATTTGTTTTGAGATGGTGTTCTAGGACCCTCTGACTCATTGGTCATAAAAAAAAAAAGATTACCAGAAGTAAACAGATTGCTGAAAACTGCACAACTCGAAGATTTCCCAAGGGACGATGTATTTTTAGCAACATATTCTGCTGGTTGACGCATATTTTTTATATCTGATATACTAAGGAACGACTGTCGGCACGCTTTTGATCCTCTGCACATCTAAATCTCTTCATACAGTGCTTAGAATGAAAAGTATTGATTTTCTTTGTAGTGGCAACTTTAAATACATGCCCTGGCTTAATTTTCTCCGGGGATGCTTGAAAGGAGTCCTTTTGGCTTCTCTCTTTGAGCGTTAATTAACATTTCCTGGCGCGTGGGAAAGTAGAACACGTGGGATGATGGACACCAGCGAAGTTTTGAGCGTGCACCGAGCACGGGTATTTAATCGGCAGTCTGTTCTCGCGTCAGCAGCCCGAAAAGGCTTCTAGACTGCAGGAAACCACAACGAGGGGCCGACTTCAGACCTTTCTCTCGGGTGCCCCCGAGCGCTCACACTGGCGGTAAACTGCACCACACATGATGGCGTAGGAGCGTGATGCGGCGGTCGTTTTGTCAGCCCTTTAAATACAAACCGAGGACTTTAAGTGGGATGAATTTTTTTGGGGGGGGGATCTCAAAGGGGTGTGGCCGATGTAATTAAGGGAGTGGTTCAAAGACACTTAAGGTGCAAATCGGTGCTTAACGTAGTGTGCCGCCCCACTGGTATTTTGCTCCTTCTGTCATTGCATCCAGATATATAAAAGTAACATTACACTTACAACAAGCCAGTACTATTGGCTTTGTCAATGGTTGTTAGTTGCCTAAGATAAATAAGTAACAACTATGTATATAATATTGAAAATGCTTCAGTTCTGAAATGGTGAGACTATGAAAGAACTATAATGAGTCTCTTTGAAGATGCATCACAGGCAGTGATGGGTGGTACTGCTGCAGAATTAAGATGTATTTTTTTCATCCTGAGGGTGAGGGCAAAAATGGAGAGCCAAATAGGACCCGTCTAAGCACCTGCATTTTAGAACTGCTGGTGCTCAGCACTGGCAGCACCTGGCCCACTTAAAGCCCTGTACAAACATCTAAATAACGATGATTCCCAGAGATGCGTCCGACTGTTCATGTGCCATCAGCCTCCCTCTTGATTTTTTTTTTTGTGTTGGGCTTTAGGCCTAAGGTGATAATATCTTTTTTTTTTAAATAGTACTATATACCATATTTCCGCCAATTTCTGCCAATTTCACGCGCTCTATTATTGCCTGCTTTAGTTATACTCTGTTTACCCGGCAGTGGCGGCTCCTCTGCAATGGTGGAGGAGCGTCGCCTCACTGCCTGGCTCAGAGCCAGCAAATGTAAAAATAAAACGATGCTCTTGCATCGTTTTATTTTACATTTGCCGGCTCTGAGCCAGCGGTGTTGGGAGGAGCGGGGCTGAGGCATGGGAGAGGGAGGAGGAGTGCCATGTGCACTCCACTCCCTAAGTGCGCATATGTGTTTTGGCCGGCCGTCTCAGGCTGACCAAAACACACATGCGCACTTAGGTTTTCTCCAGCCTGGCTGCATTGAGCAGCCGGCTGGAGAAACCCCACAGACTCCCTGGTCTGAGCACGACGTCTTTCCTGCCTGCTCAGACCAATCCCAGAGCTGCTCTGCAGCGCAGGGATTGGACAGGGAGTCTGCCCCAGGGGCTGCTGGGACCAGCAGGCAGGAAGAGGAGAGGCGGCGCGACGAGACGCAACGCTGGAAGTGTCCGGCGGCAAAAGGTGCGTTTAAAAAAATATATATATTGTATTTCACCTGCCCGACCCCACCACCCTTTGTTTATGGCAGCCGCCGCTGGTTTACCGACCTCGGCAGCATGGAAGGTGGAGTCAGTCTCCCTGGATTTCTAACTCATGACCTTCGGATAACCGCAGATGACAGTGGCGAGCGGTCACTCACGGAGCCATCCTTCTGGCTGTAAATAATGCAGATAATAGTAATATGTAGCATAGTCTTTGGAGACCCATATCCCCTTTTCGTTAAGTCTGTAAGACTTTTTATGCATTTTATATGAACTGAAAGTGTAGGCACAAAAAAGGAACCCCGCCCCCCTGGTATTTTGTAGTGTGTATTTCCTTCTCTTTTCTGCTGCAGTCTTCCTACAAGTAGCCTTTTGTGTGGTAACGTCACGGTTGGTGCTTTGAATTCAGAGACTCTGTGGAAATATCTGTGTTTACTGTACTCATTTGTGTCACGACAGACAGACGGAGATTAAATCTCTTATATTGATCTTATGATTGCTGAGAGCAGTCCTTTTACCTGTCGACAACGGTAACGCCTTCTGAGGCAGACAGGAAGTTACGTCATGCTTGCAGCCAAGGCAGCTGCCGTCACAAGGGTAAATATTTGATTTTGTGGCCTAAAAAACTGGTGCAGCGAAGAGGTCGACTGGATACAAATATTTAACATAACAAGAAAAACACTTACTTGAGTCCTGGGCGAGTATTTTGGACTTTCTTCCAGGGCAGCGCTGGGCGTAGGCACAAGGGGACTTAATGGTATGAGAAGGCCCTCAAAAGGTTAGGGAGGCGTTTTCTAGGCCAGTCAAATATTATGGAATTCCTGGAGTTTTTTTTACAAGATAAGTTCCCAACATACCCAGCTTTGCTCCTTGGAGTTACGGCGTATTTGAAAGTGTCTCCCATATTTGAAAGTGTCTCCCATCGAAACATTGGAGTTAAAATAACTCAAGGCATATTAGAACCAAGTATTTGCCAAGCCAATAGCTCTAGTGTTGGTTGCTAGTCTTTTGGTTTTGTCGGTGCTTGTTTTGTTGTGGGCCAAAACTCTATTGTTATGGAAGCTGCTGTGCTATTGGCAATTCAAAAAAGAAAAAAAAACATTGGCAAAAATATCTTCAGGGTCTCAAAAAGAACACATTGCCATCGTAGTCCTTGGCACCTAAGGGAATTACTTTGTGTGGGGGGGGGGGCAGCATGCCACAACCTCACAGAGAAGATAGCTTATTGCTGAAGTGGGCTGACCTATTGCACTAACTGTCTGCTGTAGCGAGTGGGAAAAATGTAGGTGAATCAATATCTGACCGGTGGACGAAGGGGGCTGATTGATGGCCCATATAAATATTTTTTACATATCATTTTAGTAAAACCAAAAGGTCTTGGCTAATGCCAGACCAAAAAACAGTATAGACAGTTGAAAGAGTAAAAAAAAACAACAAAAAAAAGTTAAGGTGCGAAGCTATAGCTGTCACCAATAGCATGGAATCTGTTGAGCCGATGCACCCCCATCCCTTCTAGTCCACAATTGCGACCTATCCCATTACTTTGAATGCCGTTACTCTAAATGCCATAGCTTCAACCCATGCATTTGGGCTTCGACTTTCAACTTAAATAAAAGTTTATTTAAAAAGTAATGACTAAAATGTTAAATAATTGACATTACTTTAAACATAATAATGCAGAAGAACTTGAATAATTTTGTTATTTCAATAAACAAAATCAAGAGGATAGAGTGAGGGAGAGGTTTTTGGCATAGGGCAAGAAGGATGGCAGACCCCACCCCCACCAGCCCAGAGACGAGGAGGCGGTGCATCACTCCTTCGGCTCTAGAGTGTCTGGAGCACCAGGAACCAACAAGCATTTGCAATGCAATAGGTCTCGCATTTGCGAGAGTTTAAGCTATAGGCATTGTAAATGACAATGCCTTTTATTTATGTTTTAATAATTAACACATAAATAAAAGGCATTGTCATGTACAATGCCAATAGCTCAAAATCTTGTAAATGCGAGACCTATTTCACTTCAAAGAAGCGGCCGCCATTGTCCTGGGCTGCTTAGAAAGTGAAAGCCTGCATGGGTGCTGAATGTTGCAGGAAAGCATGTCGTGCCTGCAGTAGGAGAAACGCATTAAAGAAAATAGGGCTTACAGACTAAAAATGACTCCCAGTGCAACAACCGAAGTAAAAGGGCCAGTCCTCATGGGAGGTAACGAATGAAGATAAGGCGGTACTAAGGAGGGACTAACAAGCCTATTAAAGAATCAGAAGCCAGCATTTACGAAGGACAATGACAGAAGCCAACGGAAAATATGGGCGGAGAGTGGGCGGGGCTTCTATTCCGTACTCCAATACAGTATTGGCCCCCTGAGCAGCGCATGCGCTGCCCCGGCTCGACCTAAAAACAGGGCTTCCAAATTCGGGTAACGCTTCTCTGCATACTTGGTCTCCCCTGCCGCCCCCCAATAGCGCTAATTTTGGTATCGATCCACAGAAGGTTATCGAAGAGGAAGACCTGGTTTGGGTAGATTTAATTTCCAGTAGAACGTTACTCCAGGATAAATTGTTTCTTGCCTTCTGATTGGTTGATTCCTCTCTGGTGGTTCCTCCGTCTTCCAGTGTTACCTTGGATGGTATTCTGCAGGTTTTGCTAAGCACTGTTATGCATATGTGTTTGTTAAACCCGCTCCTCCACCTGCTGCTCTCAACCCCATTGGATTGTTTCTAGTACCTCGTTGGAGGTTAATCTCTAATATCGATTCCTGCAGTGGGGGTAGTCCAGTCCAACTTCAGACTGGGCAAACACAACAAGGTATGTATAAGCGTAAACAACTCTACCTCTTTCTCTCTAATTTGCTTCAGTCCGTGCCTAACGACCGCTGCATGCAGCATAGGAGCACCCCTTTGGTCATAATCCATGACACCAAAATGCTTCCCACATAAGCCACACTATAAACACACTTTTCTAACCAAGCGCAGCTAGGGAAGAAGCTTGCTACCCATTCCACAAAATGCTCTTTTGGGTCTCCCGAGGAGTACGAGGTGCTATACAAATGCAACTAGAATGCAGTACAGTATCTTCCTATCTGTTGTAGCTGGATGCTGACACTGTTATTCTGCAGTAGCCAAGCAATGGGGTCTGTGGCCCTGTCACCATCCCTTATTAGTAGGAGACCAAGTGACATTAATGCCGTTATACTTCTCTCCCTGACAACCCTCTGTTGGGATTCATAGACATGCCTGGCTTCCAAGCTTCCTGCTCTATAAATCCCTCAAGCTTTTCAGCAGCTACTGCAGCTGATTATATTAAACCAGCAGCACTGTGCGTGCAAGATGCTTCTGCGCATAACTGTGAGGGGGGGGAGGGGACGACATCTGCCTGAAGTATTGGAGCAATGAAAAGCCTTTGACAAGAAGGCTTGCAAAGTAAAGGCATGAAATGAATCTATGCACATAACCTCGGTGTAATCTAAGCACCTCAAGTAGAAGCCAGTTGCAGAAAATTCTTCTTTTCTGCATCGTCTATCCAGCTTTTTCACCTTTTTCTGGTCACTGTCTGGCTGATAGAATGTCTCCAATCACTGGCTAGTGCAGAGGATAATGCTGGCACCACAACCACCTCCCTAGAACATTCCAGGACCTGGGAAGACTACACCTGAAGAAGAAAGTCCTACTGGAAGACGACTCCTGGCCGACGAAAAGGATTCTGTCGGTCTCCTGAATTCTGCTGGCACCCAGAGACTGATACTGCCTTCCAAAGGTCAAGTGGCTGCCTCCTGTTACTGTGTTTCAGGTACACAAAAAGCAGAAGGACTCCTGGCGCCGAAGACGGCCCAGCTGACCACAGAAGACTAGACCCTGCAGGTGACTTGGATGGAGAGAGCCCTGTCCCCAGAAGCCTTCCTCATAGAGCTAGGGCTGCAGGACTGACTAGAAGGAACTTTCATGGCAGGTGGGGCCTCAAGGTCAATTCTTTGTCTGGGGATGACTTGCTTGCTCTATCCGACGTCCGCTCCATCGTGGTCAGCCTGAGTTACACCCAAGTCTATTGCACTTTTTCTAGAGACTTTCACCTTCAACAGTCAAAGCTTCACATTTGGTGTTCCCCGTGACCTATTTTAATGATCTTCATGTATTTTTGTTCATTAAATGTTTATCAATTTTTCAAAAACTCTTAGGAAGTTTTATCTTTTTTTTTTTTTGCTCAACATGTTTTTGGTACTGCTTGAACTTACACCGTTCTCAAGGGATTGCCTGCTGCTGTATCACAGCTACCAAGGGTTGATTCTCTCAGAACTGTGTTTTCCCCTAACCTGAGGGGGATTGAGATGGTAGGGGTACCCCCTCCTAAATTAACAATCCCATTCCTGGCTCTAATTGAAACAAACACACAACCAAATTATTAGTTCAAGAGACTTTGCAGATCTCATGGGTCAGATTCCAATTTTGAGAGCTTAGGGAATGATAACTTTTATTATGTATGTCGATAGTAGTCGTAGCAAGAATACATTTGTGATTGATGTGTAGGAGTGTTGTCAGTAGATAATGGCGGGTATTATGTCATCACTGTACAAGTTACTGAGAAGACCCCATCTACAGTGCTGTCCTGTCCTTGAAGGCACATCTCTGGGAAGATGGGTTGTACACTGTCCAAAGAGGGCCATCTCCACTTCGATAGCGCTTCCTGGACTGCGTATGCCTTAGGTTTTAACCATGACATCTGTATTGGAGCGGGCAGGTTCCTAGTACTTTTCAGTGAAGGAAAGGAAGTGTCGATGGGCATTGAAAACCATTAAAGAAATGTACAGCACACTCGTTTCTAGTAGCAAAGGGTTCTTAGAATTGTATATCAGATCACAACACTAAAAGGGAGCAGAGATTCAGAGGAAAAGTGCGCAATGGTTTCCAGGGAAAGGCGGTGACTCTTTGTAAAAACTCTCCCAGAGGCAAAAACTGTAAATGAACAAATGAATACACCTCTAGAAGCATGGGAAAGAGTGCAGGAACCGAGGATGCAGGAGTAAAGCATGAGACCACATACAGCCCAAGTGTGAAGAGTATCCATTGAGGTGGGAAGCATAGACGAGTCGTGAGGTCCTGCTCTGCCTTCAAAGAGCATGCTGTCGTTTCTGTGTGACTTATCAAGCAGTGGCTGCCATACTGCGAAGGATAGAATAGCGCAGAGCGCGCTTGAGGTGAGCAGCGCAGGGGACCGGAGAGTCCTGTTCCAGCTGCAAGCATAGTTTGTTCACGTCACCAAACGTATTGAGATCGATGGCTTGGTATACGCACAGTGACAATTACAAGTTAGTTATTATTAATAATGTACATGTCAGTATCGATAAATAATGTGAATTATTGCCTTTGCAAAGAATTTTACTTGTCCAAGAGCTGGTGAAAAATCGCCTGCGTGTCGTTTTCCCTCAAGCCTCAGAACCGTAAGCCCCTAGAACCACATGCATCTGAAAACTGAATGTTTTATACATGCGCATCTGGTAAAGCAGCAGGGCTTGCTCCTCGAAGTTCGTCATCCTGCGCATTTCTAAAAATCTTGTGCAATATGAATTATGTATAAAACTCACAGATGGCCATTTTTTCTGGTTTTTACATATAATTTCTGATGCAAAAGAGTATGCTTCCCTACCTATATTTATTTAATTTTAGGTCGAGCCTGGGCAGCTCTGCGAGGCATGCTGTATTTGAGTATGGACTTGAAGCCCTGCCCACTCTCCGCACAGATTTGTCACTGGCTTGTACTATTGCCCTTCGTAAATGCTGGCTTCTGATTCATTAATAGGCTTGTTAGTCACTCCTTAGTACCGTTTGTCTTTATTTGTAACCTCCCATGAGGACTGGCTCCTTTACTTCTGTTGTTACATTGTAGGTCTTATTTAGTCTGTAAGCACTATTTTCTTTAATGAGTGTCTCCTACTGCAGGTGCGACATGCTTTCCTGCAACATTTAGCGCGACAAGCGCTTTCACTTTCCAGGCAGCCCGGCACAATGGTGGACACTTCTTTGACATGAAATAGGTCTCGCATTTACAAGAGTTTCAGCTATTGATATTGTAAATGACAATGCCTTTTATTTATGTGTTACTTATCAAAACAGATAAATAAAAGGCATTTTTTATTTACAATGCCAATAGCTTAAACTCACGCAAATGCGAGACCTATTGCATTGCAAATGCTTGTTTAAAATGGTGCCTTCGGTTTTTTAAGTTGAGCCTGGCCAGCTCATGCGCTGCACTGCGAGGCATGCTGTATTGATGTTAGGCATAAAAGCTCCGCCAATTTCCCACTTATCTTTTCAATTGCCTCCTGTCACTGTCCTTGCGAAATCGTTGCTTTTCATTTGTGAATAGGCTTAAAAGTCCCCCCTTGGTACCGCCTTGTCTGCATTTGTAACCTCCTATATCGACTGGACTTATTACTTGTGTTGTTACACGGCCTGCATTATGTAGTCAGTGATCACTATTTTCTTTAATGATCTTCCCCTATTCGACCCATGATATATCAGCACGTGGCACGCTTTTATATTATTACTAATGTATTTAAATTACTGCATGGTCCACTTTTACTATAGCGGCTGCGCTTATTTGATTATTCAATTTACGGCGCCGGTCCACTTTCCCTTTAGCGGCCGCTTTCATTTTAGCGGCCACGCTTATTTAAGTATTTAACAGCGCGGGCTGCTTTCACTTTAGCGGGCGCTCTACAGAAGCTTTCTTATTAATTTGTTTGTTTTTGCTTTGGGTGAAAGCGCCCCATACGCGCTTTCACTTTAATGTTGGCTGCACCCCTTTCTTTAGACATTGCTCACTGTAACCTTAATACAGCGAGCAGCTTCTAAACACAGCGGTGCGGCCACCCTTAAAGTGGTCTCGCATTTGCGAGAGATAGAGCTATTGGCATTACAAATAACAATGCCTTTTATACATGTGTTGCTTTTAAAAATATAAATAAAAGGCATTATCATTCACATTGACAGTAGCTTAAACGCTTGCAAATGCGAGACCGGTTGCATTGAAAATGCTTATTTGATTGGCTACTCATGCTGTCGCTCATTAATGGCACGCCAGTAGCTGTTTAGATTGACAGTGTATGGAGTTTTAAAAGAAATGAGATTGTTCTAGTGATGCTTAAAGTGATGCACCTGTACTAATGTAATGTTTTCAGAAGAGTGTACCTATATTCTGTGTATGACTACTCGTATCACATCTGTTAAATACATATAGTAAAATAACTGCAAATTATTTTTTTGCACAGAACAATAAAGATGGATACTGAGACGTTGAGCTGAAAATAAATATGGTAGAAATGTAAATATAAAGTGGAGGGGGGGGCTGGGAAGCCAGGTCTGCTTCATTCTTCCCTCCTTTCATGCTCCTCTAAATGCTGTATTCATTCTGATCTCACTCAATGTTGAAAACCTGGTTGTTTTAGCAGCATAAAGGGTAAGAAGGGCCGGACTGGGAACAGAAACCGGCCCTGGCAAACTGCTCAGCCGGCCCCCCCTGGGGTGAGGGGGAGTGCAGCCGAGCAGTTTGCGAGGGCCGGTCACGGCCGATTTTGTTACAGGGGGCAGATAATGCCGACCCCCGGTAACAAAAGCGGGCCCCCATCCTAGCGGCCCACTGGGGAAACGCCCGGTGCCCGCTATGGCCAGTCCGGCCCTGGTAAGAAGCCTGTGTCCCATTGAACTCTGTGCCGGTGGGAGTGCTGTAGGACAGGAGATGGGGGTTTCCATCTCTGTTAGTGGGACTGAGGCGAGTTGCATTCCTGGACAAAGTTGTAATGTGACCCTTCCTCATTAGTGGGGTGGTAGGTCGGTTTACTGATAATGTTTCTTGAAGCATTCAGTCTGTTAGTGCCTCTGTTTCGCCTAACGCTACCTGTCAGAGGGTGTGTGGTTCACCTTCTACAAGATAAACAGTCTGCAGAACCAACCTAGAAAGTGTGCTGTGGTCCCCACCAATAAACACTGGCCCACACATTTTGGTGTTGGGTGTAAGACTTGTTTTTGTTTTTTTACACTTTGGTAGGCAGCTGAAACTGTTTGACAGGCCAAAGGCTATGCTTTAATCAATTCAAATCGTGTCCCTTGCCATACTCAACCATCACTCAGTTACATCTGAAGTGCTGTTTCCTTAAAGCTCCACCTTTCATCCAACAGCAGCCCTACTAGGGAGGGGCGGGTGGCTCACTTAAAGACCTCTGTCGTCTCAGGGACCAAGGACCTCTGAAGGTATGCCTGGCAGGGTCCCTGAAAGGACATAGCTCTCAAAATAAGGGCTGCCCCATGGGCTGTCTGTAGAAATATCTGCTCCTATTGGGTTCAGTTGCATCATACTGGGGCATCTGGCCGCCGCCCCATTCTTAGATCTCGCCTGACAGTGCACATTCGCTGTTGCTGCGAGGGGTATTGTATGCAGTAAAGGGTTTGGAGCCCCGCCATCGCTTACCATTTGCAGGCTTGATTGTCAATCTTTGTAGCTGCCTCCTAATTGGCCACCATATTTCTGACATCGCTTCCTTTTATTTTTCGGGAGCATGGACAATGTACTGATTCATTTTGTTGAATTTGTGCCGTTCCGCTACTGGTGCAATGCTTCGGAGAACTTTTTATTTTTTGGCCAACACTTTTTCATTACGGGCCGGCATTTTATTCGTATCGGCATTGCATCAGCATTTTCACAATTTTTAATCTTTCCACACCACACTTCACTTAGTTGTATGTCACTTTCAATGGCACAGATTATTAAAGCAGTCTGTGTGACTGCATCTGAGAATTTCTTTTGCCAACAGTATTTTTGTAATTCGTTTTGGATTGCCATTTTTTTTTCATCTGCATTCTTAATGTTCTCACATTTCAATTTGTTGTACATCACTCACTTTCTTTCAGTGGCACGGATTATTAGAGCAGGCAGTGTGACTGCATGAGTTTGCTTTTCTACCTTTTTTTAGTATCTGTATTTTTTTTCCCGATCGCCATTTTATTCTACGTGACTTTGTTTAGATGAGACTATTCAAGCTGTTGCAATGTAATCCATCCTTTAAAGCAGCATCCAGCTGACACGATTTTGGGATCCGCATTTTTTTCACGTCGCCATTTTTTTTTTCTTTCACATTTCACAATGTTTTACGTTACTTTATTTCAGCGGCACGGATTATTAAAGCAATCCGTGTGACTGCATGTGAATCTGAGCAAATATATTAAACTCCCTGGACCTCTGACAGAAATTAATTTAATTATATTTAAATGTGCTGATCATATGCAATACCTTATCTCTTTCCACAAACTTCATTCCAAAACGCTGTCCAGCGCCGCCTGGATAGAAATGCTCCTGTGCAGCCAAAAATCACTCTCACTTCCTCCTAAAGTGCTTTCAGATGTACTCTGCCTCTGTCACAAAGTAATCCATGCAAAGCCTTTAAAGCAGCGTCCAGATGACAGCAGTACTAAAGCCTACGCACTATCCTTTCTTCAATAACGAGATTCCAGTTAAGTGACTACTATGTACACCGTGCACTTTAAACAAATCCCCTTTGCACGGCGCACTTTATTAAGACAATAAAAAATTGACGTACAAAAGCTCTTTTTATGCACTCTGCCTCTGTTACAATGTAATGCAAGCAAAGCCCTTTAAAGCGTCACCAAGTTCAAGGCACTACTACTGCGTACGCCATATATTTACTTTTGTAGATGGGTTCCACTCAGACGAATACTAGCCGAACGGTGCACTTTAATAAGGCAATAAAGTACACACATTATTTATTGCCGCACTGTAGACCAGGATTAATAGCGCAGTCCTTGACTGCACGTGCTTGATAGCTGCGCTGCTCTTTACGCATAAAAAGTATGTGTGCGTTGAAAGCATACATTAGTCTAAACCAGAGTCTCGTCACACAAGCAGCCCAGTCACATGCTTCAGGCCGGGTCGCCACTAAGCAACATAATCAATTTGCACACATCAGTGCCTTATCAAACAAGCATTTGCAATGCAATAGGTCTCGCATTTGCAAGCGTTTAAGATATTGGCATTGTAAATGACAATGCCTTTTATTTGTGTTTTCAAAAGTAGAACATATATATAAAAGGCATTGTCATCTAATGCCAATAGCTCAAACTCCTGCAAATGAGAGACCACTTTAATTTTGGCAGCTCCCCTTTCTTTAGACGCTGCTCCTGTATTCAGGTTACAGTGAGCACCCTCTAAAGAAAGGGGCGCGGCCAACATTAAAGTGAAAGCGCGGTATGGGGCGCTTTCACTTAAAAAAAAAAAAAAAAAAAAATAGAAAGCAAGTTTCTGTAGCGCGTCCGCTAAAGTGTAAGCGGACCACACTTTAAATTAATTAAATAAAGAAGTGCGGCCGCTAAAGTGAAAGTGGACCGCGCTGCAAATTAAAAAACAAATACATTAATGATAACAATGTAAAAGCTGTGAAAGGCAGCGAGTCTTCTAAGACCCTCAATGCTGCCCGGTGCAGGGTTCCACCTCTAATTCACTTTGGGTTCGCTATCAAAATAATGAGGCAAGCGCTGGAAACTGGAAGACAAGAATAAGGTTTATTTCTCATGAGGAGATCACGTCAACTGCAGACACCGGGATGTCTGAGGGAAGTGTTCTGCTGATACTCCTTTGGCTCTTCCTTTTATACAGGTTTGACACAATGCATTTGTTTTGTCAACATGGTTACACAAGCTTGGGGTCCCGCCCGGGCAGGTTGTCACACAAGCCCAACAGTAATTCTCTTCCCACCCAGGTCAAACAGACAATCTTATCTTGCAGCTGGACCTTGCTTCAGGGTCTAAAACATGTGAGACCGGCCAGATCTAAGAGTCCGTTCTGTTGATAAAAAAGGTCCCATTGTTGGTAACAACAAGTCTTGCTGTTTGCAGTGCAATAAATCATGTTGCAAGAGTCTTTTTGGTGTTTGGAACCTGTTTGTGTAACTAGGTGCAGTGAGGGGTAGTGTGTCCAAAGGTTTGCCTGAAAACAGAGATGAGAGGAAAAACGAGTTTGTGGCAGCAAGTGGCGCTGAGGTTTGTTGTGGCAATAGAGTTTATAGCCCCCAGCACACATACCAGGTCGGTCAGAGGGATGCTAGTAAGGGCAGGGTGAAACAAAGGTGACCAACAGAGTACAAAATGGCTGTGATAGATCAAAATGACTGCAATTTATGTGCACATAGAATTCCACCAGACAAGATGGCGCAGGTAATGTTCATGATTAGCGTTTTGCTTTTAACAGTGGCCCCTTTGAACAAAACTAGCCAGCTTGTCAGTCTATTTCGATCTCCATAATGTCCCGTATCTCTTGATCATACATTACTCTCATTTTTGTTAGCTGAGTGTCCATAGTCTTAGGGTGCAAGGTAGTTATGCAAAGAGAACACAAAGGTGGTATACAGTGTATACCCAAACAACAACCACATATTGTCAATACTGGGACCAAGAGAATCATTGATATTTTCCAACCCCACTCCTTCAAGATGCCCCAAAGCCAACTTCCAATTGTCCAAGTCTCTGATCCTTGATGAATTTCTGAAGATAGTCTATGGAGATGTTCGATTGCCTCACAGACAGAAGGTGAATTATCAGGAATGTATACACAGCAGCTGGCACCGATGATGCGGCATGCTCCTCCACGGTCCGCTAGTACCACGTCCAGGACCATGCGATTTTGCAGGGTAACCAGACGGATCGCTTGGAGCTCAGCAGTGTTGTTGGTGAGGATGCCAGCAGTGACGTTCAGGGCGGTCTCTACCGCTTGGGACAGATGTCTGATGGCTCGGCTGTTTGCCATCGGACCCCATAGCGGGACGAGCCCTTTTGCTGCGTCGAGGAACTGTGATGAGGCAGAGTCTGCTTGATCAATGTCTTTAGAACGCTTTTCTCGATGATGCTCTGCAGGGGCTGTGTAGGTTGGTGGCAAAACAAAGGCGCTGTAGCACGTGCCCCCCAGTTTCTTGGGAGCCAGGTGTAGGCTTTGGTTCCACAAACAAAGTACATATTGGGTGATGCAACAAGCGCTGGGGGGTTGGCAGTGTTCAAAGTCCTTACAATGCTACAGGTGCTGTGACCCACATTCTTAGTCCCACGGCCTTCAATGCATACAAGGCCAGAGACGTTCACCACAGATAGGGCCACAGTCAGTGTTGCAGCAGTTCTTTTCTTCAGGTAGGAAAATGTGGCTCTGTTAGGATTATTGAACACTTGCATTTCCACTCGTTCTTTGGAGGGGACATTAATCTGGAATGTCGCATTGAAGGTGTGAGGGCAGAAGGGGCGGCTGTCCTTCCTGTTTTGTTTCGCCAGAACTCGTTGTAGAACTGGGCGATTGTTCCGTCGGAAGTGGCATTGTCTTTGTAACTTTCTTGTAGGAGCATCATCCAGGCAAGGCAAAATCCGTGAATAGAAAAGGGCGAAGGGATGAAAGGGATGGAATGTTCAGTGGCATGTGGTAACAGCCCACAGACCCAACAGTTGGTAGCATTGGTGGCAAGATTGTGCTGGTGCAACATCTGCACAAAAGGATTATTCCAGAATTCTTTGCGTCGTTCTCGGAGATGTGGCGTTAGTGATACCAGGTAGTGTTCTTTCTTGGTGGTTAGTTGCATGGTGGGTGACAATGTTCTGTATGCAGGTGCATTCTCTTCAATGATCCAGAGTGCGACCATTAGCAGGAGACAGGTGAGAAATGCGGCTACAAGTGCAATTGTCTTTATGCTGTGCAGGTTAGCAGTCTTGGTGTCTTTGCGGTGGTTTTGTAGGTGTTCAGTTTCTTCCATCATCTTCGAGGAGCTCAACAACTGTTAGGACCACAGACTTTTGTCTGGCGCTTTCCTGGTAGCGTTGTTTGACTGTGCTACCGATCTGAGACCTTGATTTAGTTGGTGGCCTGGTCGTTGGAGCTCCCTCCTTTCGTCGATCTTAGGTTGTACCCTTTCCTGGATGGCACCGTGGGGTCATGAAATTCTGATAGTTCGAGGTGTCTTCTTGTGGGTAGCAACTCAGAGCTGGTCGGTCTCTCGCGAGTACTTCCTCTTGCACCTCCACCCCTTCACAGGTTGCCAGGGTTGGAGGGACTCGTTTGCAGTGGTGGGCATGCAGCCAGTTTCGTTTTCCTTCCACTCGGAGGGCAGTTCGGGTGGTGATCAGGACTTGCCAGGGGCCCGTCCACCTAGGCTCCAGATTCTTCGTCCTTTGGAAGTTGCGAATCAATACATGGTCGCCTGGCTTTATTTCATGTCCCGGGCCCCTGGATACGTCAGGCAAGGCTTGCTGCACCTGTTGGTGGATAATTGTTAGCTCGTTTGTCAATTTATGCAAGTAATCCGACATTAATATGTTCAGGACATCGTTAATGGAGGTGGGTCTTGGTGCCGCCCAAATGCTTATAGGCCTGCCGAAGACCACCTCATACGGGGTCAGTCGGTGTTTGGTTGGGGTGGAGCGCATCGATAACAATGCCAATGGGAGGGCGTCGGGCCATTTCAACCCGGTCGTGGCAACTATTTTGGCTAGTTTTAGTTTCAACGTTGCATTGTGTCTCTCTACCAGGCCCGCTGATTGGGGGTGGAAGACGGCATGGAACTTTTGTTTTACCCCCAACCCTCTCAGTATGTTCTGTATCACCTCGGCTACGAAGTGGGGGCCGTTGTCGCTCCATAAAATTCTGCAAAGGCCGTATCGGGGGAAGAATTCTTTCAGCAATACTTTTGCAGTGGCTAAGGCGGTATTGTCGCGGGTGGGATATGCCTCCACCCATTTGCTAAAAGCGCACACAACCACCAGGACATATTTTAGACCAAGGCATCTCTCTAGTTGAATGTAATCCATTTGAAGGATTTCAAAGGGGTGGTCAGGGACTCCAAACCCTCCCCGTGGTACTACTGTCCCCTTCCCTGGGTTGTGTTGTAGGCAGACTATACATTGTTGTACTAGGCGTTTTGCAGATTCTGCTATCTTGACGTTATGCCATACTCTGGTGATTAGTTCAATCATGGGGGTGGAGCCTATGTGTGCTGGTAAATGTGCCATGGTCAATATGGGGATGAGGTAGGCATTGGGTAACAGCCATTTATTTCCGTCTTTAGTTCTCCAGCAATCTTCCTCGTCTTTTAGTCCCACCTTTTCCCACTCGGTCAATTCGTCTTGTGTGCCTGTAGTCTGTATGTTCCTTACAGTGGTCCTAGCGTCAGTCCATCGTTCAGCTTGTGACCTGGTCACATACATTCGTGTCGTAGTTCTGTCTCCTGCCGTGGCTCGGGCAGTAACGTCTGCTAGTGCATTTCCCTGTCCAATGAGATCAGTCACTTTCCTATGTGCTTGGCATTTTATCACTGCTAACTTCTTGGGGAGGAGGACTGCTTGCGTCAAGGCGGAGACTAGATCTCCATGCAGGATGGGTGTACCGTGTGAAGTCAGGAACCCTCTTTCTTTCCATAAGATCCCAAAATGGTGAACCACCCCGAAGGCATATTGGCTGTCGGTGTATGTTAACTGTCGTGTCAGTCGCTAAGATACATGCTCGTGTGAGGGCAATGAGTTCTGCAGCCTGGGCTGAACGTTGGGGAATACGGGCTGTTTCCAGAACGGTTCGGGCTGTGGTGACAGCGTATGCAGCTGAGGTGGTGCCGTCGGGGAGTTTGATGCACGAACCATCCATCCATAGTTCTCCATCTGGTTCTAGAAAGGCGGTGTCTCTGAGATCTATTCTACTCTTTGTTTGTTCATCGGTTAGTGTCACACAGTCGTGTAATGGAGTCACGCTAGGATCATTTTCGGGTAGGGGTAACAGTGTGGCTGGATTGAGGGTGGTGCATCGCTTTAGGGTAATGTGCGGTGCTAGCAGGGTCAACTCATATCCTGTCAGTCGGGCGCTAGTCAAGTGTTGGATTTTGGTCTGGTTTAGTAGTGTCGACTGCATGGGGTACTAAAACAGTGACTGGATTGGAGAGTACTATTCCTTCGCTCTGGCGTATCGATACTGCTGCAGCTGCCACAGCGCGCAGGCACGCTGGCAGCGCTCTGGCTACTGGATCGAGGGTGGCAGAGAAATATGCACAAGGGCGTTGTTTGTGACCAATTGATTGTGTTAGGACAGACAATGCACATCCTTCCCTCTCGTGCGTGTAGAGGAAGAATGGTTTGGAGTAATCCGGGGTTCCTAGGACAGGCGCTGAACAAAGGGCATTGCGTAGTTCTTTAAAGGCTGACTGGCATTCGGGGCTCCAGGGGCGAGGTGAGGGGATGTCTTTAGCTAGGAGGGAGAGAAGGGGTTTGACAATGAGGCTAAAGTTCGGTAACCACTGTCGGCAAAATGAGGTGAGACCTATCAAAGAGCGGACTTGTTTCTGATCTTTGGGGACAGGGGTGTCTAGAATTGTCTGGATCCTGTCAGGCGTGAGTTTCCTCCCTTCTTTGGATAAAGGTGACCCAAATGGGTCACTTGTGATTTACAGAACTGCAATTTCTTTCGGGAGACCTTGTGACCATTCTCAGCAAGAAAATGGAGTAGTCTGATGGTGGCGGTGACGGCTATTGGTATGGTGTCCGCTGCTAGAAGGATGTCGTCTACATATTGTATTAGTGCCACTCCATCTGGCAATTGTATGGCGTCTAACTGTCTTTTAAGCGCCTCGCTATAGATGCTTGGGCTCTCAGTGTACCCCTGAGGTGCTCTGCAAAATCTGTACGAACGGGAGTTTAGGGTGAATCCAAATAGATAGCGGCTGTCCTTGTGTATAGGTATGGAAAAGAATGCGTTTTTGAGGTCAATTACAGTGAAGGTGGTGGCAGTGGAGGGGATTAAAGTCAAAATTGTCGTGATGTCGGAAACTACTGGGTATTGTGGCACTACGATTTTGTTTATCTCCCGCAGGTCAATGATGAAGCGGTAGGCCTTTCCGTCTCCCTCTCCCTGTCTCTTTACAATCGGTAGTATGGGACTGTTACAAACGTTGCTCACTACTTCCTCTACCACCCCTGCCTCTACCAAAGAGTGTATGATCTCTGTCAGTGCCATTTCACCCTCTGGCGATATTTTGTACTGCGGTACTTTCGGTAGGGTTGCGTCCTGTCGTATTGTTACGTGTACTAGGTCAATCATCATTCGTCCTAAGTCTGAATCAGCCCTAGCCCATAAGTGTGATGGCAAAGTGTCCAGTAGGGATGCGTCAGTCTCGGAGATGGGAAACATGTGCTGAGAAGGGTTCTCTCTATGGCGCTGGGGGTTGTCATACAGGACGACACGCACTCCGTCTGGTGAGCATCTGATAGTCGCATGGAAGTGTTTCAAAAGGTCGAGACCCATAATGGCGTCTGGGGTGTTGGAAGAGAGGAGGAATGTCGTTTCGACGCTATTGTTGTCAAGGTTAAAAGGGATCGGTCGGGACAAAGGGTTGGTGGAGGGCGTACCGTCAAATCCTATTGAGGTCACATGTGAGCCTGACAAGGGTGCCCTTGGAATCAGTCGTTTGGATAGTGCACTACGTGTTGCTCCCGTGTCTACCAGAAATGGCGACTTTGTGCCCAGGACCTCAGCGGTAACATAAGGGCTTTGCTGATCAACATAGAGCTCGACTGGATCCCTCCCTTGCCCCTGGCTGTCCTATGCAAAGTCGTACGTATTGTCATAATCTGTCTGTTGGTACTGATTCTGTTTGGGATTGTCAAATGTGTTCACTCTTCCTGGCCTTTCCTCGCTTGCTTCACTCGCGTACCCTCTCCCACGTCCTCTTCCTCTCTGTCCACTTGCTATTTCCCTCGCCCCTCTGCCCCTACCAGCTCCTAACATTGGGTTTTCCAGTGTCCATATTCTTTGCAAAATGCACATTGATCCTGTCCTAGGTCTTGGCGTCCTACATATGATGTCGATGAATTGTTTCTAGGTGGCTGTACTCTAGGGGTATTCTGCTGGTATCCTCCCCTATATTGCTCCCTTCCTGTATTCGCCCCCTGGAGTTGTGCTACCATTACCCTTTCCTTCAAGTCCTTATTTTTCCTTTCTGTAGCCCTGTCATTTTCGTTTTTCTGATGCTCATAGTTCTGGGCCATTTGGAGAATGGCCGCCGGTTTAGATGCTGCCCAACTACTTTCGCTGGCTTGTAATTTCTGGGATATATCTGGCAGTAGTCCTTTGACATAGTTCTGCACAAATAAGTGGTGTCCGGTTGCGGTGGACATGTCTTGTCCACTGTAATCGGAGAACAGCGTTTCAAATCTGGAGAAATACTCTGAGACATCCTCTTGTGGTTTCTGGCGGCATGCGGTTACTATGGACCAGTCTATCTTTTTCTCTGGGATCAGCGTTTTCACTTTCTGCACTATTTTGTCAGGGAGGTCCAATATTGCTTTAACCGGTTTTTTGACCAGGGTTCCGCTGTTTATCTAATGTGTTGAGTTGTTCCCAGGTATGACCAAGCAGTTCGGTATGGTCTATTTTCCTAATCTGTTTCCACACATCTGCTGGTAAACATAACCCGAAGAACAAGTCTATGTCGGCAAGTGTCATTATTGTTGATCTCAGAGCGGTACCTAGCTCGGTGTAAAAGGCGGTGGGGTTCTTTCGTAAATCCGGTAAAGATTTACGGAACGTCAAAATGTCCTGTCTGTCCCATGGTTGATACACCCAATTGTAGACCACCCTTCCTCTAGCGTCTTGATGGTTTATATCGTCATGAGTCCTTTGTCCTCTAGGAGGTACCCAATAAGGGGCAGCTTCTTTTATCGGCATCATGCTATCTGGTTTTTCCACCGGGGGTCCTGCTATCTTAGATGTCCTGTCCTTATCTATCCGTCCTTGTTCCACGACGTGACGGAATACCTCCAGTGTGGATGAAAAGAGTTCTGTAACATCGTTGTCGCCTTCATCTCCGGTGTCTACCTTCCTATAGAGAGCCACTAGCCGCTCGGGCCCTACATCTTGGTACTTCTCTTCATATGCAGTAAGAGTGTGGTAACAGAGACGTACAATAAAGTATCGTTTGCGGTTTTCAACATAGGAGTTGCATATGTCAGTTACATACTCTTCTGTCTCCTTCCTATCTATGAGGGATTTAACTATTTTATCAATGCCTGCTCGCTCATTTTTACTTAATCGCGGGACCCTGGGCGCTCCTTTTTCTTTTGATCCTACCTCTACTACTGTATCCTTTGATGAGGCATTTGGTGTGGGTGTCTCGGTGCGAGCAGAGGAGGTGGAGACTGAGGCGATCGTGCCATCTCCGGCTATACTTTGGTGGTCCTGGCGTTGTACTACGGGATGAGTAGGGGCGTAAGGGGGTGGCATGGATATGATTGGGGGACCTAACAATAAATCATCATCTACCCTTTGTTATGCTGGTAACTTGGGGTAAAGAGTCGAGGGCGTTCTAACAGGGCATTGACCTGATATTTTTGATTCCTGTTCCTTTTTATCGATTTCCTTTTCTTTTAGTTTTTCTTCTAATCTTTTACAGGCTTGGTAAGCTGATTTTCGCTTTTCTTTATCTTGTCTAGCTTCGTCCCTTTTCTTTTTTTGAGCTGCCTCTTTTCGCCATAAACCAAAACTGTCAAACATGGCTGGTCTAGTTTTCTTTTTGTGGAGAGCTAATTCTAACGTTTCTATTTTAGCGGGATCGAAAGATCCCGTCAGTGGCCACTGATTTACCCGGTCCTTCCTAGTGTATTTATGCCATAGTTTGCTATAAGCTACGGTGGCTAATCCATACTTTACGTACATGTCCTTGTTAGGGGTGCCTTCCGGCGGTGCCGGCTGACTGAGCTCTAACGAACGGTCGGGTCCAAAACAATTACAATCAAACAATCTAGAGAAAACAGGCATGACGTATTTATTGGTCAAAAATGAATATCTCAATCAATCAATTTAGACAAAAGTCTGCACTACCTGTCCTTCGCTGCCTGCAAAGAGAGAGAATATTCCTATTCTTCGTTGTTTGCAAGCAGGGAAATGTCGCAAATAACTCTATCAAAAAAGGAATACTAGTATTTCAATCAAACTATTCAATCAATCAATTTAAGTCGTTTTTTCACGACCTTACCCGGACCGTATGGACAGTTCTTCGTCTTCCCCTTCCACCGCCTGGTTGTCCTCTCACTCCAACAATCAATGCGGCGTTCCTCTAAGGTCCCAGTCAGGACCGCAGGTCACTCGAGAGAGGTCCGTTCCGAACCGGTGAAGTTCAGTCGATCGGCAGCCAGACAAGGGTCTTCTCAGGCAGGTATACCCCAATCGTTTAGTCGTTCACTCCGTCGTTAGGACCTCTCTACCGGACCCACGCGTCGCTGATGGGCCCCACGTTGGGCGCCAATTTGTGAAAGGCAGCGAGTCTTCTAAGACCCTCAATGCTGCCCGGTGCAGGGTTCCACCTCTAATTCACTTTGGGTTCGCTATCAAAATAATGAGGCAAGCGCTGGAAACTGGAAGACAAGAAAAAGGTTTATTTCTCATGAGGAGATCACGTCAACTGCAGACACCGGGATGTCTGAGGGAAGTGTTCTGCTGATACTCCTTTGGCTCTTCCTTTTATACAGGTTTGACACAATGCATTTGTTTTGTCAACATGGTTACACAAGCTTGGGGTCCCGCCCCGGGCAGGTTGTCACACAAGCCCAACAGTAATTCTCTTCCCACCCAGGTCAAACAGACAATCTTATCTTGCAGCTGGACCTTGCTTCAGGGTCTAAAACATGTGAGACCGGCCAGATCTAAGAGTCCGTTCTGTTGATAAAAACAGGTCCCATTGTTGGTAACAACAAGTCTTGCTGTTTGCAGTGCAATAAATCATGTTGCAAGAGTCTTTTTGGTGTTTGGAACCTGTTTGTGTAACTAGGTGCAGTGAGGGGTAGAGTGTCCAAAGGTTTGCCTGAAAACAGAGATGAGAGGAAAAACGAGTTTGTGGCAGCAAGTGGCGCTGAGGTTTGTTGTGGCAATAGAGTTTATAGCCTCCAGCACACATACCAGGTCGGTCAGAGGGATGCTAGTAAGGGCAGGGTGAAACAAAGGTGACCAACAGAGTACAAAATGGCTGTGATAGATCAAAATGACTGCAATTTATGTGCACATAGAATTCCACCAGACAAGATGGCGCAGGTAATGTTCATGATTAGCGTTTTGCTTTTAACAAAGCGGGCGGCGACGGCGTGGGTGGAATAGGGCAAGACCATTAAAGAAAATAGTTCTCACCGAGTAGATAAATCTGACCACGTAAGACAACAAGTAAAAAGTCCAGTCGTTATGGGAGTTTACAAATGCAGACAAGGCGGTACCAAGGAGGGACTAGTAAGCCAATTCACGAATAAAAGAAAGCAATGATTTTGAAAGGACTGTAACAGGAGCCAATTGAAAAGATGGGCGGAGCTTTTATTCCATTCCTCGATACAGCATGCCTCGCAGAGCAGCGCATACGCTGCCCAGGATCGACCTAAAAAAAGTATGTGGTATTTTTAAGTACATTGATTTGTTGCCTTTTTAAAGCTACCGAGTTTGATTAGATAAACCGGCCTCGCGTATGGTGCAGCGTCTTCGTCCACCGATTTTGAGCAAATGTATTAATCTCCCTGGATCTATGACTCACAATAATATCACTAATATGATTACATATGCTGATCATATGCACTAGATTTATCTCTTTACACAGTTAATTCGAAAAACGCTGTCATCTGCACTTGGGGGTGGGCGGGGGAAAGCTCCAGCAGTGCCAAAATTAACTCGCACTTCCTCTTAAAGTGCTTTCAGATGTACTCTGCCTCTATTACAGCGTAATCAATGCAAAGCGCTTGAACGCCGCATCCAGCTATCACATTATTTTCGGATCAGCATTTTTTTCACATTTCAAGTTCATGTGAAAACCCAATCATCTGCACTCTGGGATAAAAAATGCTCCTTGCAGTGCCAGAATTCACTCACTGTTCCTCCCTAAAGTGGTTCAGATGTACTCTGCCTCTGTTACAATGTAATCCATGCAAAGCGCTTTATAGCCGCATCCAGAAGGCACTACTTTCCGATCAGCATTTTCTCACATTTACATTTTTACTTTTTCCACATTTCACATTGTTCTAAGTCACTTTCTTTCAATGACAAATTATTAAAACAGTCCGTGTGACTGCATGCGTTTGTTTTTCTAACTTTTTTTGGATCAGCGATTGCCATTTTGTTCTACGCAGGGCTTTAAGTGGGATGAAAAAACTGGGGGGGTCTCTCAAAGGGGCGTGGCCGATATAATTAAGGGCGTGGCTTAAAAACACATAAGCTAGAAATCTGTGCTTTGCATAGTCTGCCTCCCGACTTGTATTTTGCTGTTTCTGTCATTGCATCCCGATATATGATACAACAAGTAACATCATTCATACCTACAACACGTCAGGACTATTGGCGTTTTCAATTGTTGTTAGTTGCATGCGATAAATAAGCAGCAACTATGGCTTGTTGTACATAATATTGAAAAAGCTTCCACTTACAGCCCTGGTGACACCACAACGATGTTGCTGCTCCTTTGTTTCAAAAAAAGAAGGGAAATCCAGAGAGAAAATGACTCTTTAAAGGATTTCCCTTCCCCTACAACCTCACCTGGCATGACGTCATGACGTAACTTCTCCACTAGTGAGAAGTGAGCAATTGAGAAGGGAGCAGTGTGAGCACCCGCACATCGATGTGCCTGCTGTCACTGCAGTCCGGAAAAAAACGGACCACCTGTGCCACGGCACAAAACAGAGCCCGATAGAGACCCGTTTCAAGCCCCCCTTTAAAAAACTGGCGGTGCTCAGCACCGGTGAGACTCAGCCCACTTAAAGCCCTGGTTCTGCGTGACTTTCTTTAGATGTCACGGACTAATCAATGTTCCCCATGAAATGCGCTCAAAAGCATCATCATGCCGCGTCATCATCCTCCGATTGTGAGCTTATCTATTAAACTCCTTGAGCCTCTGACACAAATTGATCTAATTATTATTAGGAAATGCGCTAAGTGCATAGGGTGACAAAAGTGAATGTGGAGCTCACAGTTCGACACTGCCTACTGGGGCTACTGCCTCTTCCCAAGAAGTGCAAAAAGAACAATTGATGGACAGAATACAGAACAATGTCATACATTCACCCCAATACAGAGATCTGGGCCTAAATTCATCGTTTTTTTGCTCCCCATTCCCAAGAAGTGCAAAACAATGCAAATCAGATTTGCTCAGCTGGGATTGGTGCCGGCCAGAAGGCGCATATCCATACATCTCTGTGAGATAATACGTGACGACGCTGACGTTACACTGTTTTATTTTGTATTGTATTCTGTTTTCATATGGTCACTGACTGGCAACATTTGGGTGGTTCCTACAGAAGCATTGCTCATGTATTTTATACACCGTTTTTATCATATGACCTGTATTGTCTTGAAAAAATGAATAAAAAGATATAAAAGTGATAATTAAATGTGCTGATCATGTGCAATACAATACCTTTATCTCTTTCCACAAAGTTCATTCCAAAACGCTGTCCAGCGCCGTCTGGAGAAAAATGCTCCTGTACAGTCAAAAATCACTCGCTCTTCCTCCTAAAGTGCATTCAGATGTACTCTGCCTCTGATACAATGTAGTCAATGGAAAGCGCTTTAAAGCAACATCCAGATGACACCCGGCACTACTGCGTAAGCAATATATTTACTTTTGTAAAGAGGCTCCACTCACACGGATACTAGGTGCACTAAACTTTAATAAAACTAATCCCCCTTGCACTACTCACTTTTAACAAAAACTTGCTTTTATAAACAATTATGCGGTGATTATTTAAATATATATATATATATATATATTATATATATATATATATATATATATATATATATATATATATATATATATATATATTGGATATTTTGTGAGCACAAACAATTATTACTTGTACAAAATTGAATAAAAGCATTTTTGCTAAAAAAAAATAATTTATGCTGCACAGTACAAATATTACATCACAACACACACATTCAAATACATTCCACTGCATCACAATAATACCATCAATCACATGTTAAAGGCGAGACCTACTGACTTTGCCAATGCTTGTTCAACACGTGACTGATATCTCTGCTCCTGTGAGTTCTCAACTCTCTCCATAGCAGCCCCTCTCGGTCACCTCTGGCCCAGCTCCATCATTTCAATGATGACGTCACTGCGCTGCGACCTTCCCTGCACTGTGGCATTTTGCACACACACACATCTGCCATAGAGACCCTTCACAAAGAGAAAACCCTGAGAAAATCTGTTCTCAACGAGGAAACAATTCGAAGTCATTTCGAAATGCTACGTAAACAACATTCAGTCACCATGTAGAGTATCGGCTTTACTGCTGCTGCCGCCTTTGCATAGAGGCGCCACGTATGTTTTCGTCTTGTACATCACACCTAATCACATGGAAATCTTACACTTTAGAAGGCATTTTCACACTGAGACGCACTCTACCCCAACAATGCTGTCTTCTGCTTCTAATGTGGCTCGTTCACAGTGAATCTTTTCTGAGCGTGCCACATTACTGGGCTCAAGGTTTTTTTAGATAAAATTATTGCATTTTATGGACAATTTGATTATTAACTCAGAAAGTCTTTTGAATATTCTAAGAGAAAATAGCTGTCTTTTATACAGCAATGGTCCGCATACTCTTCTGTTGTAAGTTGAATGCTCCAGTATTTTTGTTGAGTAAATAGATATGTGGATGCCAACTTCAGTGTAATGACCCAGCGGGGTGGGGAGTGGGGGGGGGGGGGGACTACTCCCCACCCCCTCCCTTTTTTTTTTTTTTTTTTTTCTTTCTTTGAAGCGCACCCTTACAGAACATTTTTGCAGAATGTTTGCCCCAAGGTCACCAAGGATGCCATGCTCCAGGGGCTTTCCTCTTACAAATATCAGATGTGCTATTTTAATCTGCGCACCTTAAGTGACCAAGACTACATCTCCCAGAATGCATTAGATTGTTTTTGCCTAGTCCCAGTGAATGGAGCCTTGGTGACATGGAGTTTATCGTTCACCTTTGAGAGTCACAAATTTAGACTTTGTTATCTGGGTGTGTGTAGTGTTAGATGTGAGCCCTATACTGTGCCTTTACCGTTGTCTGGTCAAATCCTGAATTATTACCCAGAACTGGCTAACTGAAAGGAGCATGTCTTTAATGATGAGAGCCCATACGTTGAAGTGGCATATGGGCGGAGCTTTAAATGAGCAGGGAGTGAGTGCTGCACTACGTGGGAGAGGGCCAGCACTTCTCTTTAGCAAACAAGTGATGTGGGGTAACAAGGACACGACACGCCCTTCCATGTGTTCAAGGACAGGTGAGGGACCGTATTGAGACCCGTCATACCCACAACACAGATCTTACCATTGCAATGAAGAGCATTATATATTAATTTACCACTAAAGAAGTAAAACATTGTACACACTAATACGTGGTAATTTCCTAGCACATTGTTTCAATTTTAAAACGTCAGAGTCCTGTTTTCTCAACATGTCGGAGTCCTGTTTGACCGACTTCATGTCCCATGTGATATCACCTTCTTCGGTTGACTTGGACCCGGCGTGTCCTTCCATAAGTTATCCTTTACAAGGTGAAACCACGTGGTCCCTCAAGATAGAGGGAGCTTGGGCCGGCATAAAAGCTGGTCCCCCCAAAACAACCATGCCAGAGCCAGCCCATTAGAGGATTCCCCCGGCACACAATCGGAGATGGGCCTGAGCAATCGGGCCGTATTGGTCCCCTGGTGCAGCCACCTCCCCAGGGTCGTGCAATGCAGTGCCCCGTAAGGCTATGGCCAATCACCGTAGCGGACGTCACCAGACCCCCACTAGAGATTGTGTACCCCTGCAGCGGCTGAACAGCGGCTTAAAACCAATGCAGTCTTGAATTCGCCTGCACTTCTATTCCTGATGCTTCTGTGGTCCACCCGTTTCGTGGCTGGCCTCTGCTACCCCGAGTTCCAGAAAAGACACCCCGCCTCCCCCCCGTGCTGGATGTAGGGACGGAAAAGCAGCTCTTGGGTGGTTGGCCGACGGGGCGTGTCAACGGTCGTCAGCGGCGAACGGTAAACCCCCACTGGGCCCCAGGCAACCAATGCAGGTGAGACCATGAAAGTCAGATGACGCAACCACCGTTTGCTGCCACCCTGGACCGGTCCTGTCCGGTCCACACCTGTCTCCAGGGCCTGCCAGCTTGCACTGTCTATAGTAGTGTGCCGTGCGCAGAAGAAGAGCCGCGCGACCCCGCCACGCCTGTACTGCACTTCTGTTCTTGGTAGTCTGTACCCTGCGAACAGCACGATTGCAAGCATTAGTTGTTAGAAGAGCGCGTGGGTGTGAAACAGCCTTGTTTGTCACCTTTGTAGTATTGTTATCAGGGCGATAAGCGCCTGCGAGGTGAGTGACCTGATATGGCCTTGTCTTCTGGACCTGTCCCGCCTCTGGACTCTGATAAGCCCTGAGTCCTACCTCTTGTCTCCGCCTCCTGACCCCGATAAACCCTCAGTCCTACCTGGTGTTATCGCTGCAGGTGGCTGGTTTTCAGTATCCTGCAGAGGTGGGCATGTCTGCTTGCCTGCCTTGGCACGGCCTGGCAGGGGGGTGAGGGGCGCGTGGAGTAGGAAGTATTCTGAGCAGCAGACAGGGGGCGAGTCGAGATCTGCCATCAGTGAGCTAGGTGGCCCTGAAGTAGATGATGTCACAGTGGGCCCCAAAACCCAGCTGACATCATCAGACAAGGGGGCTGCTGCAAAGAGGAGAGACGCTGCAGCGATGACGCGACGGGCTTTAATGGCGCTACAAATTAAGCGTGTGCCCTCAGCGCCTGTCGGCTGGTCCGCTGGCATCCTCTGTACAACTCTCACACCGTGGTGGTTCGTGCAATATAGAACCGGGCAAGGTACGGTGGGGACATTCTGGAGGCTCAGCACTCAGGAGCCGAGGGTAGGCAGGCCGTCACTGACGAATAAACGCTTTCTAGCCCCAGAGAGTGCTGTGTTCGAAGAGCAGAGAGCATAAAAAGCACTGCAACCTAAAACGTGACATTATCAGTCCAAGATAGACCTCCCTCAAACATGTTCAGTAATCACAGACTCCCTTCGCCCTGCGCGGGACTTGTCATTGTGCTGTCTCTGGGTGAGTAATGCCCCAAAATTGCCATATTATTGGGATGGTGAGTACAGATAGTAGTAAATGCACCGTATGTCTGGAAAATGCGCTGTTCACCGAATACGTATCATCGCAAACGCTATTGGTAATGGAAATTAGATACTCACTCCATTTGTTTAGAATTATTTTGCATTCATGAGTCAGAGGTATGAAGCATTTTCACTTATAGCAGATTTTGAAGCACTAGGTATGTCTGCAGCAAGTATTACCTTTTGGAGGAAATGTGTTTTTCCTAGTTGTTGAGCACACCCGCCATTGGGGAGTTATTAATACAGGGGCTGGGCGGCGAGTCAAAGGTTTGCACAACTTACTCCCAGAGGGACTCCTCCATAAATTAAATCTCACTCGAAAGGAATGGGGTTCGGAAACAGATTTCCACCGAAAGGGACGTTGTGCTATGATTTTTTTTGCATCCTTTTTTACAATACTACCACTGGGTGGTTTACCTACAGTTAAAATTGTGCAGTTGTTGCCTTAATCAATCTTCTTACTTGCTTTATGAAGCTCAGAAGAATGAGTGCCCCGAGCTGCGCAGCGGAGATTCAGTCCTTTGAACGTAGTCACACATCGATTCTCTGCAGTGGGTGCTCAGCCCACCAGGCTGTCTTACCGGCTGATCATGCTCTACTAGGTCTGCCTCTCAGGTGGGCCTGTGCCGTCATGGGCCGTGACGTCACGGTGCCTCTGCACCACGTTCGCAGGCGCCAGGCCCTGAGAGTTGTGCCAACATCCTTCACTGGGCCTCTTGGTACAGCGAGGGAGACAGCTGTGCGGGCTTATGCAGTTCCTCTCCGTACAATGTTCCTTTGTGATATGGACACGCTTGCGTCGCGCGCTCTGCCAGCTCTACCACCCGTTTCACGGGCATATTGTTTTCTCTTCTTTTGGCACCCCCGCCAGTAGAGCTGTCGATGAGTTTGGAGTTGTGCTGGCTCAGTTCTTCCATCAAAGCCGCCTTTTCTGCGGACACATTATTAGAAAAGGGTTTAAAATGCTGCGAGCGGGCGAAGAGCTATAAGGGCCACACCTTTTATCCATTGGAGCGTTCACATTTAGGAAGAACTATAAAATGTTGAAAGGAGGCCCCAGGAGGGTTTAGATTCTGAAAAGGGTGGATTTCGTCGAGCAGCCGCCGGCTCCGAGGTTTGGCTTTTTCCAGGTAGAGCTGATCTGCGTTAAGCTTCCAAAATCCCTCCCGCTCAGCCAGCGATTACACCCTGGAGTGTACCCAAGGCCCAGCGCGCTCGGCGTGCAGGTGGGCAAGGGAAGAGGTGCATTGGTGTGGTTGTGAAAGGCCATAGAGTTGGCCAACGATGACCAAGAGTGAGTAGGGCGATACCAAAGGGGATGATGGACGGAGCGTTAGAGCAAATCAAACACTCACCCCCAGTCAACTGATCTGGGTTTAATCCATCATCATTCTTTAGCTCACTCCACCACCCCAGTTCAGACATGGCCATATGCAAATCCATCTGACCCTGTGCCTCATGGGAACAGTCCAGCCCGAACTGCCAAGCCATGTCTTCCCTGGACCGGAAACAAGCATCCTGGGACCGGTTTCGGGCTCAAAACCCTCATCAGCCAGGCTATCTTGAATCCAGTGGCAGAGTGAGTAGGGTGCACTGCCAGGTGCCATTGGTGCTTCTTGGAGAACGGATTGTGCATGTGACCTGTGGCTAGTGGGGCTGGGGCTCTTTGAAATGCGTCTGCAGACTGTGGCAGTATTAGTGCAAGGAGAGCCCGTCAGGCTTGGATTGGGATTAAAAATCGGCCCGGGCACGCTAAAAAAAAGTGGTCCACATTTGCATATTGCCTTTCCGCAAAAACTGCTTCTGCGAAATTTGATTTAAAAAAAAAAGGGGGGGGGGGTTTAAAAAAAAAATGCACGAATTAGTTTACACTGGTGAAACACACCTGAAAACAAGCGAGGCCACTTCTGCTCAGGCCCCCTGCCCCTGCTCCATATGCACACATTAATGGGCCGGCCCAGCGAGAGAAGGGGAGTGACACCTCTGCCCCTTGATGAAAGGGAGGTAATGGACGCCCATCTTCCTCCAGAAAGGCCACTCAGGCACCCACTGGGCTGCTGGCGGCATCGAACAATGCAGAACCCGCCCATAACGGCCCCCCAGGCTGCTCAAAAAAGCAGCCCACAGCTGGAACTCGGACACCGGCCCCTCGGGCATTGCCCGAGTGCCCGCGTTACCAATCCGACGCTGGAGCCCGCGGCATAGACAAGGGCTCCTGGTGCTGGAAGGCACGGTGCAGGCAAGACCTGAGTGAGCGGAAGTTGGACATGATGGTTCATTTCACATCAGTGCAGTTAAGAAGGTTGTGCACCAGCGCTTTTACAGGCATTGTATGGTTGTGGTGAGGGTCTCTTTGAGTGCCCATCCGTCGCAGCGGGGGCTGTAGGCCAAGCAACACCATGATGGCCAGAGGGGTATCAATATTTGGGTATCGTTGGGTGGTTGGCCTGCCCTCCTCCGGATTGGCCCGATTGTAGCCTGGACAAGGGTTTGCCTGAACTTTGTGAGGGGATGTTTCAATGTGGCTAAATGTGAGTTTTTCCTCGGGGGGGGGGGTGACCATCGTCGCCCCTGCCAACACCTTCCGCCAACTTGTAAGTCAATAGCATCATCAAAGAAAAGTATGTGGGTGTTAATGACAGGCGGCGGCACTTCCTGGACTGACGCCACCAGTATTATGAATACGGCGCACTTTACATGTTTGTGCCATGGCTCACCTTTCAAAAGGTACGCTGGGTGCGAACCGGGACAGTGCGCTGTTTTAGAAACAATGCGCTGCCCTCAGGGCAACCATAAACTTGCGCTGTCCTGGGGACAGCTCATTCAAGTGAAATACGGAGCAGCTGCTTAAAAGCCGCTCCGTGTTTCACTGTGCAGGTGGCAACGCACCTTCACTTTCAAGAGGGGGGGACAGATCCCCTTGCAGGCAGGTGCAGTGAGTGACTGCACCCGCCTGCAATGGGATGTCTGGTGGGGTCTATGGGACTCTCCTGTCTCCCCTCCAGAGGGCTGCAGTTAGGAAGCACACTGGGAGTGTGCCACCTTTTTGTGACCCACTCTCAGGGCGCCTCATACAGGCATGTTTGCTTCTGCGCCTGTATCTATGTTATGGAGTGGGGGGCGAAGAGGCAAACTGATACCCTCATTTCCATGGGGTTACGTCCACCCTGCAAGTGAGGGAATGATAGAGCTCTTATGATAGCACTGGTGCAGCATGTGCACCAGCGCTATCAATATTACAGAAGGGGATTCACAAGCACCTGCGGCCCCCTCTGCAATACAGTCATGCCTGGGGGCCCACAAAGCAATGGCTCACGCCTGTTGCTTCCCGGGGCATAATGTATTATACGGCCTCTGGGCCCTTATTACAGAAAGTGTCCGGAGGCAAAACAGGTGTTTGCGCCCACTTTTCATGCCCCTGTGGCATTGTGGTGTTATAGAAGGGCTGCAGACACTTATGCGGCCCCTTTTGTAATGCAGATAGTGTTGGCGCACATGTAGCACCAGCACTATCGAGAGAGGGTGGTCCCTCATTTGCATGGAGGCGTGGCCCCATGCAAATGAGGGAATCACTTTGCCTCTGCGCCCGCGCCATATTATCGATGTGGGCGCAGAGGCAAACATGGATTTAGGAGGTGCACTGAAAGTATTTGTGTGCCCCCTCAGGGCAGCCCTCTCAAGGGACGGAAGCGGGTCCCATTGGACCCCCTAGACGTCCCCCTGCAGGCGGGTGCAGTCACTGACTACCAGGGCTGGCTCTAGGATTTTTAGGGCCCCGGGCAAAGGGGAATGTCCGAGGCGGTCAAGGCCCCGCTAATTTACATAGGTGACACCTTCAGGTCACCGGAAGCTGCTTTGTGGAGACTTCTCCTGGGCCGCAGCTCCTCCTCTTAGCCTCCTACAGGCACCTCTCTTACAGCTCATAACGGGCTGAAGGTGTGAGAATTGCTTGTGGGCTGAGAGTTAAAACTGTGGGGGTGCTAAAGTGCTGGACAAAGGACGTCCTGCAGTGTCTCTGAATGGGCAGCCCAGCAGGAGGCCTACTTGCAGGACAAACCTGCAAAATGTGTTTCGTTGCAACTGGGAGAAGAGGAAGTGTCCCCCTCCCCTAGGCCTTCCCATGCCATCCCTGAGAGGCCCATGAGGGGTGTGATGAGGGGGGCTCCCATGGGCCTAATTGTTACGAGACACCTTTCTTTCAGTTGGATCAGCAGGGGTACATGAGGACCGGTAGTGTGTTGCACTTGTGCGGGCCCCATGCTGGTAGGCTGAGCTGCCCACACAGCCCATGCCTTGCGCCGGCCCTCCTCACTACACCTGCCTGCAAGGGGAGCTCTAATCCCTTTTGAAAAGTGCAGGCAGCTTGCCGCCTGCACAGAGAATTACAAAGCAGCTTTTAAACAGCTGCTCCGTATTTCTCTTGAATGCGCTGCCATGTGAGCAGTGCACGTTTGTGGCTGCCATGAGGGCAGCTCATTCTTGATAATAGGGTGCACTTTCGCTGTTTGCACCCGGTGCACTTTCGCGGTCTGCACCCGGTGCACCTGCTTAAAGGTGTGCCTTGGCCCAAACAGAGAAAGTGCGCCCTTTCTGTAATACAGGCGCAGGTGAGCATTAAACATATCATGCGGAAGTGCACCTTGAAAGTCCTCATCCATATTTGGCCCCCCGGGTTAACTTGTATCAAGGTGAACTTTGGTCATAGCTTAGCTTCAAGTCTCTGTTTTGTGGAACCAAGCATGGTTCTCTCTGCATGCTCTGCATATGTGGGATGGGGCGGGTGGTAGAGGCATAAGGGGGGTCTCACCATGCGACCTGTTATTCTAGTCTGAAAAGCTTGCATACACTGAAAGGTTGTTTTTTTCGCACTGGAACACCAATTTTGAAGGGAGCGTGCTATGTGCTGTAATGCAGCAAAGTCAGATGGGTCTCGCTGACTAACCATAAATGGGGTGCAGTGAGCCCATTCAGCGGCTGTCTGTGCCACTGCGCTTGCTGCAGTACTATAGTTACATCTTTCAAACCTCAGCAATATAGGAAGTTCATGGGTGCTGACATCTTGCTCCCTCACTCCCACCAAGGAAACACAAACCTGGCTGTTCCCAAAAAAACGTTTTTAAAAAAAATGTGTTTTTAGAGTGGCATTTGAAAGGTAACCCCGCCAAAATTAATTGGCGCACAGTCATTTTTTTATGCACTGAGAAAATTATTTTCCTGTGAGAAAATACACTGTTTGAGGTGCAAATGCGCAAACCCTCTAAATTTAACACCCGCGGATTGTCTGCTCTTCTTCAGTCAGGAGGAGTCCGTGTAGGGCAGCAGGTGCAGCTTTCTAGTATTAGTAGAAAGTTGGCAATCTCCCCCAGTCATGGAAGTAAACCTGCAGTGGCTACTTGCCGAATTTTACTAAACCGCTTTATTCTAGCCACCGCCATCCCACCGCGAGCGCAGTGGCCACGGATCGCCTTGCGTCCTGTCAGCCATCCTCCCAGGACCACAGAGGGCGCCTAGATGCCCAACATCAGACACTTTACAAATACTGCTAACAGGGCATTCAGCTAGTCCGTCAATCAAGGCGCCCCAGGGGTAGTAGATGGTATAAATGGTATAATCCATTCATTCACCGAATCAGCCACATAGTTCTTAGGTGCTTGATTTTGGTATTTGTTTTGCTTCCAAATCCAAGGCATGTGGCAAGTTTTTTTTTTTTGTATGTTTTTTTTTTGCTGTTTTATATAGCGCGAAGTCGACTCGAAGGTATTGGAGCGCTTGACACGGGCACCAGTTACATTACACAAGGACACATTCGTGTTTTTTGTAGGCACAGGGAGATTAAGTGATTTCCCCAGAATCACAGGATGTTGAGCTGACGCCGAGACTCGAACCTGGTTCCCTAGCACAAAAGTCGGCAGGTCTGGCCTCTGCGCCACATCTTCACCGCGTTCATCTGTGTGAGTTGCCACAACATTGACCTTGGCCAGGGGAAAGCGCCTTGATGCCTTTTTGAAAGAAGGGCATCATTTGAAAAAATATACCTTTCTTTATTTGAATTTCGATAAACTATGGTCCAATTCCACAGGATTCATTTCGACTGAGATGGTTACAAGATCCATTTTTTGATTTACCAGAATGACAAGGCGCGTTCCTAATAGTTCACATCCGTTCCAGACAATGAGAACAATATAGTTGGAGAACTCAAGGCCCCATGAAAATAAAAAAACCTTTTCAAATAATTCGAACAATATGAGAAAAATAAAAAGCAACTCGGTAGAGAGCATCCGAGGGCATCCTCACTGTGAGGTTTGATCAGGGAGTTGTGGTTGGACTACATTGGGCTTCAAGTTTCATATTCCATTAAGACGTCTCTAGTTTGGCAAACATGATTATCATTGCATGCATTCTGAGGTCTGGCATAAGGCAAACTTTTTGAATTTTACTAAAATCATATGTACATTATACTTGTGTTAAAGGACTTTCGGCCAGCTCTCTACACCCTTTGCTTATTCTTGTGCCTTTCATATTTTTCTTCGGCCACTAGCGCATACAGCATGGGGAAATGGGTCAGCCCACTCCAACCACTAGCTAAGATCCTTGTGAGTGACGACATTCTGCCCTTTCACAAGGAGCGCAACCTCGCATAAAATAGTTCCCTTTGGTAGCAGAGACTACTATGGCAATATGCTTTTTTTTTTTTTAAATCATTTTTTTTTTAATTTTATTTTTTAAACTTTTAGCCATTGTTCTTTTTCTTTTTAGATTGACAAGAGGCGAGAATCTTCCTCAGCAATAAAGTTCTGCAAAACACAAGGCAAAAACAAAACTAACCTTGTCAAAGCCAAAAAGCTGCGCACTTTAATTGTTTTGCCAATACTTGTTCTACACTTGCCATCAATATGGAGTTGTGAATGCGCACTTTAAAGTATTTGAGGGCAGCGTTTCATGGAGTTATTATTATTATTTGATATTTATTGAGAGCTGCAAATCATCCTGAAAGGGTCTCTAGGTGCTGTGGCGAATCTTCAGACAAGAGCTAGGGTAAGGATATTAGAAAATGAACTAAGACAGATTAAAACATTCATGTTTTAAGAGCTTTATTGAACAGTCTGTAATCTGTGTTTGCACGGAGATGTGATGTGAGCTGGTTCCAGTATTGGGGGCTAAGTATGAAAATGATCTGCCCCCATTCCTGGCAGTACAAATATGATAGGGACGTCGCAGGTGTTTCCCGCTGGACCTTGGACTCCTAGTGGTGGGGTACCAGTTAAGTTTATTCTGTAGATACTGAGGGCCAATGCCATATAGGGATTTGTGGGCCAAACAGAGAAGTTTAAATCGTACACACTTTTTTATTGGCAGCCAATGTAGGCTTCTAAGAATGGGCACTGAAGGCGATAGGGGTGGAAGATGGCATACGAAGCCTGCTGCAGTGTCCTGGGCCACCTGCAATTTTGAAAACAGTCCTTCATTCATGGAGGCCATTAACTAATTTCCTTAGTCCAGACAACTAATTATCAGAGCCTGGACTAGGGATTTTCTTGCTTGCAGTGGTATCCATTGAAATACTTTTCTTAAAGCACGCATGATGCCGAAAATGTCCTAGGTTTCTCACCGCTGCCTTTGGAATAGGAATTGTACCTAGATTTACAGGCCACCAGTCATCCGACCAGGTCGCGTTGGCTTACCCAAACAGTATGTTCTCAGTGTTGCTTGCATTGAGTTGCAGGCGGTTCTGCTGCATTCATGGGGAAATGTGATTCATGCAGACTTGGAATCTTGCTTTAGTATCTTCTGGCTTTGGTCCCATTGTGATGACAAGCTGAGTGTCATCTGCGTAAGAGATGCTCCACTTGATAAAATTATAACCATATGATTTTATCACTTGTGCAAGTGGAGCCACGTATATATTAAAAAGAGTAGGGCTTAATGCAGATCCGTGTGGCACTCCCCTGTCCAAGGATATGGTTCTGGAGACAAAGGAACCTAACTGCACTGTGCGTGTCCGTCCACTCAGAAAGTTCCTTAACCAGCCTAGGGCTTTCCCGCCGATACTAACCTCTTCTAGTCTCTTAATTAAGACTACATGGGAGATAGTGTTGAACACAGCTGATAAATCCAATCAAACCAGCATTGCTGAGTCACTATTGTCAAGGGAAAGTCTTATATTATCTGATACTTCCACCAGGGCTGTCACCGTTCTATGCAATGCACGGAAACATGACTGGGAAGGGTCAAGCAGGTGGCGTCCTTTTCAAGAATGCCATCAGTTGTGTATTCACCAATGACTCCATGATTTTTCCTAAAAAAGAAAAAAGTATGGAGATGGGTCTAAAATATCCTAGTTCTTTAGGATCCGCCATGGGCTTTTTAAAGAATTGGTTTGACCATCGCCGATTTCCATTTTGCTGGAACTGACTCCTGGTTCAGTGAAAGATTTAGCAAGGCAGTGCAGGAGAGCAGGGGCCGAGATCGACATAGTATGGGGAGGAGCCAGGTCTTCTGATGACCCTGATTTGACCTTGTTTAATAAGGCACTGACGTCCTCTTGCGTTACTATAGTGAACTCCTTCAGTAATACTGGATGGGTACTTTCCTTCCTACAGTACTCCGTATTAGTTTCCTCTGCTTTCTCAGTCTGATTGAGAAAGAATTAGCAGGTGGGGGCTGCCATCCAAATTATGTTCCATGCGCTGATGAATTAACATTAGTTTATTTTGTTTTATGTCGAGAAACCGACATGGACAGATGTTTCTAGAGCAATTTAAGTATCTATAACCAGGCCTTTTTCTTGAAGGATAGGTTTTTGGAAACGGTTTTTAACATTTTTCAACTTGAAACATTGCCTTCAGGTCCACCATCCACAAAATGACAGTTTCACAAGGCTTACAGTACAGTTCAACATACAGCAGGTTAACCACACGACCCAGTACATAGAGGTGGCTTACCGATGACCATGTGGGGAAGCTACCAGGCCCTTTTGGAGAGCAGAATGTACGTCTACTCCACCATTAGCTGATCGTTCAAAGGAGCCCCCATAGGGGGAGGCCAGGGTAATAGTGACCTCTCCTTCCTGTTCGTCAATCCCAAAATAAGAAATCCATCTTCCCCATACCTTCTTAAACTTCCCTGGCTGCGTACACCACCCTTCCTGCTTCCATACATAGGGTCATACCCGTAATCTACTTGTGCTTGGTGGGTGTCGGGGGAGCTCCTTCATCTTCTCACAGCATCCCTTTTTGCCAGTGCGAACCCCAGGGAAGAAAAGAGGAGTATCCTTTGGGACTAGTGGCGGCTGCCACAAAACTAAAGGGGGCGGGCAGGATGGGGTGGGTTAGGGGGAATAATAATAGGAAAAAAACGTACCTGACGGCGCAGCCGCCTCTGCTCTCTTCTCCGGCTCAACTCCCAGCATGCCCTGGGGCATAGGCTCCCCACCCAATTGCGGTGCTGCTCTCAATATCTTGAGAGCAGCACCAGGGCTGGTCTGAGTGGCGTGGTTTGCCGCTCACACAGTGCCTAGGAGCCTGTAACACTTCTCCAACACAGCTGGGTTGGAGAAACCTAAGTGCCATTGTCTGTCTGGCCGGCCTAAGAACAGGGTCGGACTGGCTGTAGTGGGCACCGGGCGTTTCCACGGTGGGCCGCCGTTGTGGGGGCCGGTTTTGGGCCCCTGAGGGGCCGTTTTGTTACTGGGGGCCGGCAATATGGTTCCCCTGTAACTGCTGAAACCGGCCCTAGCAAACAGCTCGGCCGCACCCCCCAACCACCCTCCCCCCAGGGGGCCCAGCCGAGCAGATAGTTCTCTTAATTGACCGACATTGTTTGGATACCACGGCAGCCCCCTCACCTACAGACCGCTTTTACTGTTTGTCATCAAAAGGCGTATAGCGGATAATCCCAATACTTAAAGAGGGTTTTGCGTCAGCCTGTTGGTTATCATTGGTTGACTTTCTAATCAATACCATATGCTTGCCTGGTATTATTTGCCTTTCCTCTCTTCTTGTGTTTGACCCTTCCCAGCAGCATAGGTTCTCTGCTATCTGTGCCTTGGGTGACTTGTATCTTTCCATTGCTTACATCCAGGCTACTATTATTTTGCTTTAGCACTCCATGGGAGCAGGTTCTCCGTCACACTACTGCCCCTCCCTGCTCACAGTGTTGCACCCCTCCACCCCCCAACTTAACTGTTGCTTTACCCTTCCCAGGTTCCACCTCATCGCTTATTGGCAGTGTTTACTTGCTATCCTCCCACTGCCCCTTTTTAGGTCGAGCCTGTGCAGCACATGCGCTGCACTGCGAGGCATGCTGTATTCGAGTATGTACTTGAAGCTCCGCCCACTCTCCGCCCATATTTTTCATTGGATTTTGTCATTGTCCTTTGTAAATGCTGGCTTCTGATTCGTTAATAGGCTTGTTTGTCCCTCCTTAGTACCGCCTTGTGTGAAAGGCAGCGAGTCTTCTAAGACCCTCAATGCTGCCCGGTGCAGGGTTCCACCTCTAATTCACTTTGGGTTCGCTATCAAAATAATGAGGCAAGCGCTGGAAACTGGAAAACAAGAAAAAGGTTTATTTTTCATGAGGAGATCACGTCAACTGCAGACACCGGGATGTCTGAGGGAAGTGCTCTGCTGATACTCCTTTGGCTCTTCCTTTTATACAGGTTTGACACAATGCATTTGTTTCATTACCATGGTTACACAAGCTTGGGGTCCCCGCCCCGGGCAGGTTGTCACACAAGCCCAACAGTAATTCTCTTCCCACCCAGGTCAAACAGACAATCTTATCTTGCAGCTGGACCTTGCTTCAGGGTCTAAAACATGTGAGACCGGCCAGATCTAAGAGTCCGTTCTGTTGATAAAAACAGGTCCCATTGTTGGTAACAAGAAGTCTTGCTGTTTGCAGTGCAATAAATCATGTTGCAAGAGTCTTTTTGGTGTTTGGAACCTGTTTGTGTAACTAGGTGCAGTGAGGGGTAGAGTGTCCAAAGGTTTGCCTGAAAACAGAGATGAGAGGAAAAACGAGTTTGTGGCAGCAAGTGGCGCTGAGGTTTGTTGTGGCAATAGAGTTTATAGCCCCCAGCACACATACCAGGTCGGTCAGAGGGTCAGAGGGATGCTAGTAAGGGCAGGGTGAAACAAAGGTGACCAACAGAGTACAAAATGGCTGTGATAGATCAAAATGACTGCAACTTATGTGCACATAGAATTCCACCAGACAAGATGGCGCAGGTAATGTTCATGATTATCGTTTTGCTTTTAACAGTGGCCCCTTTGAACATAACTAGCCAGCTTGTCAGTCTATTTCGATCTCCATAATGTCCTGTATCTCTTGATCATACATTACTCTCATTTTTGTTAGCTGAGTGTCCATAGTCTTAGGGTGCAAGGTAGTTATGCAAAGAGAACACAAAGGTGGTATACCGTGTATACCCAAACAACAACCACATATTGTCAATACTGGGACCAAGAGAATCATTGATATTTTCCAACCCCACTCCTTCAAGATGCCCCAAAGCCAACTTCCAATTGTCCAAGTCTCTGATCCTTGATGAATTTCTGAAGATAGTCTATGGAGATGTTCGATTGCTTCATAGACAGAAGGTGAATTATCAGGAATGTATACACAGCAGCTGGCACCGATGATGCGGCATGCTCCTCCACGGTCCGCTAGTACCACGTCCAGGACCATGCGATTTTGCAGGGTAACCAGACGGATCGCTTGGAGCTCAGCAGTGTTGTTGGTGAGGATGCCAGCAGTGACGTTCAGGGCGGTCTCTACCGCTTGGGACAGATGTCTGATGGCTCGGCTGTTTGCCATCGGACCCCATAGCGGGACGAGCCCTTTTGCTGCGTCGAGGAACTGTGATGAGGCAGAGTCTGCTTGATCAATGTCTTTAGAACGCTTTTCTCGATGATGCTCTGCAGGGGCTGTGTAGGTTGGTGGCAAAACAAAGGCGATGTAGCACGTGCCCCCCAGTTTCTTGGGAGCCAGGTGTAGGCTTTGGTTCCACAAACAAAGTACATTTTGGGTGATGCAACAAGCGCTGGGGGTTGGCAGTGTTCAAAGTTCTTACAATGCTACAGGTGCTGTGACCCACATTCTTAGTCCCACGGCCTTCAATGCATACAAGGCCAGAGACGTTCACCACAGATAGGGCCACAGTCAGTGTTGCAGCAGTTCTTTTCTTCAGGTAGGAAAATGTGGCTCTGTTAGGATTATTGAACACTTGCATTTCCACTCGTTCTTTGGAGGGGACATTAATCTGGAATGTCGCATTGAAGGTGTGAGGGCAGAAGGGGCGGCTGTCCTTCCTGTTTTGTTTCGCCAGAACTCGTTGTAGAACTGGGCGATTGTTCCGTCGGAAGTGGCATTGTCTTTGTAACTTTCTTGTAGGAGCATCATCCAGGCAAGGCAAGATCCGTGAATAGAAAAGGGCGAAGGGATGAAAGGGATGGAATGTTCAGTGGCATGTAGTAACAGCCCACAGACCCAACAGTTGGTAGCATTGGTGGCAAGATTGTGCTGGTGCAACATCTGCATGAAAGAATTATTCCAGAATTCTTTGCGTCGTTCTTGGAGATGTGGCGGTAGTGATACCAGGTAGTGTTCTTTCTTGGTGGTTGGTTGCATGGTGGGTGACAATGTTCTGTATGCAGGTGCATTCTCTTCAATGATCCAGAGCGCGACCATTAGCAGGAGACAGGTGAGAAATGCGGCTACAAGTGCAATTGTCTTTGTGCTGTGCAGGTTAGCAGTCTTGGTGTCTTTGCGGTGGTTTTGCAGGTGTTCAGTTTCTTCCATCATCTTCGAGGAGCTCAACAACTGTTAGGACCACAGACTTTTGTCTGGCGCTTTCCTGGTAGCGTTGTTTGACTGTGCTACCGATCTGAGGCCTTGACTTAGTTAGTGGCCTGGTCGTTGGAGCTCCCTCCTTTCGTCGATCTTAGGTTGTACCCTTTCCTGGATGGCACCATGGGGTCGGGAAATTCTGATAGTTCGAGGGTGTCTTCTTGTGGGTAGCAACTCAGATCTGGTCGGTCTCTCGCGAGTACTTCCTCTTGCACCTCCACCCCTTCACAGGTTGCCAGGGTTGGAGGGACTCGTTTGCAGTGGTGGGCATGCAGCCAGTTTCGTTTTCCTTCCACTCGGAGGGCAGTTCGGGTATGATCAGGACTTGCCAAGGGCCCGTCCACCTAGACTCCAGATTCTTCGTTCTTTGGAAGTTGCGAATCAATACATGGTCGCCTGGCTTTATTTCATGTCCCGGGCCCCTGGATACGTCAGGCAAGGCTTTCTGCACCTGTTGGTGGATAATTGTTAGCTCGTTTGTCAACTTATGCAAGTAATCCGACATTAATATGTTCGGGACATCGTTAATGGAGGTGGGTCTTGGTGCCGCCCAAATGCTCATAGGCCTGCCGAAGACCACCTCATACGGGGTCAGTCGGTGTTTGGTTGGGGTGGAGCGCATCGATAACAATGCCAATGGGAGGGCGTTGGGCCATTTCAACCCGGTCGTGGCAACTATTTTGGCTAGTTTTAGTTTCAACGTTGCATTGTGTCTCTCTACCAGGCCCGCTGATTGGGGGTGGAAGACGGCATGGAACTTTTGTTTTACCCCCAACCCTCTCAGTATGTTCTGTATCACCTCGGCTACGAAGTGGGGGCCGTTGTCGCTCCATAAAATTCTGCAAAGGCCGTATCGGGGGAAGAATTCTTTCAGCAATACTTTTGCAGTGGCTAAGGCGGTATTGTCGCGGGTGGGATATGCCTCCACCCATTTGCTAAAAGCGCACACAACCACCAGGACATATTTTAGACCAAGGCATCTCTCTAGTTGAATGTAATCCATTTGAAGGATTTCAAAGGGGTGGTCAGGGACTCCAAACCCTCCCCTTGGTACTACTGTCCCCTTCCCTGGGTTGTGTTGTAGGCAGACTATACATTGTTGTACTAGGCGTTTTGCAGATTCTGCTATCTTGACGTTATGCCATACTCTGGTGATTAGTTCAATCATGGGGGTGGAGCCTATGTGTGCTGGTAAATGTGCCATGGTCAATATGGGGATGAGGTAGGCATTGGGTAACAGCCATTTATTTCCGTCTTTAGTTCTCCAGCAATCTTCCTCGTCTTTTAGTCCCACCTTTTCCCACTCGGTCAATTCGTCTTGTGTGCCTGTAGTCTGTATGTCCCTTACAGTGGTCCTAGCGTCAGTCCATCGTTCAGCTTGTGACCTGGTCACATACATTTGTGTCGTAGTTCTGTCTCCTGCCGTGGCTCGGGCAGTAACGTCTGCTAGTGCATTTCCCTGTCCAATGAGATCAGTCACTTTCCTATGTGCTTGGCATTTTATCACTGCTAACTTCTTGGGGAGGAGGACTGCTTGCGTCAAGGCGGAGACTAAATCTCCATGCAGGATGGGTGTACCGTGTGAAGTCAGGAACCCTCTTTCTTTCCATAAGATCCCAAAATGGTGAACCACCCCGAAGGCATATTGGCTGTTGGTGTATATGTTAACTGTCGTGTCAGTCGCTAAGATACATGCTCGTGTGAGGGCAATGAGTTCTGCAGCCTGGGCTGAACGTTGGGGAATACGGGCTGTTTCCAGAACGGTTCGGGCTGTGGTGACAGCGTATGCAGCTGAGGTGGTGCCGTCGGGGAGTTTGATGCACGAACCATCCACCCATAGTTCTCCATCTGGTTCTAGAAAGGCGGTGTCTCTGAGATCTATTCTACTCTTTGTTTGTTCATCGGTTAGCGTCACACAGTCGTGTAGTGGAGTCACGCTAGGATCATTTTCGGGTAGGGGTAACAGTGTGGCTGGATTGAGGGTGGTGCATCGCTTTAGGGTAATGTGCGGTGCTAGCAGGGTCAACTCATATCCTGTCAGTCGGGCGCTAGTCAAGTGTTGGGTTTTGGTCTGGTTTAGTAGTGTGTCGACTGCATGGGGTACTAAAACAGTGACTGGATTGGAGAGTACTATTCCTTCGCTCTGGCGTATCGATACTGCTGCAGCTGCCACAGCGCGCAGGCACGCTGGCAGCGCTCTGGCTACTGGATCGAGGGTGGCAGAGAAATATGCACAAGGGCGTTGTTTGTGACCAATTGATTGTGTTAGGACAGACAATGCACATCCTTCCCTCTCGTGCGTGTAGAGGAAGAATGGTTTGGAGTAATCCGGGGTTCCTAGGACAGGCGCTGAACAAAGGGCATTGCGTAGTTCTTTAAAGGCTGACTGGCATTCGGGGGTCCAGGGGAGAGGTGAGGGGATGTCTTTAGCTAGGAGGGAGAGAAGGGGTTTGACAATGAGGCTAAAGTTCGGTAACCACTGTCGGCAAAATGAAGTGAGACCTATCAAAGAGCGGAGTTGTTTCTGATCTTTGGGGACAGGGGTGTCTAGAATTGTCTGGATCCTGTCAGGCGTGAGTTTCCTCCCTTCTTTGGATAAAAGGTGACCCAAATAGGTCACTTGTGATTTACAGAACTGCAATTTCTTTCGGGAGACCTTGTGACCATTCTCAGCAAGAAAATGGAGTAGTTTGATGGTGGCTGTGACGGCTATTGGTATGGTGTCCGCTGCTAGAAGGATGTCGTCTACATATTGTATTAGTGCCACTCCATCTGGCAATTGTATGGCATCTAACTGTCTTTTAAGCGCCTGGCTATAGATGCTTGGGCTCTCAGTGTACCCCTGAGGTGCTCTGCAAAATCTGTACGAATGGGAGTTTAGGGTGAATCCAAATAGATAGCGGCTGTCCTTGTGTATAGGTATGGAAAAGAATGCGTTTTTGAGGTCAATTACAGTGAAGGTGGTGGCAGTGGAGGGGATTAAAGTCAAAATTGTCGTGATGTCGGAAACTACTGGGTATTGTGGCACTACGATTTTGTTCATCTCCCGCAGGTCAATGATGAAGCGGTAGGCTTTTCCGTCTCCCTCTCCCTGTCTCTTTACAATCGGTAGTAAGGGACTGTTACAAACGTTGCTCACTACTTCCTCTACCACCCCTGCCTCTACCAAAGAGTGTATAATCTCTGTCAGTGCCTTCTCACCCTCTGGCGATATTTTGTACTGCGGTACTTTCGGTAGGGTTGCGTCCTGTCGTATTGTTACGTGTACTGGGTCAATCATCATTCGTCCTACGTCTGAATCAGCCCTAGCCCATAAGTGTGATGGCAAAGTGTCCAGTAGGGATGCGTCAGTCTCGGAGATGGGAAACATGTGCTGAGAAGGGTTCTCTCTATGGCGCTGGGGTTGTCATACAGGACGACACGCACTCCGTCTGGTGAGCATCTGATAGTCGGATGGAAGTGTTTCAAAAGGTCGAGACCCATAATGGCGTCTGGGGTGTTGGAAGAGAGGAGGAATGTCGTTTCGACGCTATTGATGTCAAGGTTAAAAGGGATCGGTCGGGACAAAGGGTTGGTGGAGGGCGTACCGTCAAATCCTATTGAGGTCACATGTGAGCCTGACAAGGGTGCCCTTGGAATTAGTCGTTTGGATAGTGCACTACGTGTTGCTCCCGTGTCTACCAGAAATGGCGACTTTGTGCCCAGGACCTCAGCGGTAACATAAGGGCCTTGCTGATCAACATAGAGCTCGACTGGATCCCTCCCTTGCCCCTGGCTGTCCTATGCAAAGTCGTACGTATTGTCATAATCTGTCTGTTGGTACTGATTCTGTTTGGGATGGTCAAATGTGTTCACTCTTCCTGGCCTTTCCTCGCTTGCTTCACTCGCGTACCCTCTCCCACGTCCTCTTCCTCTCCGTCCACTTGCTATTTCCCTCGCCCCTCTGCCCCTACCAGCTCCTAACAAAGCCGGGCATTGGGTTTTCCAGTGTCCATATTCTTTACAAAATGCACATTGATCCTGTCCTAGGTCTTAGCGTCCTACATATGATGTCGATGAATTGTTTCTAGGTGGCTGTACTCTAGGGGTATTCTGCTGGTATCCTCCCCTATATTGCTCCCTTCCTGTAGTCGTCCCCTGGAGTTGTGCTACCATTACCCTTTCCTTCAAGTCCTTCTTTTTCCTTTCTGTAGCCCTGTCATTTTCGTTTTTCTGATGCTCATAGTACTGGGCCATTTGGAGAATGGCCGCCGGTTTAGATGCTGCCCAACTACTTTCGCTGGCTTGTAATTTCTGGGATACATCTGGCAGTAGTCCTTTGACATAGTTCTGCACAAATAAGTGGTGTCCGGTTGCGGTGGACATGTCTTGTCCACTGTAATCGGAGAACACCGTTTCAAATCTGGAGAAATACTCTGAGACATCCTCTTGTGGTTTCTGGCGGCACGCGTTTACTATGGACCAGTCTATCTTTTTCTCTGGGATCAGCGTTTTCACTTTCTGCACTATTTTGTCAGGGAGGTCCAATATTGCTTTAACCGGTTTTTGACCAGGGTTCCGCTGTTTATCTAATGTGTTGAGTTGTTCCCAGGTATGACCAAGCAGTTCGGTATGGTCTATTTTCCTAATCTGTTTCCACACATCTGCTGGCAAACATAACCCGAAGAACAAGTCTATGTCGGCAAGTGTCATTATTGTTGATCCCAGAGCGGTACCTAGCTCGGTGTAAAAGGCGGTGGGGTTCTTTCGTAAATCCGGTAAAGATTTACAGAACGTCAAAATGTCCTGTCTGTCCCATGGTTGATACACCCAATTGTAGACCACCCTTCCTCTAGCGTCTTGATGGTTCATATCGTCATGAGTCCCTTGTCCTCTAGGAGGTACCCAATAAGGGGCAGCTTCTTTTATCGGCATCATGCTATCTGGTTTTTCCACCGGGGTCCTGCTATCTTAGATGTCCTGTCCTTATCTATCCGTCCTTGTTCCACGAGGTGACGGAATACCTCCAGTGTGGATGAAAAGAGTTCTGTAACATCGTTGTCGCCTTCATCTCCGGTGTCTACCTTCCTATGGAGAGCCACTAGCCGCTCGGGCCCTACATCTTGGTACTTCTCTTCATATGCAGTAAGAGTGTGGTAACAGAGACGTACAATAAAGTATCGTTTGCGGTTTTCAACATAGGAGTTGCATATGTCAGTTACATACTCTTCTGTCTCCTTCCTATCTATGAGGGATTTAACTATTTTATCAATGCCTGCTCGCTCATTTTTACTTAATCGCGGGACCCTGGGCGCTCCTTTTTCTTTTGATCCTACCTCTACTACTGTATCCTTTGATGAGGCATTTGGTGTGGGTGACTCAGTGGGAGCAGAGGCGGTGGAGACTGAGGCGATCGTGCCATCTCCGGCTATACTTTGGTGGTCCTGGCGTTGTACTACGGGATGAGTAGGGGCGTAAGGGGGTGGCATGTATATGATTGGGGGACCTAACAATAAATCATCATCTACCCTTTGTTTTGCTGGTAACTTGGGGTAAAGAGTCGAGGGCGTTCTAACAGGGCATTGACCTGATATTTTTGATTCCTGTTCCTTTTTATCGATTTCCTTTTCTTTTAGTTTTTCTTCTAATCTTTTACAGGCTTGGTAAGCTGATTTTCGCGTTTCTTTATCTTGTCTAGCTTCGTCCCTTTTCTTTCTTTGAGCTGCCTCTTTTCGCCATAAACCAAAACTGTCAAACATGGCTGGTCTAGTTTTCTTTTTGTGGAGAGCTAATTCTAACGTTTCTATTTTAGCGGGATCGAAAGATCCCGTCAGTGGCCACTGATTTACCCGGTCCTTCCTAGTGTATTTATGCCATAGTTTGCTATAAGCTACGGGGGCTAATCCATACTTTACGTACATGTACTTGTTAGGGGTGCCTTCCGGCGGTGCCGGCTGACTGACCTCTAACGAACGGTCGGGTCCAAAACAATTACAATCAAACAATCTAGAGAAAACAGGCATGACGTATTTATCGGTCAAAAATGAATATCTCAATCAATCAATGTAGACAAATGTCTGCACTACCTGTCCTTGGCTGCCTGCAAAGAGAGAGAATATTCCTATTCTTCGTTGTTTGCAAGCAGGGAAATGTCGCAAATAACTCAATATCAAAAAAGGAATACTAGTATTTCAATCAAACTATTCAATCAATCAATTTAAGTCGTTTTTTCACGACCTTACCCGGACCGTATGGACAGTTCTTCGTCTTCCCCTTCCAGCGCCTGGTTGTCCTCTCACTCCAACAATCAATGCGGCGTTCCTCTAAGGTCCCAGTCAGGACCGCAGGTCACTCGAGAGAGAGGTCCGTTCAGAACCGGTGAAGTTCAGTCGATCGGCAGCCAGACAAGGGTCTTCTCAGGCAGGTATACCCCAATCGTTTAGTCGTTCACTCCGTCGTTAGGACCTCTCTACCGGACCCACGCGTCGCTGATGGGCCCCTACGTTTGGGCGCCAATTTGTGAAAGGCAGCGAGTCTTCTAAGACCCTCATTGCTGCCCGGTGCAGGGTTCCACCTCTAATTCACTTTGGGTTCGCTATCAAAATAATGAGGCAAGCCCTGGAAACTGGAAGACAAGAAAAAGGTTTATTTCTCATGAGGAGATCACGTCAACTGAGACACCGGGGTTTCTGAGGGAAGTGCTCTGCTGATACTCCTTTGGCTCTTCCTTTTATACAGGTTTGACACAATGCATTTGTTTCATTACCATGGTTACACAAGCTTGGGGTCCCCGCCCCGGGCAGGTTGTCACACAAGCCCAACAGTAATTCTCTTCCCACCCAGGTCAAACAGACAATCTTATCTTGCAGCTGGACCTTGCTTCAGGGTCTAAAACATGTGAGACCGGCCAGATCTAAGAGTCCGTTCTGTTGATAAAAACAGGTCCCATTGTTGGTAACAACAAGTCTTGCTGTTTGCAGTGCAATAAATCATGTTGCAAGAGTCTTTTTGGTGTTTGGAACCTGTTTGTGTAACTAGGTGCAGTGAGGGGTAGAGTGTCCAAAGGTTTCCCTGAAAACAGAGATGAGAGGAAAAACGAGTTTGTGGCAGCAAGTGGCGCTGAGGTTTGTTGTGGCAATAGAGTTTATAGCCCCCAGCACACATACCAGGTCGGTCAGAGGGTCAGAGGGATGCTAGTAAGGGCAGGGTGAAACAAAGGTGACCAACAGAGTACAAAATGGCTGTGATAGATCAAAATGACTGCAACTTATGTGCACATAGAATTCCACCAGACAAGATGGCGCAGGTAATGTTCATGATTATCGTTTTGCTTTTAACACTTGTCTTCATTCGTAACCTTTCATGAAGACTAGCCCTTCTACTTCTGTTGTTACTTCTGTATGTCTTATTTAGTCTGTAAGCACTGTTTTCTTTAATGAGTTTCAGTGGGCCATGATCGCTTTCACTTTCCTAGCAGCCCGGGACAATGGCGGCCACTTCTATGAAATGAAATAGGTCTCGCATTTACAAGAGTTTGAGCTATTGGCATTGTAAATGATAATGCCTTTTATTTATGTGTTAATTATCAAAACCGATAAATAAAAGGCATTGTCATTTACAATGACAATAGCTTAAACTCTCGCAAATGCGAGACCTATTGCATTGCAAATGCTTGTTTCTGTTGCTCCCACGGCCTATCCTGTCGTTTTTTTTTTTTAAACTCAGTAGGCGCTAGCAGCTGCAATTTGCTACCGGGCTACTCTTTCTGACAATCTGCTTTCACGCACTTTTTTTTTTGTTTTTACCATTGCAAGATGGGTGTTGGCATCATGGAACAGTAAATGACAAAACTTACAGAATGTTGGCCATGTCATGTTAGAGAGCCTGTTCTTGCGATGCTGTTCAGCATCAGCAGCAACGTTTTTTCCTTTTTTTGTCTGGATGCAGACCAGCTTTGGCAAAAAGCTTTGGCAGAGCGGAAAGGTGAGTGAGACCTTTGCCAATGCTGCTGCTTTTGTTTCATTTCCGTTACCCGATCTGAAATTTCATCAGCTTTTAGCTGCAGCATTGTGTATCGATGTAAATATATAATACTCATTCATCGATATCACACGTTCAGCTGACCCAGTGTTAAGATCTCCTTTTGTTTCGTTCCCATGTGTTTTCTAAATAGCGGCTTTATCTTAATCCTCTTAATTAATTTATCTGCATACAAGATAATCATTTTCCCCTTCCCAAGATGCTTCACTTTTATTGAATTTTGCCTTTTGTTGCCACCCTGGCCATGTTAGGATGACTTGTGCTGTAAATAACTCCATATGTGCCAAGAAAAATTTCATCCCTAAATTTACGTAACAATAATGACTGTGAGAATAACTTGTGGAGAACCTATTAAGTGAATTCCACATTGTCCTTCAGTGAATAGTTTTGTGTATGTGTTATGTATGGTGTTAACTCCACCATCCTACCAGACTACGCCCCATCTCTCTTCTCTCTCATTTTCTCTCTCTCTCACTCTCTCTCTCTCATTTTCTCTCTCTCTCTTATATCCCACGCATCCGCAGAAGCAAGGCAAGAGGGCGTGCCTTCTCCTTCATCGCAGCCAAAAACTGGAACAATGTTCCTCTACACATCAGAACTGCTATTCCACTCTTCAAGTTCCTCAAGAAGCTGAAGCCCTGGCTCTTTACAACTAGGAGCACCGTCGGGCCCAGGCTCCTCCTCCAGCGCCTAGATACCCTTACCAATGATAAGTTGTGCCATACAAATCCACCTAACTTAACGTGTGCGTTTCTCTTTCTGGGAGCAGGGTTCTCCTCAGCCCATGCCCTGCTCTCCATACCATCTTCTTATGATAAGATGTGCACCCTGCAATGGCTTTTCTGCACCCTTTCCCACAGAACAAATTCATCATCCACTCACTGATAGCCCCCCTCTCCCAATATTCCTCTGAACAATCAAAAAAATTGGGGAAAGACACTGTTACCCGAGTCCTGCTGATCTGTGGAATCTCGCTTCAGCGTTCAGCTCGGGCCTTTAACAAGGGAGCAGGCCTTTAATGGGCAGTGAAGCCCGCTAAGGAGGGCTCTAAGACTATTTGAACATTCCGCCCCTAGAGGGCAGAATGTTCTAATTTGTAAAACAATTAAATCCCCTCGGGCTCCGTGAGGTCTTTGTTAAACATTGGAATGTTGATGCTCCAGGCTTCTACCGGCCATTAGAAGCCCGGAGCACTCCATTGTTTTCAGTGGAGCTTCCAACATTCTAATGTTCTAATACTGAGTGCACAGCAACATCATCATCTTGCTGCCCAAGACTCCGATTGGCCAGTCTGACAGGCGCCTGCGTCATAATCGAGAGGTCTGGTGTTGATTGGTCGTTTGCCAGGAGTGCTGTATACAGACTTTGTGAGAACGTGCGCTGGTACGAAGGTGGATGAAGTTGTGGGACTTCACATATGTAAATTTTGTGAGATTTTGGAGAAAAGTTAACAAATGTAATGATGTTTGTGAAGTTCCTTTTTTAAACCATTGCCAGAGAAAGTCTACAAGAATAGGTTTATATTAGAAAATAAATCATTGAAATTGAAACTTTTACATATTTATTTTAATTTAAATAAGTTGAATATCCTTAGATGTGTTTAAACTTATTTTGTTAGGCCCCCTGCTTCAAATCGACTTTTCATTTTAGTAAAATATAATTACTCCAGAGCCATAATAAGAAAATAATAATTTTGTAGTTTGATCAAATGATTACGGTTTGAACTTTGAACAGTGGCTCTGATGGATTGCGGTTTGTGTACCTCTGCTTGTTAGTGACTTGTATCTACCGTGATACCACCTGCCATGGTCAGTGAGACCAGATCAAGAAGGTACCAGTGGTCCGAGAGCGGTGCACAGCCGCAGAATGTGCTCTATGCAAACCTGTGTAACATGGTGTAGTAAACCTCTCTCTGTTGCAGATATTACACTGAAATCTAAAATATCTCACTGAATCTCAATTGAATGCCCTTCATCCTAAGAATAATTGGTCAAAAATAGCTGTGACAGCCGATGGCAACTTTTACATTGTTACCACTTGGATATTGCATGAAGCGGCAAACTGTGCCCTCTGAGTCAGAGCCTGTTTGTCCCTTGCCTTTGCATGAGCTTGGATTTCGCATCCTTGAAGCCTCAAGATGTAGCTTTAGATTGAAAAGTCAAATACTGTTGTCAGTATCAGTAGTGACGCTGCCATGATTCAAAGCTGTGAACTGCCCCTTTTATGTACCACTGCTTTTTAACTTTACTTTTCTACACAAACTGAGGGCAACGGGATTTTAATAGGTAAATATTCCTGGGAGTGATATGTAGTTTATTTTGGAGTGATCGCGGATAGTAGAGAAAAATTCCTTGTTAATATGCAATCGAACATAAACAGGCCTTTTTTACATTATAAATTGGTCATAAATGCAAGTTTATAACCAAATTTTCCTTTTTACGCCCGTCAAGCAGTGCTTTAAAAAGGGTCAGTACCGTAAGGTACTGGGTACCTACATTTCTTTATTTTGAGGTGGAAAGTACCTGTGCTTCTCAAGACAGGTGCAATACTTTTAATTGGTGAGTACCAGCACTTCTCAGAAGCAAGTAGGTACTCTAGTATAGAGTACCTGCACTTCTATTTTTCCGTTAGTATCACTGCCGCCAGGGAGGCGCCGTAACGCTATCCATGGCCAAGCGTGGGTGAGTTGCTGCCCAACACCAACACTAACTGCACTTAAATAATCCTTAGGACAAATCAATAAAATGACAATCAAGAGTACACAGAGAAAATATATGATAAGATTGAAAGTTAACAAAATATATTACCAAATGGTGTGCGCATCACCGAGTGCGCAAACGGAGTACTGATTCAAAGCGAAGATTGGGAAAAACATGTCACAGAAGAATGTCATGAAGTGTGCGCATCACTGGAGACCATTGAAATGCAGAGGGAAATGGGTGTGCGCATCACTGGATGCGCAATATAATAATCGAGATGATGTACAAATACCAGAAATGAAGAAAAGGTGTGCGCATCACCGAATGCGCGGCGTAAGAGTGCAAGGGCTCACAATGAAGAACTGGAAGGAAGCGGTGTGTGCATCACCGGATGCACTACACAGGAATTCCAATGTGCACCACTCGGGAACTCGATGTCACTCAATTTACTGATGCAGGCTGGACAGCGTCGAAATAGCCCGATTCAAAATGTCCACTGACACTTCACAGCGTCTGACGTCGTAGACGTAGGACGTACTCGTGAGGATACAGCTGCTACAGAAGGGGAACAGGAATCTGTATCCATGCAACGTTGCACGAGCAGGAACAGGAGTCTGTATCCGGGCAACGGTGTGCGAGCTCGCAAAGCACCACGAGGACACCAACTGCAACTGAAGAGGGTGCCGCGCGCCGACCAAGGGAAAACAGCTACGCCCTCCAAAACTTCTGATGGCTGCAGGGGAAACACTCCAGAGTGCAGCACCAACACCAAGGCACGGCGAGAAAAACCAGACAGACCGGGAAACCAGGCAAATCGGAAGGAGACAGCTGGAGGGATCCAAGTCGCAGAATATAGCGTGGCTCAGTTCGGAAGTGCCACAGGAGGGAAACTGAAGGCGCCAGACCAACTCGTCGCCACTGAAAGGAAGACACCACGATGAAGGTAGGAACCTGGTTTATTCGGTCTAACGTCCTTCAGGTCCCGGCAGCAACTGAACTGCTGTGGGACACCACATTCTAGAGTGGAACCCCATAAACTCACACAAGCTCACACGAGCTCAACATTACACATTCCAAGCAGATCCCAACAGATTCTTTGCGGGCGTAAATGCATTTACAACTGTGAATTTCTCCTCATGAGTGCTGAGAAATCCACAGTAGTAAATCACAGTCAAAGAGTGGAAAGTGGGTGTTACAAGGCATGTTTGTTTTATATTTTTTTTAAAAGTTTGGTAATGCCCACAAACATGTACATTTGTGTGCATTCCCAAACTCCTCTCTGACCTCTTCCCACCTTTGACGTGGTGGTAGCTAAATTAAATTAAATCAAAATGGATTTATAAAGCAGAGATAATCACCCACAAAGGTATCCAGGCACTGAGAGTCAAGCTGCTCAGGTGGCATCAGTTGAATAGCCAGGTTTTGAGTCCCCTTCTGAATTCCTGGAGGGAGGGTGATGTCCGGAGATGGAGGGGGGAGGCTGTTCCAAGACTTCACGGCGAGGTAGGAGAAGGAGCGTCCTCCACAGTTTCTTTGGCGGATGCGGGGATGTGAGAGAGGGAGGTGGAACGCAGGAGTTTGGAGGGTTGTTGGAAGCTCAGGCGCTTGGTTGATGTATGCTGGTCCTTGGTTGTGCAGGGCTTTGGAGGTGTGGGTCAGAATCTTGAAATGGCATCTCTTGTGGACTGGGAGCCAGTGGAGTTTCTTCAGTTGAGGGGTGATGTGGGTCCATCTGGGGAGGCTGATGATGAGCCTGGTCGCTGACTTCTGAATGGTCTGCAGTCTTTTCAGGAGGTGTGTGGTGATTCCTGTGTAGAGTGTGTTGCCATTGTCCAAGCGGCCGGTGACGAGGGCTTGAGTGCCGCACCTGTGCGTCCGGTGGAGATTGGGAGCCAATTGAAGATCTTTCGGAGCATGCGCAAGGTGAGGAAGCCGAGCGCTGGAGTAACTCCCCTGCAGGATTGGAAGGTGAACCGATCCCTTCCAGATTTGGCGAGGGAACAGGAGGACTTTTTCCACAGGGAAGTTTTCTCCATGGAGAGAAAAAAATGCATTGGACAGAAGGCCTGTGCAGCAGGCCAGTGCAGAGTTCTCCATAGCGCCCCCCTTGAAAAATGTCCTATGGCATTCCAACTCGGACATCATAAAAAATCTTAAACACACGATCCGGCTTAGGTGTACATCTCCGCCTATACTTTTATGTTTTTTTTCCATGAATAGGGTCCATTGTTCTTACCATCAATGTGGTAATGTTATTTGACCTTCATCCGTTTATAATTATCGCTGTGCCCGCTTCGCTTAGCACTGGGTACCCGGACCACGGTGTTTATTGCTGGAAATTCCTTGAAAAGTGCGCCGCCCCCTCCTGGCTGCTTCCTCCAGTGGACAAGGCCTGCTTCCCCTTTCTTACGACTCATTTCGCAAGACTCTGCCATTGATTTTCTGACATGTGATATTCAGCCTGGAAGTTAAAGATATTTTATTTTTAGACTGCATTATTATGTTTTTTGCATCGTGGCAAAAAGCTGAACAGCTAATGCATCCATTTTTTTTATCTGTGAAATGGTGCAGAGAAAAACCTAACTAAAGGTGATTGTCTAAAACAAGATCTAGGAGAAACCATACAGCGGAGTGAGTTTACTTGCATTCATTTGCGTGGGAGTGAATTAATATTCACTGATTTAGTGAGGGTGTTACCTGCAAAATGACTAACCCAACCCGGGCCTTAGGCTCTGATCAATTCCCCCGTCCATCAGTGGATATTGGTATAATTGGTCTGTTTCCACACAAAAAAGTTGTAAAATCATTTTAAAATGACAAAAATGCAGCTGTTAACAAGCATTCCCTGGCATATAATGCCCTCAGTTCTGGGCCCCTGACCATTCAGAGTGTAAAATTAGTTTGCCATTGTCCTTGGTCACACCTCTTAGGTTGATCCATTGGATTGGACAGAGAGCAACCAATAGGAATCTTTGCAAGGTGGAGCCTCAGCTACCCATATTGTGTCACCTTTACTACTTCCAAATCTTAAACAGGTGCAATGCATTAAATTTAGCCCTATGGACAATGGGCTGTAGGATTCTGTGTTGTCCCAGAATCAGACATCATATAATTTGGGCACGGCACTGTGCATTACAAAATTATCATTTGCTGCTTTCTGTTTCAATTTTTGACTATTTTTTTTATAACACTCTTTATTAGATTTTATTAAGACCATACATACAAAGATAGGCATTAATAGAGTATTAAAAACAGTGACACTACAAGTGTAATCTCTTAATATCCTATGACGTGCACTGTTTACATTGATTATAAGGAAATCACGCTGTAATGTCTGCCGAATATCTGTGCCAATGCCCCCAAACTTTAGAATGCTGCTCTGGCCATTCACTTGATTTGTGCACAGGCTGCTCTGCCTTGGCACCGTAGTCCATCCCACGGCTGCACTCCGCCACTGACTCTCTGAATAATGAACTTGCCCTTTAGTGCAAGTCCCTTCAATTGAAAATACTACTGAAAAAGACCATTGTGAGCACCTACATCAACAAAATCGAGATCATTGTTGAACCTTGCGAATTCACAACTAGTACCCAATTCTCAAACCTGTTTACACATTTAGCTTCCACTCCAATGCACGAGAAGCTTTCTGTTACTAGCAGAGTGGATAGGGATGTGGAAAAATGCTTCTTTGAGGTCTAACGCAGTCATGAAATCCCCCTGACCGAGTAGTGGGTTGACATTCTGCAGATTCGTCGTGTGAAAGTGTTCGGACAGGATGAGGCGATTCAGCGACCTTGGTCTAGTATGGAGCAGAACGAGCCTTCCATCTTTCGAATGAGCAGTATTGTGAGTAAACTCCTCCTCCTCCTTGTTGATGTAGGGGCCTGACTGAATGGTGCCTTTTATAGGAGCGCTATGATCTCTTCTTGTTAGAGAGACTGAGGTTGTGACTACATTGTGTTATGTTGGGTGGGATGGTGTGGAATTCCAGGCAGTCGCCGTGAAGGACGACTGCGAACACCCACCGATCTGAGGTGATTTTCATCCAGCAAGGGTGGATTCATTCCTGTTGGTGGATTGGACACCCCTCTGTTTTTGCCCACAGTGCAACTCCAAGTACCCCTGTGGCACTACCATTTCATGTAATGAAGTAGGACTTGACAGAAGACTTCCACGAACAATCCTGAAACCTTGCGACTTTGCAAGCTTTCCCGGACTATGCACTAAACCTCTTGTGGATTCAAAAAATTTGAAATTCTACACCCAAATATAGGAGAAAACCCACGGCTCAACTTTTACAAATTTCTTTTGTTTTTTTATATACTTAGAGTGCACATACATAAAGCTTCATGGTACTATTCAAGTTGGGACTTGATAAAATTACAAGCGTCCAAGGCCGAGAATTGCTGGCTCTTATGTGGTTTTCTGAATGCCTGTTTGTTGTTCTGCATATGGAGGTATAAGGGAAAAGAGTTCCAGAGCTAGACGCCTTGCACAGCAAAGACAGGGCCTCCCGTCGGGAGAGTGTGAAACGGAACAATAATAGCCACTAGAGGGAAATGAATGCCCTCACTCACTGAGCTGGAATGACACAGGATTAACGGACTGGATTTTAGATCGCGTCAGCAGAAACCAGTGTTTTCCAAGTGACCTCTATGTGCCCCTGCAGGCGGACAAGAACCCATCTAGTGCTGATTCCTGCTACTCTTCGACCTGGCAGTGAATTCCCTTATCCTCCCACCTGGCTGCATATCCCCTTTCCTCCCAACTGGCTGTGAATCCCTTACGTGTTCATCCGGCTGTGAATCCTGCTAATCACCCACTAGGCTGTGAATCCTGTCAGCCTTCCACATGACTGTGAATCCTGCTAGCCTCCCACCTTGCTACAAATTTCACTAGACTTCAAACGCTCATTCCTGCTAGTTTCCCACCCAGTTGTGAATCCCACTATCCTCATACCTGGCTGTGACTCCCTCTAGCCTCTTACCCATCCATGAATTCCACTAGCCACCCCTGCATTGAATCCAACTACTCCCTCGTTGAGCAGTGACACACAATGGCTTATTACCTTCTGGAATTCCAACCCAGCTGTGGAATCTACTGGCCTACAACCAAATTGAAAATCACACCCACCTGCGATTTCAACTGACCTGCCACTCACTGCAAACTCCACTGTTATATGCAGTGCTTCAAATGGAAATACAGAAGTGCAGGCACACACTGTTTAGAGTACCTGTTTGCTGCTTATAAGTGCTGGTACTCTCCCATTAAATGTATTGTAGCAGTGCAGAGAATCGCAGGTACTCTCCCTTTCAAATTAAATAAGTGCAGATACTCTGTGCCGGACAGTGCCTGCCCATTTAAAGCACTGGTTGTATGATCCGACTGCGACTCACACTCGCATATGCTGTGATTTTCCCTTACCTGCCACCTGGTTGTAATTTCTGCCAGGCCGGTTGCGCTCAATTCCCCCTGGCCTGTCACCCAGCTCGACTTAGACTGTGCAACCACCTGACAATGAATAGGGACCCCATACTCTTCCTCAAAGCAGGAGCAGGCAGAACTTTTCTGCCTGTGAGTGTGAATATACACCGTGCTGATTTAGAGATGTAAACCACGAGTTGATTAATAGTCTGGAGTGGCTTGCATTTGAATGCGAAGCATGTGTCTCAACAACGGCAAGAGGGGGCCAGGAGTCGTCCCAGACCGGGGGAAGCTTTAACAGAAAACAGGACTCAAGGGACGACTTGTTGACAAATCCTGTGATACTGGCAGTTCTCCACCGCCTGACCATTTTAGGTCGAGCCTGGGCAGCGCATGCGCTGCGAGGCATGCTGTTCCTAGAATATGGGCTTTAAGGACCCCCATCTTTTCAATTGGCTCCTCTTACTGTCCTTTGTAAATGCTGGATTTTGATTGGTGAAAAGGCTTAGTAGTCCCTCCTTTTGGACTTTTGTATCCTCCCATGAGGACTGCCCCGGTTATGTATGCTTTATTTCTTTAATAACAAATTTTATTGTGGTTTTATTGGTAGTACAGATAAAGAGTTGGGGGCGCACTCCTGTTTATACTACTTTGACAAGATAACTTTTTATTGACAAAAAGCTGATTATCAAGTGGTGCTACAGTGTTGCACTTGCTGTCAAGCCAAGTGTTAGATCAAAAGAAACTGTTACAAGTTAGATCACTTCAGTGCACTGTGCACTATTCACTGGGTTCTAATTGAACCCCTGGACTTTATCCATATTCAACATACTATTCAAGATATAACACAACAATGATTATCATTTGTTAATTATTTTCTTATTGTCCAATCATATTCTCAAATCTTGGTCATCGTCATAACCACAACAAAAACATAAATAATGAATATACAATCAATACATGGTTATGTTCTGAATATTAACAATTCTACTGATGGCTTCAAAGCTTTATTCAGATTTGTGCTAGAGAGACCAGTTTCCGCCTATGTAATGCAAGAAAAGTTTGAGGTTCTGTGTCATGAAGCACAGTTGGGGCTCCTTTTAAGTACACAGGACTGCACTTTTTAGGTTTCGCCTGTTCAGCGCTTGCGCTGTGTTTGCGAAATCTCTCGTAATTATAAAAAAAATCTTAAAAGGGGCTTACAGCCCATCCATTACTTACCATTCGTAGGCTTCGCAGTCATTCTCATTTTCTTACGTCTCACTGGTCAGCAGCATCAGGGTCACATCATCCGGTTTTACTTCCTCGGCTGTTCATTGGAACTTTGCGGCTCCACACGAGTGCATGTTTTTGTACTCATTCTCCTCTTCCTGTGTTAGCCCCGTCGTCTTCCTGCACCGCTTTGCCTTTTAACTTTTTATCTCCGTTCACGGCGTTTTATTTATTTTTATTTTTTATTTTTTTGGTGCATTTATGTAGTGCAAACTTGACCCAAAGGTATTGGACTGCTTTACATGAGCACCATTGACACTACACTGGACACTTTAATTTTTTTTGTTCCTATTCGATTAGGCATGTGGAGATTAAGTGATTTTCCCAGAATCACAGAATTTGTGCAGATGCCGAGACTCCTAATGGTTCCCCAGTAGCAAGGTCAGCAGCTCTGAACGTAGTGCCAATTCCTCTCACTGTTTAACTTGAAGCCATATTGGACAGCAGCCCGCACTGCTGTACAACATGTCTAAAAAACATTGACAAAGCCAATAGATCTTACATAGGCAAAACCTATTGGCATTGCTAATGCTTGTTTATTATTTCTCTGTTGAACATAAATTGTTGTTGTGGGAAAACGCCTGTGACCAGAAGAAACTGGGGGTCTGACTTTTTTTTCTTCTATAATTTGAGGGTTTTCTGTATCTGCTCAACGTAGCAGTTGTTGGTCGAGGGTGAGATGAAAAGCAGCTTTCTGCAAGCTTTAAGCAAGTTACGACTTATGGATAGAGTGCTGATACATGTACTCAATGCATTCTGTGGACCACAGAGCATGCCGGAAGGTGTGGCGTGTATGTGATATTCAGGCATGGGTTTTGACCTGAATGTAGTGGGAATGTTGGAATGTTGAAATTTAGAATGTGCATTAGTGCCACTTCAGATGTCTTCATCTTAGAGGCGCAGCACACAGCATATGGCATGTGCATTAAGAGCAGACAGGGTAACAGCCTTTACAACAAGGTTTTTACCACGTTGTGCCTTTACTTCACATTTTTACCGGGCATGTTTTTATGATGTTTATGCCTTTACCACGCATTTAAGGTAAGTTCGGGGTGTGGGGGCGTCTCCCCCCCACAAAGTAAGTGTGTGTGTGTGTGTGTGTGTGTGTGTGTGTGTGTGTGTGTGTGTGTGTGTGTGTGTGTGTGTGTGTGTGTGTGTGTGTGTGTGTGTGTGTGTGTGTGTGTGTGTGTGTGTGTGTGTGTGTGTGTGTGTGTGTGTGTGTGTGTGTGTGTGTGTGTGTGTGTGTGTGTGTGTGTGTGTGTGTGTGTGTGTGTGTGTGTGTGTGTGTGTGTGTGTGTGTGTGTGTGTGTGTGTGGTTTTTTCATATATATCACATTCACCAACTCTGCTCAGCAAGGTATCCGCGGCACCGTGAAGAAATCAGGTCTGGGCAATTGTTTCTTTATAGATATATATACACATACAATATGTGGTAAAGTCATACGTTGTAAAAGCATATACGTTCTGTAATTTATTCAAATTATGAATACTGTAACGTTTATATTCTGCATCTAAAATAAATATATAAACTTGATTAACATTACTATTTAAAATAAAATATATTTTCAATTTGCTTTTTAAAGTTTAATAAGCTTTTATTATTTTCTCCATAGAAGGCGATGTCTGTCCTGATTGCGGAGGTCTCCGTCAAGTGTGTGGGACGTCTAATACATTTGTAAAGTTACTACTAGTAGTAACTTTATGGTCATATTTGATGTTTTTACTGACTCTATCCCCGGCGGTCGGACATGGAAGTTTGCACTCTTGAGTAACTTTTCACTTGTAAATGGTGACTAGCCAAAAGTAGTAAAGTTACTCAAAAGTGTAACAGTAAATTGACTTGTAGTAATTCTACCCATGTAGGTTTACTTTTGTGAATAGGCCTTTGTGTATTGTACACTGTGTACACCAATGGTAACATCTGTCCACTCATTCATACAAGCTGCAGATTAAACTGTCAGGGCAATTGAGAATAAGTAATAGATGAGCTATTGCACATTGCAATCTGGTAAGTGAAGAGCATCATGACACTTTCTTTGATAAGTCAACTAGGCCTATTGAGGCCTTACATCTTGTGAAGAGCTACGTGTGTCAGACGTGAGATGCTAAACCAGCCATGTTTTTTTGTCTTTTTGGTACTCAGTCCTGCCTTTGTGAAGGAAAACCATGTTAAAGAACTAAAAGTAAAGGAAAAATAACAGAATTCTGTATGAGCTACTCACGCCTGACGGGTAGAGAGCCCTTGAGAGCTCTGCACAAATCACTGACGCTTATGAGCAATGCATTCTGGGAACTGCCTGTGCATAGCAGCCGGAGATGAGCAGCGTGCTAGAATGATTGAAACTGGATGAGTGATCATGTGACACACATGTTCTCTTGTGACTGGTTGGATTGTGACCGGATGGACCACCTGAAATGACTGACATAAAGGTTTCTGAGGAGATAAAATGAACAACTGTATGAAATAGCATGCTGTTGTCACAGCCTCATCAACACCTCCCTCGGTCTGGAACTGCTCTGTCTGTAGGAGGAAGGGACTCCAGGTCATACACTCACATTTTCCACGAAGTGTGAATGTGAGCTATTGGCATAATAATAATAGTAATATTATTAGTCATTTCAATAATATATCATAATGTATCTATATATGTGTGTGTGTATATGTGTGTCTGTGTTTGTTGTGTGTATATATATATATATATTCACTGAAAAAACCATAGGTTTTAGGGACAGTTATAGTTAGTTGGACATTGCACTCGTACAAAACCCGTGAAATTCCCCCGTTATAGTTAGTTCAGGTAACTATAACTCGCGCCCCCGCAATGCACTGCTGATGACGTCACATATTACATCACTCATGACATGGTCAGTGACATCACTGATGACATCTCAAATGACATCACTGATGACATCATCCAGTGACTGTGTTTCTGTAAAGTTTAAATATGTTTAATATATATAGGGAAAGGCATATTGAAAAATGAGTGGGTGTATAAGTGTCTGAATGGATGTTTTACTAGGTGCGTGACTGACTCTATAAGTGAGTGATTAAACGTATCTTACTGAATGCATGGGTTAGTGACTAAACTGGGTGAATGTCTGTATCCATCTGTCTGTTGCTGTGTAAGTGGCTGCATGGGTTTGTGAATAGCTACATGTGTCTATATGAGTTATTGATTGGTTGTCTGAGTATCTGTATGGGTGCCTGAGTGTTTGTGTGGGTGGGTTGTGTGCGACTCTGTGCATAGATGTGTGAGTGGGTGATTCACTGGGTGGATGGTTTCAAGAGTGCATCTGTGATAGACTGTATGGGTGGGTAAGTGTGTGTAAGAGTGTGTTAGTGAGTGAATGTATGTCCCAGTGGTACATGTGTGAGTAACTACATATGTGAAAGGCAGTATATATGTGTGTTGGAGTATATAAATAGCTATAAGCGAGAGTGTGATTGTGAGAGTGACTGTATGGATGAGTGTGTGCTTGTATCGGAGATTGTATAAGAGCGTAAGAATGTGCTAGTATTTGTATGAGTAAGTGAGCTGGTGTGTGTATAACTGTATAGGTGAGTAAATGGGTGTGTGCTTAATTTTTGCATGACTGACTAGGTGTGTGAGTACCTCTATGGATGAGTGGCGGTGTGTGAGTGTTTATATAGGTGTATGAGTGCATATAATAGTCCTGTACTGAGTGACTATAACTATGAGTGACTGTACGGGTGAGTGAGTAGATGTGTGTGTGTAGACCTAAGAATCAGTGAGTGTGTATATAGTAATTGGTGTTGGAGTGTCTATGGTTTTGACAATGGCAGTCTGTAATTTACAGTGGGTGTATCAAAAGTTATATTAGGGTGTGAGAAGATGCATCAAATTATCTTATGGATGATGTCATCAGTGATGTCATTTGAGATGTCATCAGTGATGTCATCAGTGATGTCACTGACCATGTCATGAGTGATGTAATATGTGACGTCATCAGCAGTGCATTGCGGGGCGCGAGTTATAGTTACCTGAACTAACTATAACGGGGGAATTTCACGGGTTTTGTACGAGTGCAATGTCCAACTAACTATAACTGTCCCTAAAACCTATGGTTTTTTCAGTGAATTTGTATGGTTTTTTAAATGCTAATTTCTAACTATAACGTGCCTGAAACCTATGGTTTTTTCAGTGAATTTCAAAGGTTTTTTAAATGCTAATTCCTAACTATAATATGTCTGAAACCTATGGTTTTTTTCAGTGAATTTCAAAGGTTTTGTAAATGACAATTTTTAAATGTATTAATTGTTATATTTATTTTTTGATACTGATTTACTACATTTTTTTAAACTATTTATTTTTAGATATTTTATTTTTTTAAATACATTGTAATTACATTATACATTACATTACAAAATATACTTTCTCAGAATGAATTACTTTAGTTGAAATACTTTGCAAATAGGCAAAAAAACTTTTAAGTACAGTAGTTACAGTTGTTGCAATGGGCAACACAATTTCAAACACAATGCAACATTGAGCTCAATGTGAATTTCAAGTTAAATGCAATTAGTTACTTTATGGATTACTTTTCTAACCACAGGACTGGATCCTAGATTCAGTCCTGGGACATCTCCTGTAAACAGTTGAGTAAAAGCGTTTTGGTTACAGTAGTGATTTTTAAGGAATATTATTGTATTTTAAAAGTTGACACTTAGAAACTTTTTCACATAGAATCACCAATGTTATCCTATGGGAGGAAATTCACTTAGCAGGTAAGTAGTGTTATCGTTACTTTTTCTTACTCAGTGGTGGATCCTGGATCCAGCACTGGTGCATCTCCTGTAAACAGTTGAAAGAATGCGTTTAAGTCATACAGGCGATTTTTAAGGAATATTTGTAGTTTGTGAAAATCGACACTGAAACTTTTCTGCTGAAAACCAGACAATGGATTCCTATGGAAGGAAATACAAGTTACTGGTAAATACGGTTAGAATTACTTTTCAGGGTCAGTGCTGGGCTAAAAGATGCAGCACTGGGTTCTCTCCTGAAAACAGGTGAGTAAATCAGAATTCGTAGTTCGGCTGATTTTAGAGGAATATTTGTAAGTTTCAAAAATCGACACAAACTTTTTCTGCAAAAAGCAGGCAATGATATCCTATGGAAGGAAATTCAAGTTACTGGTAAGTACGGTTAAAATTACTTTTCAGGATCAGTACTGGGCTCAAAGATGCAGCACTGAGGTCTCTCCTGATAACAGGTGAGAAAATCAGAATTCGTAGTTCGGCTGATTTTAGAGGAATATTTGTAAGTTTCAAAAATCGACACAAACTTTTTCTGCAAAAAGCAGGCAATGATATCCTATGGAAGGAAATTCAAGTTACTGGTAAGTACGGTTAAAATTACTTTTCAGGATCAGTACTGGGCTCAAAGATGCAGCACTGAGGTCTCTCCTGATAACAGGTGAGTAAATCGGAATTCGTAGTTCGGCTGATTTTAGAGGGATATTATAAAGTTCCAAAACTCCAAACTTAGAAGAATTTCCAAGTGAAACCAGTCAATGTTAGCCTATGGAAGGAAATTCAAGTTACTGGTAAGTACGGTTAAAATTACTTTTGAGGATCAGTACTGGGCTCAAAGATGCAGCACTGAGGTCTCTCCTGATAACAGGTGAGTAAATCGGAATTCGTAGTTCGGCTGATTTTAGAGGAATATTTGTATGTTACAAAAATCGACACTTAGAAACTTTTTCAGCAAAAAGCAGGCAATGATATCCTATAGAAGGAAATTCAAGTTACTGGTAAGTACGGTTAAAATTACTTTTCAGGATCAGTACTGGGCTCAAAGATGCAGCACTGAGGTCTCTCCTGATAACAGGTGAGTAAATCGGAATTCGTAGTTCGGCTGATTTTAGAGGAATATTTGCACAATGGTGAAGGAAGGGGGTGGGGCCTGAGGTGACATGTCTGCAAACACGCCCTGTGGCGCGTTTTAAGTTGGAGAATTAATTCCTCCTCAATCCCGAGGGTCCCTAGGGGCCAAGTAGCCCACCAGATACCTCCAGTATGCGCCAGAGAGCTGCGTTGCAGAGAGGTGTTCAGAGGCCACGCCCCTTTTGCACCTCTCTGCAACGCAGCTCTCTGGCGCATACTGGACGTACCTGGTGGGCTAGTTGGCCCCCAGAGACCTCAGGATTGAAGGGGATTTAATTCCCCATCTTAAAACGTGCCACGGGGCCTGTTTGCACACATGTCACCTGAAGCCCCGCCCCTCCCTTCACCACTGTGCAAACGCGCCCGTGGCGCGTTTTAAGTTGGGGGATTAAGTCCCCTTGAATCCTGAGGGTCCCTGGAGTCCAACTAGCCCACCATGTACTTCCAAAAGCACCACAGAGCTGCGTTGCAGAGAGGTGTAAAAGGGGCGTGGCCTCTGTACACCTCTCTGCAACGCAGCCCTGGCGCATAATGGAGGTTCCTGGTGGGCTAGTTGGCCCCAGGGACCCCCAGTATTCAAGGGGAATTCGTCCCCTCTGCAAACGCGCCAGGGGCGCGTTTGCAGAGTGTTAAAGGAAGGGGCGGGGCCAGCGGCACGATCGTTTTTTTTTTGTTTGTTTCCCCCCCCCCCTAAGGGGGACTGTGTGGCCCCCCTTCCTTTTTCCTTTTTTTGGGCCCCAGGGCCTTACCCCTTCTTTTTCTTTTTTTAAAAAGGAAACGGGAAGGGGGCCGCGTGGCCCCCTCCCGTGGCCGATTTTGGCCCCGGGGACCCCGTCCCCGGGGCATGGCCACACTTTTTGATTTTTAAGGAGGGGGCTGCGTGGCCCCCTCCTCAGGCCTCCTTTTGCCCCGGGACCCCATCCCCCGGGGCAGGCCTTTATTTTTATTTATTTATTTATTTTTTGGTGGAGGGGGCCGCGTGGCTCCCACTCCCGAGCCACTACTTGCCCGGGGACCCCATCCCGCGGGGCTGGCCCTCTCCGTTGGGGACTGTGGGGGTCCCCAATCCCCCCACAGTCCCGCCGGCTCCCCGCGTCCCTCGGGAACCGACATTGCTTTTCCTCATGGGGAGCTGCTAAGATGCAGCTCCCCGTGTGGAAAAGCAATCTGCTTTGAAACCTCCTCTCTCTTCCAAAATTCAAAGCAGTTTGCTATGACAGGGCGGGAGCCGCGAGGCTCCCGCCCTGCCATAACAAACTACAGTGTCCCGGGGGTAGGCACCCCGGGACACTGCAGGAGCCGGCCCTGGGGGGTGGTGGTCCCCAGGGCCAACACTGGCTCCAGGAGGGGGGCCACGCGGCCCCCCCTCCCCACATCTGCAAAGCCCCGGGGAGGTGGTGGTCCCCGGGGCTTCGGGGGTCCAAAACGGACCCCCATTTTAAATTTGTTAGTGCCCCGGGGAGGTGGCGGTCCCCGGGGCGTGTGGGGCGACTGGAGCCCCCCCCCCACACAGGTCATTCAATTAAAAAAAAAAGAAGCCCCGGGGAGGTGGCGGTCCCCGGGGCTGCGGGAGGGCGGAGAGCCCTCCCGCACCATTTTTTTATTTAAAGCCCCGGGGGGTGAATGAATGAATGAATAATTTTTTATTGTATCAATTAACAAAAATTGTTACAAAAATTCCAATAAAATCTCAGGAAAACTTGCCTATTTCGTATGAATGCATGCCTAGTTATATATTCACTAAATAAAATATATATATATATTTTTTTTTGTGTGTGCTATGCTTAAAACAGGATAAAACCAATAAAATAGTATAGGACCAATGAAACAGTTCAATACTAAATGGATCCTTCCTATTATATAGTGGTTTTGTGCAAATCTAGTGGACCACAGCTTAGAAGTGCGTTCATCATGAGATTAAAGGTATTAGCATATGCGATGCCAAAGCTAGGTGGGCGGCACAGTACCAATTCAATAAAATACACAGTATGCAGTCCTAGGTAAAACACAAGTACTTCCTACATGATAAATTCATTTAAAACAATTAAGATCTATACTTCATTTCTTAAGAGTTCCTCAACCTTGTGTACAAACTTAGCGAACTGTGCCAAGTCCATTGGAATTACCAAATTAAAAAGGAGTTTCATGGCTTCAGCGCAAGTCCTCACTCCATGTTTCAAAAAGAGAGGTTTCAATAAAGTACATCGTACAAGTAATAAACGTTGACATGTGCAAATTATATGGACCAGAGATTCCTCATATTGATGACAAAGTCTGCAAGTTGTTATTTCCGCTAAGGTATTCCAGCGCCTATTAATATCCTTAATGGGCAGAACCATAAGTCTTGCTGTGAAGATTTGCTTCAAAGCCCCGGGGAGTGGCCTTAGAGGCCCCCCCATAAAATCTAAACCCACCCCCGCATGCCCCCGGGACTTGGGCCACCCGGGGGCAAATTCGCGCTTCGATTTTTTTTAATAATTTTTTTTTATCGGCGGGATCTGCGCACCCTAAGCGCATCCCGCCGATTTAAAAAAAAAAAAAAAAAGCTTTTCTGCCCAGGGGTCCTTGTGGGACCCCCTGAGCAGACCTAGGAGGTCAGGGTGTTTCTACCCTGCCCCCTTTGTGCGTTTTGCGCACTTGTTTCTTGTGCTTTTTTTTTAATCGGCGGGATCCGCGCACCCTAAGCGCATCCCTCCGTTTAAAAAAAAATAAATGCTTTTTTCTGCCCAGGGGGTCCTTGTGGGACCCCCTGAGCAGACCTAGGGGGTCAGGGTGTTTCTACCCTGCCCCCTTTTTGCGCTTTGCGCACTTGTTTCTTGTGCTTTTTTTTTTTTCATCGGTGGGATCCGCGCATCCCGCCGTTTAAAAAAAAATAAATGCTTTTTTCTGCCCAGGGGGTCCTTGTGGGACCCCCTGAGCAGACCTAGAGGGTCAGGGTGTTTCTACCCTGCCGCCTTTTTGCGCTTTGCGCACTTGTTTCTGTCCCTCGGTTCTACCGAGGGACAAAATGGCTGCCAACACTTCCTGATTTGGAGTGTTGACAGCCACTTGACAGCCAATTAGCATGCAGCTCGTGATCGGGAGGGTACGCGGACCCTACTCGGCCATAGATATATATGTGACTTTACTTTTGATTTTCTCAGGAACTACTGAACGGATTTCATTTAAGCAAAAGGCACGACACTGAACCAAGGGCTACCTCTTTGCCAAATTTGGTGTAATTCCGTTCAGCAGTTCGGGCTGTAGCCGCGATGAACGGTTCCTATGGAAAAATGAATGGGGAAAACGCGTTTTGGGACCCCCCTTTTTTCTCGGCCCTCGCTTGACGAATCACCCCAAGACTTTCAGGATAGGAGCGGACCGGAGCGCCCCAACAAGTTGGAAGCTTTCGCGAAGATTCGTCAACCGGCGCCAACGTTATTTCAAATAGAATGTTGCGGATTTCCTATGGAAAATAGGTCCTAACTATAACTATCTACTGGCGACCGCCAGTAGATAATGTATCCTACTGCCAGTCGCCAATAGGTGGTTATAGTTAGGACCTAGTTTGCATAGGAAGAGCATTTTTTGTTCTGCCAATTACTTTGGCATCGTTTGACAAATCCTTGTGAACATTTTAAAACTAGTATGATGCTCACTTCAGCTGCTGTCTGAAAGAGAAAATGGGGGGGGGTCCCAAAGCATATTTTTAAACCTGATTACAGCCCGAACCGCTAAACGGAATTACACCAAATTTGGCAGAAAGGTAGCTTTTGGTCCAGAAAGCAACCTTTTTGTAAATTGCCGTATATCAGTTCAGTAGTTTTTGAGATGTTAAGAGAAAAAACAATTTGTATGTATAGGGATGCGAATGCACGTCTTGAGATCTGATTGGCGACTAACACTTCTATCAGAAAATGTTGGCAGCCATTTTGGGACCCAGAAAATATGTTGGCACCGTCTACCTCCCAAGGTGCCCACCCTCAGGAGGTAGCTCTTTGCTTTTGCTTGGTGGGAGCTGACAGCTCTTACCCAAGCAAAAGCAAACATAACTCCGCTTTCTGCAAAGCCGGAGCTGTCAAACAGCTCCGGCTTGCAGAATGCAGAAAGATGCCAAATAAAGATCAGCAATAAGCAGAAAGAGGCAAACTAGATGCCAGAAACGAGCAGAAATAGGCTAAATAAAGGTCAGAAACGAGCAGAAAGAGGCAAAATAGAGATTAGAAACTAGTAGAATGAGGCAAAATAGAGGTCGGAAACTAGCAGAAAGAGGCAAAATAGTGGTTAGCAATGAGGCAAAACAGATCAGAAACTAGCAGAATGAGACAAAACAGAGGTCCGAAATGAGCGGAAAGAGGCTAAATGGAGGTCAGAAACAAGCAGAAAGAGGCAAAATGGAGGGCAGAAACAAGCAGAAAGAGGCAAAATAAAAAACTTTTTCTCTCACCTACTCGCATACCCACTCAGAGACTCATTCACCCACTCAGAGACCCACTCAGACACTCATGCAGTCACTCACAGACTGACTGACACACTCATTGGGGCATTCGCAGACCCACTCAGACACTCTCACAGCCACTCACAGACCCACCCAGACACTCATGCACCCACTCGCACACCCAGTGAGACACTTACGCACCCATTCACACACCCAGTGAGACACTCACGCACCCTCTCACACACCCAGTGAGACGGACGCTCATGCACTCAGTCACACACTCACTCTAAAAGGTTACAGTTAGGAAATAAAATTAAAAACCTTAGAAATTCACTTAAAAAACCAAAGGTTACAGAGACGTTATAGTAAGGAAATAGAAATAAAAAAACCTTAGAAAATCACTAAAAAAAACAAAGGTTACAAGGATGTTGTAGTTGGGCTCAGATTTAACTTGTACAAAACCATAGAAGTTCTGCAGTTAAAGTTACATGAGCTAACTATAACTTGCGCCCCCGCAATGCACTGCTCATGACCTCATATATTACATCTCTCAGGACATGGTCAGTGACATCACTGATGACATCTCAAATGACCTATGCAAAAATAATATGGTCTGGAATTATGGAATGTTGATATTGAAGTGGTGAACTCTGTGTACTTTACAGAATTATTGGTGATTTGAACCACATCAGTACAGATCTTTCAGGATAATAATGCATTTGCACTTTATATCAAAATGGGTATGTACTGTAACAGGATTTAATCCATTTGCACTTCAAGATCAGACATCATTTTGTTGTATTTGCACTTTGTCATACATATTTGCACCTCATTTTCAAATGACAAGGATAAGACATGGAAATGAGTGAATTATCGGATGTGTTTGCACTTTATACTGCTCTGGGATTTGAACATGTTTGTATTCTGAAAAACCAAGCCAGCGCATACCTTTTATGGAATTTCTAATGCATTCAAATTTTATATACGTATGGGTAGAGATTGGCATAGGATCAATTGCACTTGCACTTTAAGATGTGATATTACTTGAAAGTATTTTTCACCTTGTCATACAGACTTGCATTTCAGTTCCAGTTGACAAGGATATAGAGCTGAGTGAATTGAAGCTCTTGAGGTCTGTTGAGATACTAGCCTGGAGCATAGGTGCAAAAATTAAACTAATTCAATATAGTCTGGAAGAGAACATTCTGTAATAATATAATAGCACACAGATATTGGGCATTGAATAACTCCTGCATATTAGAACTGGCATTTAATATTGCCCCAAGCAAATTCTTCTAATTCTTTATATCCTTGTGAAATGTTGGAAAGCACATCTTCCCTTCAACATTGTTAATGTGTAAATCATACTGGTTCTTTACCGTATATATGAATCATATTGTATGGCATACAGTGAATTGGATATAATGTGATGCAAAAATTTAAACAATGGTCCCTTGAAAGAATACATTTTAACGGAAGGGGATGCCAATATGGAAAAATCGATAGCCCCTTATGTTTAGAGTTCCCCCTTATACTCTTGTGAAAAGAATAAGATGTGTCAGAGATGTAAGTGTACAACTTTAAAAAAGAAAATGGTTTATGCCACTTTAAAAAGTGCTAGAAATAAGGTTAGCCTTCCAGTTGTTGAACTACTTTGATTGGTGATGGTGGAGGATTGTTCCTTTAAATCGACACTCTGTAGTAAGAGACTCTATGACCCTGTTGAAGGCTATGGCCGAAACACGTAGGTTGCTTTTTTCTTGCACCTTAATGTAAATTAATAAAGTAAGGATAGCTGGTGATATACAAAACTATTCCGCCTACTTACTTTTTCCGCTGGATTACTGAGAGGAGATGTTTTCCTCGAACATAATATGGCCCTGGGGACCTAATCCCCCAGGGCCATATATATTTTAAAAAGGAGGGAGCCCCTCCCGGAGCCTCCTTGGGCCCTGGGGACCCCATCCCCCAGGGCCGTTTTTAAAACCGAGGATGGGGGGGCTGCGTGACCCTCTCCCCTAGCCTTGATAGGCCCTGGCGACCCCACCCCCAGGGCCACAAAGTAAAACTAAGGGGAGGGGGGTGCGCAGCCCCCCTCTGCAAGCTGATTTCGGACTTGGGACCCCATCACACGGTGCAGGTTTTTGAGGTGAGGGGCTATGTTTCCTCCCTCCCTGGGCTGATTTTGCCCCCAGGGACCTAATCCTCCGGGGCCCAGCCAATAAAGGGTGGGTGCCCTGATGCCAACCCATGGCACCCTCCACACTGCCCTAGGGGGCCGCTGGGGTAGCCCCGCAGCCCCAGCTGGCTCCCCTCATCCGGCGGGAGCCGGCATTGCTCCCGCCTGCAGGGAGCAGCCAAACATGCTGCTTCCTGCGGTCGGGAGCAATATTTAGATCTGGTTCCCTGCAGAGAAACAAATCTAAATTCTGCTCCCAGCATGTGGGAGCATTTTTCAAGCTCCCACTTGCCGGGAGCGGACTTTGTTTGCTCCCGCTTGGCGGGAGATTTGAAATTGCTCGCTGGGACATATCATGTGAGCCGGCCCTGGGGGATGAGGTTCCAAGGCTGACTGGGGAGGGAGGCTGCGTACCTCCCTCCCCATTTCGAATTACGGCAAGGCCCCGGGGGATGTGGTCCCCGGGGCTGAAATCGGACCGGGGATGAAAGCTGCGTGCCTCCTCCCCCTTTACTATGCGTCTGGGCCCCGGGGATGGGGTCCCTGGGTAGGGGGCCCGTGAAGTTACCTTGCTGTCTTATGAGTTGGATGTGCATAGATGTGCTGTAGCTATTTTATTGTTTTTAGTCCCAGGAGAATTGTTAGTCTGTAGTTTTAAATCAAAAAAGATGTGGCAGGTGGGAGCAGTCAGCGATTACTGTAAAGAGTTTTATTTGGAGGAGTACACCTACATGTAGGACTGTTGTTTTGGGTAACATGTTCTCCATGTGATATTTGTTGGGGATGGGGAGGGGGCGCGGTGGGGCAGCTAAAAAATTTCAGAATGCTGAGTCAGCACTTTTTTCCCCTGAGGCTGGCTAGTTGGAGATCTTTTCCCAGGTGGAAGATACGGAAAATGCGCACTCAAATGCTATTTTATGGTCGGAGTCAGACCATAAAATAGCATTTGAATTCTGATTTTAGGATCTTTTCCCAGATTTCTAAGTCCAGGCTCTAGTCCAGAGGTCTTCAAACTGTGGGGCACGCCCCCCTGGAGGGGCGTGGCTGCATTCCCAGGGGGGCGCAGATGGCTCAACAAGTACATATAAATGAAGATGGCCTGGAAGCGCAACTACGTATGTTTCCAGGCTGTCTTCATTTACATGCAATTCTTGAAATGGTTAAAAAACACATACATTCTCATAATGTTAAAGAATGTATTTCCATCCCATTAGCTCAACTTGCAATTATTTTTCGTTTAAGGTTTCTGTATTATTTTATATGCAAGTAACTGAAAGTGGAAAAACAAGACACTTACAAAATATTTTGTTCCTATTAGCCAGGTGGTGGCAAAAAAAAGCAAAATATTCAAGTGTTTTTTTTTTTCGCTTCCATGTAATTACATGTAAAATAATGTAGAAACCTTAAACGAAAAATAAATGCAGATTAAGCTAATCAGATAGAAATGCATTGTTTACGTTATGAAATTTCATTTGGGTAATGTGACCACTGCAGGTGTGAGAAATAGTGACCTGTGTATTTATAGTGCTACCAGGTCCCAGCCTGGAGCAGAAAGCACTGTGAATATGCAAGTCACTATTTAAAAATGTATTATACACAGTATAAGTTAGACTGCTGCAAAATGATTTGATGTTTTAAGATAAAGTAAGTGCTTTAAACTTATATATTTGAGTAATAGGTAAATAATACCGAGTGCACACATTTGTCTATTAAAACTTTCTAGAACTCCTCTTATAACACCCTAACATTAAGTATCAAAAAGAAGAACTCATTGTCCCCATGTAGCCTCCGGTGATTCCATCAATTAAAGCCTAAACTGGCTTCCAAGCAGCCTTTACATATGGTGATTAACCTATTGCACACATTTACATTCTTTCAGGTAGCAGACACCCTGGTGAGAATACCTGTTTCGTCCTAAGCTCTGTGTGTCTCCCTGAGTTTCACATCACAGGAGAACTCCTCCACACCCCAAACCCGCCCTCCCTTCACTTTTACGCGGAGGCACTTCAAGGGCCGCAATAACTGTTCAGGGATGGTTGTTTTTTAACGAAAAGTATGGGAACTGCTTTTGTAAAATAAAAAAAGCATGGGGCATGTGGTTCCGCATAGATCCCGTCCACTTCGACCTCTGTTTACATACATGCCCTTCAAGATGAGTCCAGTGGGGGACAGGGAGGAGGCCAGCAGGTTCATGTTCAGACTGAGCGCTCTGATCGTCCAGACCCCTTGGGTCTCAGAGTAACGGTCACGAGAAAGAGGAAAGTAGTGAGATCTTTGGATAGCATCAAAGAGATAGCCCAGAGGAAGTGCTGCTGTATGAGGGTCTAGGAATTTTTTTTAGATTACAAATGATAGAGACCGCTTCCTCAGAGAGATGCCTTGAGGAAGGTGGGGAGTTTAGTTTTTTTTGTAGGGCTTTTTAGTGCAGCAGGTGCAGTTCCATTGGCACCCAGGCTCACAACACCCCAATTATGGTCAATTTCTGTTTTGGTTTGATATATTTGTACTTTTATAAATCTCACATATAGCGTGGATTAACAACTACACAAAAATAACCCTGAAATGATCTCCTAAGCGCTATCCTGGAGCTCACCCCTTCCCCTCCCACTCCTCCTATTCTTGCCATACATTTTTGGAGGGGGGGGGGGGGGCTGGCGCCTAAACATTTTGCTTGGGGAGGCTCAGAGCAAAGAGGTTTGAAGACCTGCTCCTGTCCCTAGTGAGACTAACTGGACATATTTGGCAGATTGATTCCCAGACGTTGGATACATCTTCAGATATCTTCTAAGTTCATGTATTTTGTGCATTACTTAACTAAAACCATACATGTTGAATTAAAACAATTTAAAGCAGTAATAATTCTAAGAAATATGTAGATTTGCGTGTTTATTGTGGAAGTAGGAGGGATCGATGGTGAACGCCATCGCCAGTCTTTTGTAATTTTACACTAACAGTCCCCATACTTCTTGTTGCCTCGCTCCCACATTGGATGACCCCAGCCGTGTTGCACTCTTCATCGTTCCCATACGTTTATTTATGCACTTCAACCTCTGCTGATACCTTGTTTTAAGGTTATAGATCCATGTCCCAGTCCCAGAGATGGTTCTGGGGCAGCTGAGAGCTCAGGTGCCTCCCCCATGAGACAAGGGTGCCTTACACGGATGACTGGTACAAGGCCATGGGTGCACATGTACTCGCAGGTGTGGGGGGAGGATTGCTCCTGGGGTAGGTCTGGGGTCTAAATCTTCACCCTTTAAAATATCTGCAAGGTGGCATGGTGCTGGTGGGTAAAGTTATGCCTCTGAAAGCTTAGGTTGAGATTTTCCCCCATCATAAATAAAGTATTTGTGACATTTTGAGCTCACACTGTATCACAATCACTCTTAGCATCCCCCCCCCTCACCCCACGATAAAGTGGCCAGTGTCCCCATACAGTGCAGGACGCTGCAGCGTTCATCTGTTTGGCGGCTCGTGTAAAACGTTTTACCTTTCAGCCCTTCTCGGGGCACCAGTGGCACCGTGCAGGCCGTGCGTGGCTGTTTCTAATTAGTACATTATAGAGTGCCCCAGCCGAGACCCTGGTGAAGGCCATGTACAGGGAAGGGGGCCTGGAAGCAGGGGTCTTTCACAACCCTAATTGCTACACTATGTGTTTTATCCACATTGGAGTTGAAAAGCCAGGCTCGTTCTACACCTTCAGCGAAGAGGAGACGGTCCCTCTGAGCGCCCCCCACCCAGTGGTTTACCCCATGGTCTCTGGGGAGATCGCTGTGCCCACCATGATATAGGGTATCAAAGCTGGCATCCATGGCCCGCCTGCAGCTGTTCCAGGGACCTGGCCTGCTCTTTGGTGAATTCCATTGGTGTGGGCAAGCGCTAGCCCTCTCCGGAGAGGTATTTGGCTAGCGACAGAGGCTGGCCCGCAGGCTGCGTGTTCTCTCATTGGCGAACTACTTCCCCAAGTACATACTGACATTGGACCAGAGCCAGACACAATTTATGTGTCAGTTGTGGCCGAGAATCCTAAAATGAGCTGAACCATCTTTCAGGCGATGCCACCCCGGGTTTGATGACACAAGGCAGGGTTTAAACCAATCCCAGATTGATGGCGGAGGGGGCCACGGTGACCTCAGCCGATGTGTTCAGGGAGAAGAATGGATTTTATACGCCACTTAATGCTCAAAGCTGGCACTAGAGGAAAAGGGCTGTAAAAGAAATGAAGAGACAGTGTATAATGCCTCAGACAAAAGAAGTGTACAGTAAAAGATGGAGGAAGGGCGCTATTTTTTTTCCCTTGGATGCCATGAGATCCTGGGTCTACAAGTAGAAAGGGAAGCGTAGTGCGGGCTGTGCTCTGTGCCAGAACCAAAAATTGGGGTGCAGCCTTCGGTGTGTGAGAGCCGTCATCCGCTTGGTTGTGCATCTTAGGCATGGTTTTAATGAAAGTGCGATTTCAGAGGTATTCACCCTTTTTAGGTCTTGCCATATCTGTCTATGGTCGAAGACATATTGGGGACAGTGTCAGTCCGTACAGTGGACTTTGGGTCAACCCATTTCTTATCATTGGTTGGCTTTCTAGTCCGTCTCATTTGGTTGCTTCCTATTCAGTGATACTCCATTCCTTCTTTTGTGTTTGTCCCTCCCCTAGACCATAGCCTCTTTACCATCCTTGGGGGGCGGGGGGAAGGGGAGAGAATCTTGTGTCCTTCCACCTCTGACATCAGGGAACTACTTTTCTTTTTTTAAACTCCATGTGAGTGCATATGTTTTCTTGCTCTCTCTCCCCCCTGTTCTACTTCCCCTCCCACATCCCTGCCTTCTGTGCGCTCCATATTGCTCCACTCATTAATGCTTCACCCACCCTTCCCCGTCTGGCTCTGCCCCCCTCCCCCCGGCTCCTCCATGCACCTCTTCCTCCCATTGCTCACCTTAGCTCCCAGCCATGTGGTCACATTGAGTTGTGCTTATCCCTTCTCCGTTGTTCCCTGCCCTTTCCCATGCTGTTTTTTTTCTTTCTTTTTTTTTCTT